>RPFO01000938.1:334241-541741 GCA_009746045.1 Mesostigma viride | reverse complement strand
ACCAGACTCAAGACTGCACCAGAGCAGAAAGAAATCAAAGAATCAAGGTGCGTCCCATACGTCAGCATAAGTTATTTCGGTGCTTAGGTACTGTTCAGTGTTCACCAGCAGCAGCCCTGCGGTTGCTCCTCCGGTGTCGTTCAGCCTGTAGTTGCCGTCACTCGTCTTGTGAGAGCTTGTGACTCGGACCGTCGGACGTCAACAGCTGTTGACAAGACCTGACAACCACCTGCCGTCTGGCGAGGATGCGACACACGGCAGCCCTGCCTGGCCCAGAGAACACGCAGGGTGACGGGAGGTGACGGGCCGACTTTCAAATTTTGGACTTTTTCAAATTTAGGCGAGGCCCAACGCGCCGCGCCCAAGAAACCCTTCTGAGCGATCTGCGACCGATTATCCGTCTTCGGGCGCAGCATTTACGGCTTGGTGGCCCGTACGTGGCAGTTACCGCTGGTTTGGGCGCAGCCCGGCGCTGGACGTGGCGACGCAAATTTCGGAAAGCTCGCAAGCGGGTGTATACAAGTCAGCGAAAACACGGTAGGCAAAGCGGGACGAGGCCGAAGGAAGGAATCGTTAGTTCCGGGAACGCGAGGCAAAAGAGCGCAGGACGCAGCAGATCGTTCCAACTGTCGCCATGTCGGGTCATAGCAATATGCTACCACAACAGCATTACCAACAGCTTCAGCAGCCACAAATGGGCTATGGTCAGATGCAGCAATACCAGGCCCAGATTCCCCAGTCGCAGATGCCGCAGACACAAATAACGCAGCAGGTACGCGGTTCTCGCGCCGAGGAGAACGACTGTTTTTTTCAAAAGTTACCTCAATAATATCTGCCTCGCTAAACCGCACGTGACTTCCTTCCCTTGCCAACTTATCTTGCCGTGCAGGTGCCCTACCAAGCTCAGCATATGCAGCAGCCACCTGCGCAAGTCCAGTACCAGATGCCGGGGGCCGCACAGAACCAGCAGAGGTTGCAGCTCCAGCAATTTTGGCAGCAACAGCAGCTGGAGATGGAGAGCATCTCAGGTAGCTCATTGCCCTGTCTTTTTTGGAAACTGTACAGGTTGGCACTACTTTCGCTGCTGTGGGTTTTGGCTCTCGGTCCTGACCTCACGTCGATTTGCTCTCTCCCGATGTTTCTACAAACCTTCCAGAGCCGGACTTCAAGAACCATCAGCTGCCACTGGCCCGTATCAAGAAGATCATGAAGTCTGATGAGGACGTCCGGGTGAGTAAACGCGCGAGGAGCTCGGTTTTCCCTTCCTTTCAGGGTGGACTTTTGAATATTGCCATCGTGTCAGTTTGTTCGATTTCTCTAGGGATTCGTCCCTCTTTGCCTCATATTTTCAAGACTTGACTGCTCAGAAAGTTTTTAAATTGCTTGTTTGGATAGGTTGGACCATTAAATTGAAAGGGGAATTTGAAGTGCATTGATTCCTTCAATTTTGAATCCTGGAATTCATGACGTGGCGGTATCAACAGATGATCAGCGCCGAGGCGCCTGTCCTCTTCTCCAAGGCGTGCGAGATGTTCATCCTGGAGCTGACCCTGCGGTCCTGGATCCACACGGAGGAGAACAAGCGGCGTACGCTGCAGCGGAACGACATCGCGGCCGCCATCACCAAAACCGACATCTTCGACTTTCTGGTCGACATTGTGCCCCGCGACGAAATAAAGGTTTGTCTCCCTCACCAGCGTTTTCCTTCTCTCCACTTTGCGCGTGGATTTGGCTTCCGCCAGGCTTTCACTAGCATTTGCGCTTGCTGGCAGTTTCTTTGGTGACAAGGCTCATCCCGATTCCCTACTATTTGGCCCATATCAGCTTCCTTTGAAGGGTTTGCCAAGGCCAAGGAGTCTCAGGCTTGCTGACGAGAGGCAGCTGAGCTGGCAGACCGTACCCTAGCATGGCGCCGGGTAGAGAGATCTCCTCTGGGAACTTGGCCAATGACCTGCACATTTAAAAAGGGCAGTTTTCTCTTTCCCAACTGTCAGGCCTTTCTCTTGTATTCCCAGCCTGCAGTCATGCCCATTGTCATTCACGCTACGTTGAGGTGTAGCTTCCTCTAATACTTTGTGCTGTTCACACAAACTCCGCGCGCTTCCTGTCCTATCTTTTCAGCCATTCATGTGCCAATGGCAATTTGCCATCCCTGGTCCTCATTAACCTGGATTCTACTTGCGGCATTCCCCGTGCTATCGTCTTCTTGTTTCCCTTTCTTTCGTTGTCCTGCTATCTCCTTCCATTCGTCTCATTATCCTGTTGCACACGGTGGCCGTGTATTTTCTCATTCTACGCTATACACCGCGGTGGCGGCGGCGGCGGGCTGGGGTCGACTGTGGTGGTGGTCGCGGGGGTGGGTGTCGGGGCAATTGCTGGGGAGGGCAGGAGGCGCACGAGGCGATGGTGGCGGGCAGCCGGCCCCAGGCCGCGATGCCGGGCCAGGAGGCGCTCCAGTACCCGATGTACTACATCCCGCAGCAGCAGCAGCAACAGCAGCCGCCGATGCAGCAGGGCGGCGGGGTCATGGTACGTGAATACGAAGGAGTGGTGTGGCACCAGGGATAACGGGCGCCCGGCATAGGGCATGCCAGCTCTTGAACAGGACCGTATACGTTTCGTGTTCAGGTAGTTCTAGGCTTTCCAAGGCAACCCTAATGCCAATATCCCTGATGGCTCGTGCAGGCACGTAGTACTCAACACACACAAACGTGCCACCAAGGCAGCGTGGTCACGGCACACACACACACGCACTGGTGTGTGACACTGGTGATCTGGCACTTGTGACCTAGGTATGGCCAGGTGGGCAAGCGGTACTTTGAGGCACGATGCAGCATGGACATTTGCGCACATGTGACGGGCTGGGGGGCTTGCCAGATGGACTTTCTCCCGCTTTATGTGAGGATGCTAGGGCATGCGGGATTGTTTACATGATGCATGGTCGATGGCTGGTCCCCTGGCCTGCGAGGAGGTCGCGCTTCCCGCCATCTGGGCTGTCATGCCTGCTGTGCGGCTCAAGGTTGTTGCTCCTCTATCATATCAATACGTTTATACAAAGGAGACGTTCTCGTTTTTTTGTTTCCTGTTGGTCATAGCCTTTTTTGTTTTGTTTTATTAAAGCTGTTTTCTTAGGCTGTCCCATCTCTTTTCCTTCTTGTGTATTTATGCTGCCGTCTACCCCTCCCCCTGTTTGTGTCCTTTTGCACCCCTCCTGTCCATGCTCCCATCCCTGAGCTTGGAGCAGGGTGACCACAGGCAGTCATCATCTTGTCCCCTTGCATACCTCGCTCCTGTCCGTGCCGTGCTCCTGTCTGTCAATATTGCAACTACCCGCTTCCAACAATGAAAATCACAAACCATCCCTCTCCCCCCGTCTTGTCTTCTTCGCAGCAGGTTGACCTTGGGCATGGAATCCCTTGCCCCCATGATCGCCTCGTTACCAACCGTGTCGCGGTCCTCCCGTCACCTTCCTCTCATTATTCCGTCGCTTTCTGCCCCCCGGCTTGTCTTCGTTGCAGCAGGGTGACCACGGCCAGCAGATGATGGTCAACCGCCCGCCTGTGCACATGGACCACTCGATGATGTACCAGCAGGTGGGGCCTTCGGATCACATCGCGGACGTTCAGAGGAATAGGGTGGTGGGGATAGCCGGCGTTGATGGGGGTAGGGGGGGGGGGGAATGTGACTCGGTGCTCCTCGTTTAGTGGGCAACGATGACCTTGGACCTTAGGGTCCCTGATTTCGTCGCTTACTTATGGGAGTGTGTGAAATCTTGCACAACCCCTTCCGGACGCACAACTTGATCAGTCCCATTTTAAGTATGCGTGGAGAATGGGGTCGCCGCAAACGTGGTTCTTGATTTCTTGTGTGTGGGTCTACGTTTGGGACATGTCCATCTCGCCCACGGGTTACACCAGTAGTTGGTACTGTGTGAACTGCACTGCAGCGCATGTCGCTTTTGTGTGGCTGCCTGTCTGCGTGGCTGTCTGCCTGCGTGCCTGCCTGCCTGCCCGCCCGCCCGCCAACCAGCCAGCGCCCATGCATAGTTTAAAGAATGGAAATCAATTCACCAGCTTATCCTTGAGCTTCTCCTTGCTTCGCCTTGCGATTTTGGGTGGCTGTGAATTACTGACCTAGTTCCCTGCACTACCATGGACTGATGACCACGCTGCCTTTGTGCCCTGAGAGGCATGGGACTTCTGGCCTGCCCCGCCTAGCCATGTTGCTACTGTCTGATGGCCCCTTTGCTTTGCCCTGGTTGGGTCCATCTTTTGGCTTCCTAACAGCAGCCGCAGGTGCGGGGGATGCAGTACATGCCGCATCAGCAGATGCACCAGCCGGGCGTGTGGCAGCAGCCCCCGCAAGGTAAGCCATGACACCGCCCGTCTAGCAAAAAGTACTAAACAAAGGCTGTGTGTGTTGTGGGGGTGGGGGTGGGCCACTGAAAGCTTTCTCTGTGTCGTGTGATTCTTCAGATGTGATACGCATTTCCCATGGCATGGCATGCCATGCCATGCCATGATTCGCCTGGCCAGTTGGCATGCCTCAGTCAGTTGGTCATCGCGCTCCTCATGTAGACGATGTGGGATGATTGCAGTGGTTCGATTGCAGCGCTGTGTTTTACTGAATAGATCCGGGCATGGTTGCAATAAGAAGGGCTCTGGAATTTGAATCGAACAAAGAGGGACTTGCAGCCATTGTCGCTGGGTTTGAGATGGGAAGAGATAATGAGAGTCACCAATTCTCATTGGGAATGCAGAGTGTTTAGTTGGGCAGCTGTTGATTTGGAATTGAATGTCCAATATCTCCATTAGGTTTTTCTTTCTACATGGGGCACACGTGCTTCAGCCAAATTGGCTGGCTGTGATGGTGGCTGATATATGTCCATGCTGTGTTTGTTGCACTGTATTGTCTGAATGCGTCTGCAGCTGGATGAGCTAGCAAAAGTGGTCTTAACCATGGAACATGGCCATATGGTAACAGCAGCCCTCGCTCAGGCAGCGCCGTGCGAACGACTGCCGAGGTCATAACAGCCATGGAGACTCCGTGCTTATGGGGAACAAAACCTGTTAGCCATAGGAGATGCAGCAACCCATTTCGCTTGGATGGGTTTTGCATGCGGGTGAACCCCTGCCCAGTTGCTTCTTTGTAGATCGTATGAAGTGCAACCACTCTCTGGTGTAGCACGGAACAAAGTCCTCAGTACAGAGGACCAGGCGGGGGACATTCTCTTGGAACTTTTGCTGTCATTACGGGGGCAAGAGGGAAACGACGACAAGGCGGGACGATTTTTCATTATGGATCACTGCCTGTTCCTTGGGGCGCAGACCCTGGTACCCTACTTGTATATTTATTTCTGCGTTATCACTTGAGAGCAAAGAATGCATATATTAGCCCAGGAGGGCCCTTGGGTTCTGACTTAGGAAACCAAGCATCTAGTTGTCGCACTTAATCTAGGCAATTTTTCTTGTGGCAGTCCACTTGGATTGCTCACCATACTTTCTCTTCCCAGTAGCTAGAACTGCTATTATTTTTTGGAATGTTTAATTGCTTGGCATTGTCCAAATAGGGGGCCATGTAGCCCACCCCCGGCTTTTCCAGTGTGAGCAGCCTTCACTCACCACCGTGAGTAAGCAAGAGATTGAGTGCATCGAATATCTACCAGGAATAGTTGTCTACCACGGTGCCATGTCATAAATCATAAGTAACGTTGTGTTACATATCCTCCCCACGGAGGTATACATTGAAGCGAAGCGAAGCGAAGCGAAGCGAAGCGAAGCGAAGCGACGCGAAGCGAGGCGAAGCGAGGCGAAGCGAGGCGAAGCGAAGCGAAGCGAGGCGAAGCGAAGCGAAGCGAGGCGAAGCGAGGCGAAGCGAGGCGAAGCGAGGCGAAGCGAGGCGAAGCGAGGCGAAGCGAGGCGAAGCGAGGCGAAGCGAGGCGAAGCGAGGCGAAGCGAGGCGAAGCGAGGCGAAGCGAGGCGAAGCGAAGCGAAGCGAAGCGAGGCGAAGCGAAGCGAAGCGAGGCGAAGCGAAGCGAAGCGAAGCGAGGCGAAGCGAAGCGAAGCGAGGCGAAGCGAGGCGAAGCGAAGCGACGCGAAGCGACGCGAAGCGAAGCGACGCGAAGCGAGGCGAAGCGAGGCGAAGCGAGGCGAAGCGAGGCGAAGCGAAGCGAAGCGAAGCGAAGCGAAGCGAGGCGAAGCGAGGCGAAGCGAGGCGAAGCGAAGCGAAGCGAAGCGAAGCGAAGCGAAGCGAAGCGAGGCGAAGCGAGGCGAAGCGAGGCGAAGCGAGGCGAAGCGAAGCGAAGCGAAGCGAAGCGAAGCGAAGCGAAGCGAAGCGAAGCGAAGCGAAGCGAAGCGAAGCGAAGCGAAGCGAAGCGAAGCGAAGCGAAGCGAAGCGAAGCGAAGCGAGGCGAAGCGAAGCGAAGCGAGGCGAAGCGAGGCGAAGCCAAGCGAAGCGAAGCGAAGCGAAGCGAAGCGAAGCGAAGCGAAGCGAAGCGAAGCGAAGCGAAGCGAAGCGAAGCGAAGCGAAGCGAAGCGAAGCGAGGCGAAGCGAAGCGAAGCGAGGCGAAGCGAGGCGAAGCGAGGCGAAGCGAAGCGAAGCGAGGCGAAGCGAAGCGAAGCGAGGCGAAGCGAAGCGAAGCGAGGCGAAGCGAAGCGAAGCGAGGCGAAGCGAGGCGAAGCGAGGCGAAGCGAGGCGAAGCGAGGCGAAGCGAGGCGAAGCGAAGCGAAGCGAAGCGAAGCGAGGCGAAGCGAAGCGAAGCGAGGCGAAGCGAAGCGAAGCGAGGCGAAGCGAGGCGAAGCGAAGCGAAGCGAAGCGAAGCGAAGCGAAGCGAGGCGAAGCGAAGCGAAGCGAGGCGAAGCGAGGCGAAGCGAAGCGAAGCGAGGCGAAGCGAGGCGAAGCGAAGCGAAGCGAGGCGAAGCGAAGCGAAGCGAGGCGAAGCGAAGCGAAGCGAGGCGAAGTGAAGTGAGTTGAAGTGAATTGAATTGGAACATAACTCTAGACCTTTTCAGTGGTTTTCCATTTGCGGGTATTTCCTCGTAAATGGCGGGAGAGCGATCGCAGCAATGGTGCTCACCACTAGACACTCCTGGCCAGTTAGGCTCGAAACACACGCCCTGATCAAGCAAAGCTGTTTCCGGCCCCACCATCTAGGTCATCTAGTCGCTCTACACGTAAGCCAGCCATAATTTCAATGCACAAGGCTGTGTACACATTTCCATTAAAAATTAAATTAAGTTATAACATGCCTCCGTTGGGAGATCATGTAGCACATATTCCTTGATGGGGGGTGGGGTGGAGAGAGCCGCGTAATCGGACTATCGCTAATCTATCTAGTCTAGAAGAATCCTAACTACCCTACTCATCAAAACGCCTCCTCTTGGGGGGAGGTGGCTTGCATGCCCACAGGGTCGGGCGTGTGAGCCTTGACAATCTTCTGCCACCGCGTCTTGTTCTGCATGGCAGTCCAAAGAAGGGAGAGAGAGGGGATGCGGTATTCAAACTGGGCTGGGACCAGTAGGTCATCCAGCAACATCTGGACGTAGTTCGTGACATGTTTCCCGACCCTTTTGGGAATGCCCTTGGGGCCAGGCCAGGTCAGAATGTGCCGCCCTGGCTGGCCAAGCATTTCCATCACCATTCATATTTATCATCCTGAACGACTCGAACACGCGGACAAGATAACGGCAGGCTCGAGCTACCATGGTCCGGATTCTCCCGATTTCTGGCCTGCGTTGGTTGTCTCCTTGATAACTCCGCTGGGAGTATATGTATATGTAGCACATATCCCTGAGAAGGGCCATATGGCTTTTAATACACTCTGGGCTATACTTCCTGCAAGGGTAGGGTGCATGTAAACTACACCTGCTCTAGGTGCACCAAGTGCACTTGCACCACCATGATCCGTCTCTCAGAGCTCAAGGGGCCTGACATGGGGTGGAAGATCAGCATTGATGGCTATACAAAAGCTAGGGCATGGCTTCGATCTCAGCAGAGAGTAGCTCTCTGCATGGGCACAGCATCAAGGAGACAACCAGCGCAGGCCAGAAATCGGGAGAATCCGGACCATGGTAGCTCGAGCCTGCCGTTAAGTTGTCCGCGTTTTCGAGTCGTCCAAGATGATGAATATGAATGGCCCATTCATAATCAGATTTTCGGAGATGGAAATGTGTAGCCTTGTGCATTGAAATTATCATGGCTGGCTTACGTGTAGAGCGACTAGATGACCTCATAGACGGTGGGGCCGGAAACAGCTTGCTTGATCAGGGCTTGTGTTTCGAGCCTAACTGGCCGGGAGTGAGTGTCTAGTGGTGAGCACCATTCAGTGCTGCGATCGCTCTCCCACCATTTACGAGGAAATACCTGCAAATGATGGAAAACCACTGAAAAGGTCTAGCTAGTCAGTCATTACGTTAGGCATCCCATGACTGATCATGATTCCAAACGTCCAAGCACTGCACACGGTGCAACGAAAGGCAAAAATCCGGAGGACAGCCGGCACTTTCAAATGTGCGGCCCAATCATCATGACTGGACATTATATGGCCCAATCATGATCACTGAGTAGTGTACTAGTTAGGATTTTCTAGACTAGATAGCTTAGAGTTAGGTTAGTTCGATTACGCGGCTTCTTCCACCTCGGCCACCCACCCAGCAAGCCAGAATATGTGCTACATGATCTTTCAGTATTTTTTAATTTAATCAATCACTGGACTGCCGAATTTTCATCAATGTCATGCATAGTGATGTAGGGTTTCCTGAAAAGTGCACTTTCAGTTTAGGCGGGGGTGTCCTGTCCTCTCTTTCTCTCTTTTTGCCAAAACCAGCCCTGCGATCTGAAACAAAAAATTTCAAAATCCAGGGTCTCAAGATCTTAAAAGGCTATCTTAAACCTCTTCTGGGAATCTTAAACCTCAAAGGGGGGCCGGGGTGTGACGGTACCGGGTACAGTACCAGTACCAGAAGTTGGGGGTACCGGTACCGGGTGAAAATCTCAGATTTTGGGTACCGTCCCGAACCCTAGGCGGCAAGTTGTGGACGAGCACGACTGCACGTCGCACGAGCAGGCTGACAGAAAAGGGCACAAGGGCACTCCCAGTTGGTGCAACCTTTTCGCACGTGGAATATCTCCCTCGTCAGGCCCTCGTCACTAACAACCTGCCGCCATTGCCGGGGTGACGGTGTTCGCGAACCGCCGGCAGCAATGGAGGCACTCTCCGCTCGTCTCAGCGTGAATTGTTACTTGGCCGCGCTATGCGAGCCCTCGGGCGTGCATGCGAGGGGCAATAGCTTTCTCGGGTGTAGCAGGGACATTGTTCGTTGCGCCCCTGTGGCATTGGGAAGCCGTGGGATCTCGTCACATGGGGGCATGCATATGCAGCCTCGTGTGGTTGCATCCCATTCGGTCCCGATAGGACCGCTGGAGCCTAGAAATGGACATAGTCATGTAGCAGAGCACGGATGGACGCAAGCCCACGGGAAGCCCACGAGGAAGGGTTTCGTCGAGATCTACGACTCTACGCTCCGAGATGGAGCTCAAATGGTAAGCAAAGCCCCACTGGGCTACTTTAGTATGCGGTGGGTACTTTTGCAGAGAAGATGCACGGAACAGTTGCGTAATTTGCTGGGCCCTATGGGGACCTCAGGATTCCTTTGTGATCCGATTGGCGTTTAGGACGCTGGTCAGTTGACAGCAACTGTTTACTCGCCGAATGGAAGTAAATTCACATGGATATAGACGTCACCGAACCAGAAAACTGCACTTCAGCAGATAATGTCTGTGTTATAGATTACGCGTTCCGTGTTGCCTGGCTAGGACGACAATGTCTATTCCTCCGTTGGTCCGAGGGATGACGCCGGCCAACCCGATATTACTGCGCGCGGCTACGGTCTTCGTTGGCTACCTTGTAAATTTCTTCTATGGTTTTCACCGTAACTCCATCACGTAGCGGGGTGGATGATGTTATCCCTGCACATCCATGCTTGCCCATGATTGCCCATGCTTGCCCATCCTTGCCCACGCTTGCCCATTGCTGCCCATGCTTGCCCCCACTTGCCCATCCTTGCCCATGCTTGCCCACGCTTGCCCATCCTTGCCTGTGCTTGCCCGAGCTTGCCCATGCTTTCCCATCCTTGCCCACGCTTGCATACATACTCAAACAGACATATCCATTCTCATGAAGACTTATCCAATATACTCTACACGTAAGCCAGCCATAATTTCAATGCACACGGATACACCTTTCCATCACCATTCATCTTCATCATCCTGAACGACTCGAACAAGCGGACAAGATAACGGCAGGCTCGAGCTACCATGGTCCGGATTCTACCGATTTCTGGCCTGCGCTGGTTGTCTCCTTGATACTCATATATACTCATCCAAGCGCACCCCCATCCCTCTGTACCCCGTCACCACGCCATCACGGTGGTGGACCGCTGACCGCGCGGGGAACTGTGCCCGCCAGGTGGGCCTGTCGCTGACGTCATCAGACAAGCGCAAGATTGCGATGGAGCTCATCAAGCTGGGCGTCGCGTACATCGAGGGCGGGTGGTGCGCTCTCTTCATCTAATTTTAATGTTTAATTATCTGTTCTTGGCCACAAATTATATCTCACGGGATCCCTGGTGCTCACCCCGCCCCCTGGTCCTCCCTGGTCCTCCCTGGTGCTCCCCCCGCCCCCTGGTCCCCAACACCATTGCACAGGAGTGATGTCCTTGCCAATGTGTGATATATGTGACTAGATGTGTGCCTAGATGTGTGCCTAGATGTGTGCCTAGATGTGTGTGATGTGTCACTGCGGCCGCGCTTCATCTGGCCACACGGCCAGCCGAATGGTGAGGCTGTGAGGGTTGGGTTGCTCTGGGCATAGAGCATACCCCCTCCGTCCACCAAGACAAGCAACACCGTATGCTATTTCAACAATGTATTTCAACAATGTATATCGATTGAGCATCATCCATGAGATAATTAGCATTCTAATATTTGTTTGGATGCATACCCGGGTGACGGCATCAAGAGCCCTCCCCTCCACCCAACGAGGTTGCAATGTCTTCGATGACGTGAAAACCATTGATACTGTCTTGGCCGGCAAAGGCTATTATAAACACAAAGGCTGGCGATGCCCAGGCAGGGTGTCACCATCAATTGGAGTAGAATTATGGTGAGGTCAAACCACTGTTCAAGAAGTGGTTGCGTAGGTAAACGAGCGGGGACCGCGGTTGCTGTAGCGGTCACTGTCGCGGGCGTATTGGTGGTCTGCCTATGGATAGGGCACACATGAGTGCGCTGCGGTAGACCGACGTGGCCGTGTCAGATCTGCCGCAATTAGCCTTGTTGGCGTCGTGGTCAATCAGGTGGCTGTGTGTATGGACGAGGGGCCTCGCGATCTGGGTAGCAAGCCAAATAAGTAAGCTTAAGCTGAATTCGTTAGCAAGCTAAGCTTAATTAGGCAGCAAGCTAAGCTGAATCAGGTAGCAAGCTAATCTTTATTAGTTAAGAGTGGGAGGGGGCGGCTCAGAATTCATGGAATCCGTGTGCCCCCGTACACCGCTGATGTTTGCTCGCCAAATTTAAACACAAGCATACTACACATTTCCATCTCCAATCATATTTATCATCATGAACGACTCGAAAACGCGGATAAGATTATGGCATTTTCGAGCCACCATGGTCCGGATTCTCCAGATTTCTGGCTTGCGCTGGTTGTCTCCTTGATGCAGCCCAGCCTTGAATGAGTCTTTCCGCCTCCACCGACTGCCAGGAGCACCTATTATCTAGAGATGATGGAAACCGCATGGGTGGGAACGCAAGTGACAGTATAGTAGCACTTTTTTCTTTCCCCCCTTTTGTATGTATGCACAAAGTGCGAGGCAGGCACCTGTGATTGCCTGCGCCGTCTTTGTGCCGGTGCCGTGTGCGTGCTGACCTGGCTCGTATTTGCTCGCCCGGACCAATGCGGACGCGCCACGTGGCATGCGCAGGCCCGGCTCCAACCCCAAGGATGCGGAATTCTTCACCACGTATCCTCAGGTGAGCCCCCGCCTGCGTGGCAGTCGATGCCAACGTCGTGCGTGACATGTAGGAGCCTGTGGTGTCAAACCCACCCCACAAATAGGCCTCTGCTTGTGCCAACCTTTTATGGACTGCTGGTTGGCACGACCTGGGTTCACCCCGCGTTTATGTGGACGCCAACTTGTTGCACCTGCCAATATTCCGAGGGGGGCTCTGCCCCCCTGCCCTTCTGTGTGTTGCGCTAGCATCGCACAAAAACCTAGTTGTGCAACCCTAATCGTGAGTATGCGTCCTGCCCTTGTGGGTGCGCCTCTCTGCCCTTGTGTGTGCATGTGTGTTTGCTATTGCGCACTCGCTCTTGTAAGCATGCGTCCTGACCTGGTATGTCTTGCCCTCCCGCCCGTGTTCGGTTGGCTTTGTACGCCTTGCCCTCCCGCCCGTGTTCGGTTGGCCTTGTACGCCTTGCCCTCCCGCCCGTGTTCGGTTGGCCTTGTACGCCTTGCCCTCCCGCCCGTGTTCGGTTGGCCTTGTACGCCTTGCCCTCCCGCCCGTGTTCGGTTGGCCTTGTACGCCTTGCCCTCCCGCCCGAGTTCGGTGGGCCTTGTACGCCTTGCCCTCCCACCCGTATGGGGTTGCCCCCCTCCCCGTGCGTGGCTCCTGGCTCTCTCATGCGTCGACCCCTGCCTAATGTGGCGCTTACTCCCCCCCAAAAAAATACCCTTGTCCCCCTAACAGCATGAATTGTAACCCCCCACTTCGATGCGTTCCCCCCCACTTGGATGCCTTCCCCCCCACTTCGATGCGGTCCCCCCCACTTTGATGCGTCCCCCCCACTTCGATGCGTTCCCCCCCCCACTTCGATGCGGTCCCCCCCACTTCGATGCGTCCCCCCCCCTTCGATGCGCCCCCCCCCCCACTTCGATGCGTTCCCCCCCACTTCGATGCGTTCTCACCCCCACTTCGATGCGTTCTCACCCCCACTTCGATGCGTTCTCCCCCCACTTCGATGCGTTCTCCCCCCACTTTGATGCGTTCTCCCCCCACTTCGATGTGTTCCCCCCACTTCGATGCGTCCTCCCCGCCACTTTGATGCGTTCCCCCCACTTCGATGCGTTCTCCCCCCACTTCCATGCGTTCCCCCCCACTTCGATGCGTTCCCCCCCACTTCGATGCGTTCTCCCCCCCACTTCGATGCGTCCTCCCCCCCACTACGATGGGTTCTCCCCAATGCCGTGGTCTGCGTCGGCTGATGCGCCTCCCCGCGGCTCGGCTGTGCTTCGGCTCTGCACCTGCGTTGCGTCCACGTTGCATCCGCATCGCTCAGTACTGTCCACCGGACGGGCCCAAGCTGGCGGCATTTGGGTCCACGCGCCACAAGGTAAGAGTGTGCTGAGGTTTGCTTTTCCTTGTGGTCGCCTCGGGCTGCCGCTACAAGGAAGAGGGTCGCTTACCAAGATGAGGAGGGCTCAGGAGTTAGGGATGCCCGCCAAGACGAGACGGGTTTAGGATGTAGGGATGCCCAGCAAGAAGAGGAGGGGTAAGGAGTTTGGGATCCCTACCAAGAAGAGGACGGGTTAGCAGTTAGGGATGCCCACCAAGAAGAGGAGGGGTTAGCAGGTAGGGATGCCCACTAAGAAGAGGAAGTTTTCAGGGTTAGGGTGCCCACCGAAGGCAAGAAGGTGCGAGGCAGAGGGATTGGCGCACCCTCAAGACCATCAAGTCCCTACAATGCAGGCCACCCAATATCGAAATTCCAAGATTTTGGACACACACACCCCGTACCCCTCAGTGTTCTGAGCTTGCCATCTACGTGGTTGATGCCATCGCCAGTGGAGTCTGCTTGCTGGGCCATAGCCGCCACGTCTTCTTTTCAGTAGTCAAGCAGCAAGTTTCATGTAGTGAACGGCAATGGTTGTTGTCACCGCCACCACGGCCGTGGTGCGGTCTTCACGGTGACGGTCTTTGGCAACCTGCTGTCCACCGTCATTCTGCCGTCGTCACCGCCATGGCTAGCTTTTTAATGAAATCATCGATGCTGTCACTGCAATCTCGTCGACCACCTGCGCCCGCCAGAACAAGACATGCGAGCAGGACGGCAACATCCAGGCGCTGGTGGCGAGCGGAGCGCCCGTCATCACCCTGTTTGCCAAGACGGTGAGGGTTTGCCCACACTTTCCGCCAAGACGGCGAAGCTATAGACACCCCCACATGTCTTGCCTGGGCTATTTGCCAGGGCGGTGAGGCGTGCCTAGGCATGCATCTGACAAGACATGGCACCACGTCCACCCCATCCCACGATTCCACAGTCATATCCACCTACATAGATGGGGTGCCCGTTATGTACCTTTTGTTAAGATGGTGACGGGCTTGATTGGTGACACATGAGCAGTGTCATCCAATCCACCCATGCACCCGCATACCTATCCACCGGCAGGGATGCATCCATCCACCCTCCCCCCCCCCCCCCCCCCCCCCTCCCGCAATAACACATGGCAGTGATCTCCTATTGACACCCCCACATGCACCCACCCACCCACCACCCACAACGCCCCCTCCACCCCCGTGCTGCATCACAGCTTGACGTGCTAGTGACCCCAATTGGACCCCGCCCACCCACCCAATACCAATCCCCCGTTTGCCTCCCGGTGGACCATTCCAGTGACCAACTACTACCCGCACATCCCATCCCACCCACCCCATTCACATCCAATTCCTCTCCCCCCCTGCCCCTCACCCCCTCCCAGTGGACCATGCAAGTGACCAACTACTGCCAACCCGCACAGCCATGCCGCTCACCCCCATTCACATCCCCCTTACCCCACCCCAACCCCAACCCCACCCCAACCCCAACCCCACCCCACCCCCAACCCCACCCCACCCCCACCCCCCCCACCTCACCCTCACCCCACCCCCACCCCACCCCACCCCCACCCCGCCTTCCCCCCCTCCCAGTGGGACATGCAAGTGACGGAGATCCTGGAGACCACCCTGGACAACAACCTGCGCATGATCCGCGACTCGGTCTCCTACTTTGCGCGCCTGGGCCGTGAGGTCATGCTCGATGCCGAGCACTTCTTCGACGGCTATTCCGCCAACCCGGACTATGCGATCGCGTGCCTGCGCACCGCCGCAGAGGCCGGCGCGTCCACCGTCGTCCTCTGCGACACCAACGGCGGCTCCCTCCCCTGGAACGTGGAGGAGGCGGTGCGGAGGGTGGTCGCCGCCATGCCCCACTCGGCGGGCGGGCCGGTCCGCGTGGGCATCCACACGCACAACGATTGCGAGATGGCAGTGGCCAACAGCGTCGCGGCGGTGCACGCGGGCGCCACGCTCGTGCAGGGTTGCATGAACGGGTGCGTCTTTAACCCCCTTCCCGCCCCCCTTCTCTTTTTCGCTACTCCTTGTTGGTGGATGTGGTTTATATCTGCGTGGCATCTGCCATGCGCTGCGCTGGCAGTAACTGATTGCCATGAGTTCATGAACCTGAACCAACTTTCTCTCTTTGACTTGACGGTGTATCGCCTCCCCTTTCCCCCTCTTTTCATCTCTGACATGGTCTTAGTTATCCTTGCCGTTCCTGCCTCCCTGCCTTCGCTCCCCCTCTGTTTCCAGCCACGGCGAGCGCATTGTGTTGCTAAGTAGTTGTTAGGTAGCAACCTTGTATTTAGAAGTGATAGTAATGTGCCAATAGTCGCACCGCATCCTTTCTCATGCGCCAGTCTGCCCATCCCCCCTCCACAGTACCTTCACTCTGTTCTTTCCAGCGATGGCGAGCACACCGGCAACACTCGTGGTCATCAAGCACGCTCGTTTCACTAACATCCCCTCAACCCTGCCTACCTGACACCCCCATTAACCCCCCCCCCTCCCCAGCTACGGCGAGCGCACCGGCAACGCCAACCTGGTGAGCGTGATCGGGACCCTCCACCTCAAGATGGGCCACCCGTGCCTTCCCGAGTCCTCGCTGGCGTCCCTGTCCGCCATCTCCGAGGCGATCGCGGCCATCGCCGACCAGCCCTGGCTGCCCTCGATGCCCTTCGTGGGCGCGAACGCGTTCGCGCACAAGGGCGGCGTCCACGTGTCGGCGATCCGCAAGAACCCGCGCTCGTACAACCACATCGACCCGACGCTCGTCGGCAACGGGATGACGAGCGTGCTGAGCGAGCTGAGCGGGCGTGCGAACGTGCTGGACAGCGCGCAGCGATCCGGTTTCGAGATCGACCAAGTGACGGCGGGCAGTGTGCTGTCGCGCATCAAGCAGCTGGAGAATGAGGGGTGCGCGTTCGAGGGCGCGTCGGCCTCGGTGTCGCTCATGATTCTGCGGCGCATGGACAAGTGAGTGGCAGTAGTGGTTGTAACCATGGTTAGCATCCCCGGTGGTCCTGGTTATCGTTTTTGTCATTGATTGAATGCTAGCCCATTTTTTCATATGGTCCTGCGCCGCATGGACGAGGGAGCTGCCACTAAGTTAGTGCGTACCCTATCACTGGTTGTTGTGATTACCATGTTCAGTATTGGTGTCGCTCATGAGCTTGCTCCGCGCGGGCCTTGTCTCGCTCATGTTTCCCCTGGGCGATGCCCCGCCATGTTTTCCCATGCTTTCTTTGCCCCCCAGGCACGTGCGCGAATTCCAGCACATGCTCCTTGTTGAATGTCTTGCCCTGCTTGCTTCCATGCACGGGTATGGTACTCATCTCTCCCCAACTCATGGTTATATTTTTCATCTGATGTTATTCTGTCAGATTGTCTTAAGCTCTGTGCAGGTACCTGCGCAAGTTCCAGCTTGTTGTTTTTCTTGTTATTCCGTTGGCGCGGTGTTCTTGTACCAGGGACCTTGTACGGCCTCAGCATCCCCTTGCCTTGCCCGCGTGCGGGCTCCCTTTTGTCTTCCTTATGCCATACACCCCCAGGTGTGTGCACGAGTTCCCGTCCCGTATGTCCTTATCTAGCACTTCCCTCGCATGTCTCTGGTGTCCCCTTAGCACATTCGACCTATCCCTGGCCACACCACCCCCCAGGTACGTGCGCAAGTTCCACGTGCTCGAATACTCGGTCGTCTCGTCCAACCGTGACGCCGAGAGCATCGGGTCGGTCGAGGAGACCAGCAGCACCGCTAACGTCAACCAGGTGGGGGCCGAAGGCGTGTCTGTAAGAAAAGTAGGAGCAGCGCCGCCGGCGTCGACCAGATGTCTTCATTACGTTGGGGTGCGTGAGGGTGGGGTGGGTGTTGGGGTGCGTGAGGGTGGGGTGGGTGTTGGGGTGCGTGGGGGTGGGGTGGGTGGCGTGGAAAGGGCACCGCCAAGTAGGATGCTGGTGTTGGTGTGCGTGAGGAAAGCAAGGTGGGCATGGAATATTCTTTCAAAAGAGAGGTTGTTCTGAACGGAAGGGAATGATTCCTTCTTTCCTTTGTTCCCTCGGATTTGGGGAGGCTGTTTGCTGGCCATTGCCACGGTTTCACGCCGCTCGATGTTTAGCTCCATAGCTCTCACAGGGTTGCCTTGGATGGTGTCGTTGGTGCCTGCTGCCTGCCTGCCTGCCTGCCTGGGTGTGATGCAGTGTTTTCTTAGCAATTGTTATGCGGCACTGATGGGGCCGCACTATTCGCTATCTGTGGGCGTGTCATGCAGGCCATCGTCAAGATCGAAACAAGGGACGGCGCCAGACCGTCGCTCCACGCCGCAGAAGGTCAGCCAACCCGGCATCGTCTTGCCGCCCATATGGCTTGTCCCAATATGATATGGGGGCTTATCGCAACCCTTGTTTGCCACCCATGGGCGCCCCTCTTGCTCGCCACCCTTGTTGGTCCATGCTTCACATGGGGGTTTATAATGCTCGCGTAATCACCGTATTGCAGTATGGACCAACCCGGTTCGCAACCCTTGTCCTTTCTTGTCCTCCCTGTCTTTCCTTCTCAAGTTATGCATCGGTTCAACTGGCCCGGGGTCCTTGTCACAGCATCCACCCTGGCCTATGGGGCTGGCAGCTCATCTTTACAGCAATGGACTAAGCTAGGTCCGCCAGCCCAGCCCAGCCCAGCCCAGCCCAGCCCATGCCCCTTTTCTGTGCCCTGTCTCATCCCGCCACGCCGCCTCCATGTGGCCCATTTTGTCCCCTCGTCTCTTTTACATGTTCCCTTTTTCATCCCCTCGTGCCCCTTCTCTGCTCCTTGTTCCATCCCCTCCTAATGCCGTCTGCTTCTGCTCTCCCTCCCCCTCCATCCCTCTCCGTCCTTGTCCCCCCCCACACAAACAAAACTTCTGCAGGCAACGGCCCCGTGGACGCGCTCTGGAAGGCGCTCTACGCCGGCCTGCGCCCCCGCTACGCGCAGCTCGACCATGTGCGCATCGCGGACTATTCCGTCCGCCTGCTCGAGGTGGGCGCGGGTGGCAACGCGGAGGGGGGATCCATGTCCACGACACGTGTCACCATCAAGTTCCAGTCCTCGGGGGGGGGCACCTGGTCCACCGTGGGTGCACACACGAGTATCGTTGAGTCGAGTTTCCGGGCGCTGATTGATGGGCTGGAGTTTGCGGTGCTGTACTGTGGCGCGGACGGCACGCTGCGGGGGCCTGAGGTGTCCAAGGACAGCGAGCTGATGGCCCTTAATTAACTAGAGTTGGGTGGCTACTTGATCTTATTTGATGAGCGTGGAGCCTAAGGCCATCTCCGTGGGTCGGAAGGCAGTGGGTTGATGTGTGGGGGGGCAGCTTGGAGGCCATATGTAAACGAACGCAACATGTAAATGAATAGTGATTAGCCTACTCTTGAGGGCTAATAATCGACATGTATTATCATGAAAGGGGCATGGCCCCTAATTTCGCGTGTTTGTCTTCTTTCATTCAGAGGTGAATTTTTAAACAGGTGATCTCTGTTCATTGGCAAGAAAGCTCGGATTTGTCGCCAATGTTCATTTGTGAATACCATGCAGCTTCAAAGTGAAAAAGTCACAGCACCATATCTTAACCCGTGTTTTTTTTAATTAGAACGCGATATATCGCGTTGTAAGCTTTTTTTAGAACGCGTATAGCACCTAAGGAAAATTTTTTTTCATGGTCATGTATATACTTTCCTGAAAGCCCATAAATCAAAGGATTTTTTGAGCTACTCAGACCTACAAAATGCTAATTCATTAGAGAGATACACTGGTTTGAATACAGGGGGGTCTGACCATGACCGCGATTTCTTGACCCTAGGTCACAAGTCTTGTGCTTATTCACAAATGGTTCATGAAAAAAATCTGGCGCTTCTTGCACGAGCTATGGGCAACATATGCAGGCTCTGTGAAACAAAACTCAGGCCCATTGGGCCACTGGAGCTTTTTTTCATTAGCATCACAATTACAACGCAGTACAACGCAGTGGAAAAAAAATGAGAGCCCTTCACAACATGACGCAACGACACGAGCCCCATAAACGGGGCCATAGTGAGCTTGGAGGTTCAAAACGTTGAAAATAGGTGTTGTATATACGGCGTATAACTTATTTAAGTTATACAGCATCAAGCATGCATCAAACATCATGACTGGATGACCTAATACGACTGAATCAGGCAGCCATAGCCAAAGCATCATCCACTCTCACAACGTGTTGAGCACATGCCTCGTGGGAACGGAGGTGCTGGGTTTTCATTCCATAACGCGTGCAATACTGAAAGAAAGAGGCACGTGTAATGCAAGGCTTGGATAGGTTGAGTGATCCATGAGCTTACATGCAGGCAAAGATGACGCTGGAATGCATGCTAGCAAATGGTGGCAAGATGCTAACAACACATGATTATACACCATGATTATGGGCACCTAGCTGATCTTCTTGCACAATCAACGCAGTATAAACCATCAACATCCAATCCTCACGATATATGCGCGGCTTGACGACATATACAGCACCTAAATACTGCACAACTGCAACCTGCTATGGCTGACATGCAAGCAACGTCGAGTAGGATGGCGGTCTTAGAGAGGCTGGGCAGAGGCCGTCGGTAGAAATAAGTGGAAAACTGGCAGAAACTAGGTAGAAACACGATATCAAAGAGACAACCAGCGCAGGCCAGAAATCGGGAGAATCCGGACCATGGTAGCTCGAGCCTGCCGTTATCTTTTCCGCGATATACTTACGCCTGCAAGCACTATTGAGGCCGGTGGCAGAGGCCATTTCCAGGAAAATACAGCTTACCGTAGCAATAGCCACGGTCACGCCTTACGCTGTTTGCAGGCACCATCATGCCCGGAGCTACCCAATAAAAGTCTGCACAATCTCGGTTTAGCCGAGAGTCCGGGCGTTCGGAATAAATAAACATGTGTTAAGAAGTCGAAACACCATGGAAATACCAAGCATGGTACCGCAGCAGACCCGAGTCTTGACGTAATAATATGTATGCCGGTTTCCAGGGTTTCCGCGTGAAAGTTGGGTGAGAAACTGGAAAAAACTACGTTTCCTTTGCCCCAGTACCTCAACAAACCCGTAGAAACCTAATTATCAACCTTTGAACGCATCATCATGGTCGTTCCACCCAACAGCCACTGAAATTCACGCGAAAACTGGCGAGATCTACCTGCCGCCATCGCCGTCGTCTTCACCTTCGTCCCGCGAAAATGCGTTATTTCAGTGGTACATATTTGTTTAATTGCAGCTGTCACAAAAAAAATACCAAAAATACCAGGATTTTTTTCTTGAATTCTATGAGATGTTTCTGACCTATGTTGAAAGTTTCAGACCAAAAATCGCATGTTTATTAGGTTTGCCACGTGTCAGATTACAACGCGATACATCGCGTTCTAACCCTACAACGCAATGTATCGCGTTGTAAAAAAACACGGGTTAATGAGACAACCCTATAGCTCATGCAGGCCATATATCAAGGAGGTCATGTATGGCCAGCTGTGCCGGCCCAGGCGCGCTGACATATGAAGTGAGACAACTATGCCTGGACGCATGGCGATCCAACGCCGTGGAAGGACTACCTAGGGTAGTTGCATGTCTGAGAGGAAAGACACGACGGCCGCGGGAGCCGCGTGGCTATCTTTATTAGGAAGACCTGCATGGAGGGAGACAGAGGGTAACGAGAAAGGTTGATAGGGAAAACACACACACACATACACATGCACACACACGTATACACACACACACACACACACACACACACACACACACACACACACACACACACACACCACCAACAACAACAACAAAAACAACAACACAAACAAAAACAACCAAAATTAAGAAGGAAAAGAGGGAACGCATACACACCTACACGAAGCCGGAACGCATACACACCTGCTTATTAATTAATTAATACACACCTACACGAAGGCCGGGGCTAAAAGAAAAAGTACGAAGTATACATTACAAAAGAAAAAAGAAAAAAGAAAGAAAGAAGAAAGAAAAGAAAATGTGAGGAGTAATAATACGAACAATAATAAATAAAGACAAAGTAAAGAGTAATAATACGTGAAGTAAAGAGTAATAATAATTACAAAAACAAAAATGGAAAAAATTAATTAATTAATTAATTAATTAGACTCGTGCTCCCGTTGGGGAGTCACGGAGCATTAACCCCGATGGATGCCGGATGGATGGATGGGTGCAAACAGTCCTACCGGTCTAATCTATCTACATTGGCTACATACTACATCTATCTAACAGCATTCTAACTACAACATCTATCTAGGCAGCCGCACGCTGCCCTAGGGGAGCTATCTGGCGTGCCTCCCATGGGATTGCACATGCGGGCGCTTCCCCACTGGGGGGGGCTCGTTGTCCTCTATGACCTGGGCCCACTTGGCCTTGTCCATCATCTTCTTCCAGATCACGGAGAGGCCTAGGCCCCCCATGTCCTCTACTAGCTGTTCCTTGAAGGTGCGGGCCTTGCGGCGTCTAACATCACTGGGCCCAGCCCACGTCAGGAGGTGCCGGCCAGGCTGGGCTGGTCGCAGTCCTGCGGGGGGGCCACGTGAGGTGTCTACCTGGTTGGTGCGAGCTAGGTGCCCTACTAGCTGCAGGCGTCGTTGCTTAATGGTGCTGGTGATATAGGGCATGCCCTGGTACAGGTCCTCATTGCGGACATTAAGCAACGCCGCCTGCAGCTTGTAGGGCACCTAGCTCGCACCAACCAGGTAGACACCTCACGTGGCCCCCCCGCAGGACTGCGACCAGCCCAGCCTGGCCGGCACCTCCTGACGTGGGCTGGGCCTAGTGATGTTAGACGCCGCAAGGCCCGCACCTTCAAGGAACAGCTAGTAGAGGACATGGGGGGCCTCGGCCTCTCCGTGATTTGGAAGAAGATGATGGACAAGGCCAAGTGGGCCCAGGTCATAGAGGACAATGAGCCCCCCCCAGTGGGGAAGCGCCCGCGTGTGCAGTCCCGCGGGAGGCACGCCAGATAGCTCCCCCTCGGGCAGCGTGCGGCTGCCTAGATAGATGTTGTAGTTAGAAGAACTTTGTAGTTAGAATGCTGTTAGATAGATGTAGTATGTAGCCAATGTAGATAGATTAGACCGGTAGGAATGTTTGCACCCATCCATCCATCCATCGGGGTTAATGCTCCGTGACTCCCCAACGGGAGCACGAGTCTAATTAATTAATTAATTAATTGCGGACATGAGCAGCATATCCTACTCTGAAAATGGAACGCAGCATGCTGGTGACCGCGCCGTCCAGCTTGCGGGCCAGGTCGGCGGTGAGGGTCCACGTCTCGGCTCCATACGTGAGAACAGGAAGCACGAGGACCTTGAACAGCAGGTCCTGTTTCTCGATCTTGCCCAGGGGCTTGCGCCACAGGGCCCGGTACTGGCGTAAAGCGTGCCAGGCGAGGGAGATGCGATGGTCCACATCTAAATGGAATAAAGAAAGAGGTCATTGCTAGCCGACTGGGATGTGGTGAGGCACAGGCCGGCGATGTTGGAGTATGGGCCAGGAGTTCGATGTTTCAGCACCCATGGTGCCTGCGGAGTGCGGACGGGGGTCTCCTATCCAACAGGGTCTAAAGCCTCGTGCCCAGCTCAGTCCAATGAAAAAGTGTAAACATGAAAAGGGGTCCTTAACGTTGGGTTTTCAGAACGTCCGCCATCAGACTGTCTTTGTATCATGGCATGCCCCGTATTTCGGACGAGATTAGGCAGCGTAGGATAGCATTTGTAGGACACCTTGCTCGCACCAGCCAGGTCGACACCGCCCTTGGTCTGGCCGGCCCCCAGCGGCTTGGCCAGCCAGGGCGACACATTCTGACCTGGCCTGGCCCCGAGGGCATTCCCAAAAGGGTAGGGAAAACTGTCACGAACTACATCCAGATGTTGCTGGACGACCTAGTGGTCCCAGCCCAGTTTGAGCACCGCATCCACTCTCTCTCCCGTCTTTGGGCTGCCAATGATGCAGGACAAGACGCGGTGGAAGAGGATTGTCAAGGCGCACACGCCCGACCCTGTGGGCAAGCCCCCTCCCCCCAAGCGGAGGCGGCGTTTTGATGAGTAGTGTAGTTAGGATTTTCTAGACTAGATAGCTTAGAGTTAGGATAGTTCGATTACGCGGCTTCCTCCACCCCATCCATCATGGAATATGTGCTATGTACATGACCTCCCAACGGCGGCATGTTATAATTTAATTTAATTTTTTATGAAAAGGGGTAGGCAGTGTCGTCAAGTCCGATGTTTTTTGCAACGTCACCCACATCTGTTCGGTGCTGCCCCTTGGCACAAGCTCTACAAACAGGTCGTGGACCGGCTGGATCGCATAGTATCTCCGCACATCTGAACCCTGCACATGATGCCAGATCTCCTTTGCGGCCGTTCCGAGCTTGGCACTGGATTCGTTGTCCACATCGTCGCGTCGCTGCCGCAACACGATGTTTTCTGGCATCCGCGGGCTTTTGGTTCCCGCCGCACATTTGAAAGTGCTGTCCTCCGGCTTTTTGTCTTTGCACCGTGTGCAGTTCTTGGACGTTTGGAATCATGGCATGGCTAACGTGATGACTGACTAGCTAGACCTTTTCAGTGGTTTTCCATTTGCGGGTATTTCCTCGTAAATGACCAGTGGGAGAGCGATCGCAGCAATGGTGCTCACCACTAGACACTCCCGGCCAGTTAGGCTAGAAACACACGCCCTGATCAAGCATGCTGTTTCCGGCCCCACCGTCTAGGTCATCTAGTCGCTCCACACGTAAGCCAGCCATAATTTCAATGCACAAGGATACACATTTCCATCACCATTCATCTTCATCATCCTGAACGACTCGAAAACGCGGAAAAGATAACGGCAGGCTCGAGCTACCATGGTCCGGATTCTCCCGATTTCTGGCCTGCGCTGGTTGTCTCTTTGATAAGGGGGCGGGGGATCCGGAACAGCTCGAGGATGTCCCATAGCGCAGGCCAGAAAACCGAATCGAAGGCTTTGATGAAGTCCACCAGCACAAGGTGCAAAGGGGACTCACCAGGCTGAAGGCGTTGCAGTTCCTCCACAAGTCGGCGAGTAGCGAAGAGCGGAGATTTCTCAGGGATATGTGCTACATGTGCTCCCAACGGATATATGTTACAATTGAATTTAATTGTCTCCTTGATATGTTGCAATTTAATTTGATTTAATCCCCGTAAGGGTACGGCCGAATTCGGTACGGCATGTCTGGGCGGAATACGACATGTAAACACGGTAAATACGGAGAAAATACGGGTAAAGGCATCCACAGTACTTATCAAGGAGACAACCACACAGTATCTCAGTATTTTCGCGAAAATATGCAGTACACTAATACACTAACATACACGCGGCTCCTTGACAAACACACGGGACCGAGCCTCATTTGGCGATGCAAGGCCTCATGATGCTCATGAGGCGGTTGACCGCTTGACTGGACCGTGTTTAATCAAATCATCAAGACCTCATGCGCATGAGCCGGTCGAGGATCGCATGCGACGCCCACGCGTCCTGCGCCGCGTAGTGCACCTGCCGCTGGTTGAGATCTCGCACCGCCCAGTTGCTCATTGTGAGCTTGCGGTTCTTGGGCATATCCCAGTCAAGCACACGGCGCGCCAAGTGCTTGAGCCCCACACCCTTGAGCGAAGCGTCGCCCAGCCGGCGGATGGCCAGCGTGCACAGCTCAACCTCGCCATTGGAGGGAATGCCGTGGTCCTCACGAAGCTTCTTCGTGTCCTGCATGGGTGGGTTGAGATTACATATCAATAGCATATTTCATTTTGATAGAATGCGCAAGTAAAGCAGGCAGACAGGCAGATGGTTTGGTGGGCGTGAGCGGATACGGGTTCTTCGCGTCAATTGTGGGGTGCGTGATACTTGGTGGAATGCTGGGCTACATAAAGCAGGCAAAATGAGTGAGACAACTACTAGCGGTCAATGGGCAGATAGCCCGTCTCATTGTTAGGACCGTGAACCCGCGAGAAAACATAAATTGCACACAACACTATCGTGCCCTGCAAGGGTGTTGGAGATGCTGGGTGGAGTGCACGGGTCAAATAGGGAGCTTCACTAATATGTTAGGCTGATACGTTTGCTTCACTCCTAGGAAGAAGGTAGATAGGCAGCCAGTGCAGAAGAAAACCAACTGGATCAATCAGACTATGCCCACCACCGTTGAGACGGTTACATGCCCTGTCATCCACAAAACTGAAACACCCGTCAAAGGAGAGGGTGCGCGGGTGGGCCACGCGTGGCTGTAGCCCAGGTGGTGATTAGCCCAGGTGGTGGTTAGCCCAGGTGGTGGTTAGCCCAGGAGAGTAAGGGATCCTCTCCCCCCCCCCTCCCTAAAAGATTAGCCCAGGAGAGTAAGGGATCCTCTCCCCCCCCCCCTCCCTAAAAGATTAGCCCAGGAGAGTAAGGGATCCTCTCCCCCGCCCCCCCTAAAAGATTAGCCCAGGAGAGTAAGGGATCCTCTCCCCCGCCCCCCCCCCAAAAAAATCATGTCTCGGAGGAGATGGTCTCTCTCTCACACACACAAAGTCAACGGCGCCCTTATCATGCTTCACACTCTTATTAAGACCACTGATTAACACACACAAAGTCAACAGCACCCTTATCATGCCTCACACTCTTATTAAGACCACTGATTCACACACACAAAGTCAACAGCACCCTTATCATGCTTCACACTCTTATTAAGACCACTGATTAATTTGTCAACGGCACCCTTATCATGCCTCACACTCTTATTAAGACCACTGATTCACACACACAAAGTCAACAGCACCCTTATCATGCCTCACACTCTTATTAAGACCACTGATTAACACACACAAAGTCAACAGCACCCTTATCATGCCTCACACTCTTATTAAGACCACTGATTAACACACACAAAGTCAACAGCACCCTTATCATGCTTCACACTCTTATTAAGACCACTGATCAATCTTTTTCTTTAGTTGCAGACACATCCACTAATTAGCCAGCAGCCACCCCTCACCAGGCGTAATGCAAAACCAAGAACATTCCCATCGTAGCCCATGGATGGGATGCCGACCGCTCCAAAGCTCAATCCGCATCAGCCAGCAGTGCAAACAGCCACCCACGCACATACCCCTGCCCATGCATTCACCCGAACACGAGTGCGTACCCCACTGACGACACTGTCGGAGCAGTCATCCGAGTCCAGCAGCCATCCATCCGCGAACGTATCGCTGCCCATCCACCAAGTAAACGGGCTAGTATCCGTGAGACAACGAAATACACTTGTGTGCATGACACACACGCGTAAAACACACAAGTGTGCCTACCCCGTTGATGCCGACACCGCCAAAGCAGTAGTCCGCGTCGGCCAGCAGCGCAAACAGCTTGAGGGGCGGCGCGTCGAGGTGCAGCAGCTGCAGCACGAGGCAGTGGGAGCGCGTGGACAGCTGAAGGAGGGCGACCTTGTGGGAGACGCCCTTGGTGAAGGACGGACGCCTGAGGCCGTGCGTGCACACAAGGCCATTGCAGATGCGATTGCACAAGGAAACCAACTCGCATGACAAAGCATTGCTAAAGTTCTGCCTAAGCATGGGAACAAACCAACCAGACCCTTTGAAAATTGTAATTATCCTTTAAGCTATTGCTTTTTCTCCTTGCAAGCTGTGGGACAGGGAGGTGCTAACAAGCACCGGCACCGTGTCAGATGCTAGGCCAGAGCTTCTTGGCTCTCAAGGCCCCTTGCCGACACGCCGTGCCTTTCCCATCAGCGATGGTATTCTGGCACTAGTGCAGGGAGCCCGTGTGCCTCAAGAAGTCCAGTATTAAAAGCACGAGTTTCTAGTTTAAGCCTTACCACCTTAACTGACCGGGGAGCAAGGAGCTGAAGCTCGGAGCCTGAACCCTAAACCCTACACCCTACACCCTAACACAGAATTAGTAATACATTAACTTGCTTATTTAACACTCCGTCTGTAATCACGGGCGTGGCCGTAATACGGGTGTCACCCGTAATGAGGCTACTACCTACCTATTAGTCAAAGTTAAGATTTTATTGGATAGGATGAAAGCTCACTTCAATGCCACCAAGAAAATCCTATTTTCACGGCCATCCCATGTCAGATGCGCCGTGGCCACCCCATGCCAACAGGTGCACTTCTGAGTACGGGCCACACCGGACAGAATGTCACAGACGGAGTGTTGAAGGGACCATAGAAAGCACATGCTACAGGCTACGATCGCAGCACCGCACGCATGTGAATCAAAACAAGCATCTGAGGGATATGTGGTTGCGAACGCTAGCAAAATTAGACGTGGCACTCCTTCGAGCTATTGGGTACAGCAAATGCATGCCCTCGCCATGCCCACAAACACCATTTAAAGCTGCAGGCTCCACGAGGCAATACATATACCCTGACTACAAAGCAGTCAACCACTGCAGCTAACGTTTACTACTGTTAATTGTATGATGCAACGTCCCTGCCATACCCCCACCCCCCCCCCCCCCCCCGGCCAAGACACTTCCGATGGTCATCTTAATTGCACACCCATAACAAACAAGCACTCACCACTCTAGATCCAAACCAAGAAGGCCTCCATCTGCAGTCCGGGCGTACGTGTCCACCCACGTGTCGCACGCCTTTGCGTGATTTGTCGTCGTGATCTCCACCCGGCAGCCATTAAACGATTCCGTAGAAACCATGGTGCGGACAGTTCTGCTCCTGTCGGTTTGAAGACGAATTGCAGGTTCACAAGCGGCGACATGGCTGTCTCTTTCTCTCACGGCGACGTCAGCGACGGACACATCGACGCCATCCATCCTGCGCCGTTTCGAGTCGGTACCCGCCGGAGCCGAGCTGTCCGACTCGGCTCGCTTGCGCCAGTTACTGCCATTATTGGCGGGTTTAAAAATGTCTCTTGTGGCGCCACTAGAATTCATGGTATCTCCTACGGTCTCCGCAGCTCTCCTTGCAAGGTAGGCGAGTGCAGTCTCCGCTACCCAAATTCGAGCTTCCTGCTCGTCGTTGTTCAAGCTGGACACCTCGTTTGCGACCTCAAATCCGTCTGGTAAAACTGCCTTCACTTTCCACACATAACTGTCACGAGAATAAATAGTTCGCTCAGACTTAAACTTTGGACCCACCCCCCATAGCTGGCGACAGCGTATTTCCAGATAATTAACGGCGGGGCTAGATATAAATGTCACCTCAGCGTCCGCCGATGACGCGATCCTCCCCACCATAACGTGCGGCTAACTATTACCCAGGCAGGTTTGATGCAACGCACAAGTCCGGATTTCCCGGGTGAGCAGCAATGCTGGTGACCGGCGGCTCTGCTGTGGGCAATTAGCGCACTGCCGCCCCAAGCAGTTTGGTCCCAACGTGGGGGAATTACTGGCATGCACCGTGGCACGGCAAATTGCGGCATTCCGCATTACGTCTGTTGCACGCGCGCGTCCCTCACAACTTTGCCTGGTCGGCCCTCGGCCGTCATAATTGTGTCGAAAGCAGCATTAAAATACTTATCATCGCTGCCAGCATTGGTGCCTACTACTGTAATTACTATTATTGGTACTCACTGTAGGTCTCGTACTGTACTGTAGTTCCACGCTGCCAGGAGCGGAAACCGCATGGAGGTCCCTAGGGTGCACAAGAAGATTTGGCGCCCAATTTCTCGGCTATGGCTGCACCGTGGTAACTCTATAAAGTAGCACGGCTTTTCAGGTTTCCAACGCGGGGAAATCTCGTCCACAGCGCAGCTGCGTAGGTGAATAGTTGCGTTGTTGCCGGTAGCACGAAGCTTTGACGCAGACAGCGCTGCAGTGACGTAGTTTTGCGTTCGTGAGGGAGGCAGGTATTTCCGATTTGACAAAGCACTATCCGCGCGGCTGAAACGGGGATACCAAAAGCGTGTAGTAGCACACTGCCCAGCATTTGCGGGAAGTTTTAGTATCAAGCTGCCTACCTTGCACAGGACCGACCGCCCTCCCGTCTGGGCATTTCGCACTTAGCTTGACCTTTCTTTGAATACAAAAAAATGGGTTCCGATCGTAGAAGAGATGATGACCGGGACAGAGATAGGGACAGAGATAGAGAAAGGGACCGGGACCGGGACCGGGACCGGGACCGCGACAGAGATAGGGAGAGAGACAGGGATAGGGATAGGGATAGGGATAGGGACAGAGATAGGGACAGAGATAGGGACGGAGACAGGGATAGGCGAGGTCGAGACAGGGACGACAGTCGACGAAGCCGACGACGGAGCCGCAGCCGCAGCCGCAGTCGGAGCCGGAGCAGGAGCCGAGAGCGCAGGAGGTCGCCAGACAAGGGTAGAAAGGAGGACAGGCCCGCGGAGAAACCAGCGGCCACGGCGCCAGCGCCTGCCAGCGCGCCCGCGCCGGCGCCTCCCAAAACGGACCCCATTCAGGCGGCCATTGCTGCCGCGGCGGCCATCTCGGCGCGCCTGCCAACAGCGTCGACCCCCACGCCAACTTTTCCCACGATCACCCCCACACTGCCCTCAGCCACGGGCCTGGCTGGCTTCAACCCGCTAATGCCAGCAGCGTCACCCTTTGGCCTCCCCTCGGCGACGGGACTCTCAGGGCTGCTCCCAGGGATTCCGGGGATGTCCCCTTTCCCAGGACTCGCGGGAGCCTCCGCGGCGGCCGCGGGCATGTCGTCACTGCTGGGCGGCATTGCGAGCCAGAGCCCTGCCCTTCCTGTGCTCCCGGGTCAGCCCAACTTGGCCCTCATCTCGCACCTGCAGGCGCTCTCGGCGGCGAGTGCGACTGTGAACAAGACGCACAAGGTAGGGCTGTTTCTACACGATGGGATCATAATATGTATAGTGTTACGTGTAGGTTTATATTTGAAGTACCGTTAGTACATTTGAATGCCTGTTTGGACGGGTATTCGGATAGTGGCTTTGATGCTGCTTTTGGATGGTGGTATGCCCCCCACATGGCGATGTGTGTGTTGCGCCCGCATGGCGGCACTAGGCTTGGGGTGCCAGATACACAGGCCACATACACAGGCCATATACACAGGCCATATACACAGGCCATTTACACAGGCCATATACACAGGCCATATACACAGGCCATATACGCAGGGTGACCATGATGGGTTGTGCGTACCCATGTCCTTCGCTGGATCATACACGGCATCCGACATACCTTTGATGGGGCCTGAAAGAGGATGCCCTGCGGGATGCCAACGCCCATGTATTGCGGCGATGATATTTATAGCGGCGGCGCTGTATTGCGGCGAGATATGTAACGGTGATATGTATAGTGGTGATGTTACATATAGCGGCAATGCGAGGGTGCTCACCTAGTAGCTGTGTGAGCGCTGGCCGCTTATTACGATGGGGTGGAGGGCTGGCAGGGCTGGCTAAGATTGGTATAGGGAGGGTAAGCGAGGGGGCTCGTGGGGGTAGAGCTCTCAAAGTCCCAGCAAAGGCTCCTTAGGTGCATTCGTCCAGTCTTTGTCATGCCAGCCCCCCTCCTTGTCTCATATCATTCTTTCATCGTAGGTAGATTTCGCTGGCAAATATGCAGTCGAACGGCTTGGATCTGGGATTGATGTCGTCCATGGGCGCCCGGGTTCCGTTCGAAAGCTATTTGACTTGTGATATTTTAGGCTCCACCCTGGGTTGCCATGACCCATCACCTTTGGCTGCTGCTGCTGCTGCCCTGTGCGTTGGACTTGTGCTGTGTGATGCGTGCCCTGCCTTGTTGCCCCCCGGGCGCCCTGTGCCTTGTGCCCTGTGCTGCGTGCTCTGTGCCTTGTGCCATGTGCTTTGATCCCTTGCCTGTGCGCCTACGTGCTTACTGCTCTTTGACCTTTCCCCACTTTTGACACGGGGATATATAATGGTCTATGGGACACTGGATCTCATGTTCATGGGGGGCTTAAGAATTGTGTGTGTGTGGTGGTGGTGGCTGTGTGGGGTGGGTGGGGGGGGGGGGGGGGGGGGGGGCTGGTTTGCTGGATTGGTGCTACTCGTGGCTGTCTCATGGTCATGTTTACGTGTCTTTTACCTGCACCGTAGTTGGGAAATATGGATACAATACGCGGCCGGCTAAAGTATCCTTGCCCCCGTCAGGCCACGGCCATGGTCACATGTGAGTGAGAGGGATTTGACACCCCCAGGGTGCGCTTGACAGCTCGTGCATGCAGGCTGGTGGAAGTTTCCTGGGGCCTTTGCTTATTTCGATGTGTGGCTGGAATAGTGCCGCTGGCCCAGCCAGCAGGCCAGTGGCCACAAAAGTGTGTTGTGTGTGTTGTGTAGGCACGCGGTTCGATGGGAATCAAGCAGGGGGATAGTAATTTACATGCATGAGTCCAAGCCTTCAGGTTCATCTGCCGGCAAAGGATGAGGCCCATAAGTGGCAGGGGCACGAAGTTTGCCGTTGTGTGCTATGGTGCTGTTGTGCTTCACTCTGCCGCCTAGTCTCCTTTGCAACATGCGTAGCTAAGGACACAATGAATACATATACACAATAAATAAATATGCGTCGAGTAGCTAAGGACACGTGATCGGTGACAGCCCTGGAAGAGCATGAACGTTGTACCCACAACTGGCTAGGCTTTTGACCTTTGGTACTTGCCCCCATTGCATGACTGTCATCTAGCCACAGCTCCGGGTAGCTGCTCTCTCTCTGAGGTACGCTCGCGGGCGTGGTCAGGACGGATTGATCGCGGTTTGCAGTTGGCTAACGGGCCCTGCGGATGTGACTTTGCCTTTGCCCTCGGAGGGAGGTGGGATCATCTGCCTTGCGTCAAGCAGGGCACGTTCCCCCTGTGGATGCCAGTGCGGGGTTGGGAGGTTACTCAGGGGGGGGTGAGAGCCCTGGGGGGGTGCATCGATGCGGATGCCAGCGTTAGGTGTACTCCGGCTCTTCTTGCTTGTGTGAGGGGTGCCTGGCTGCAAGGCGCCCTGTTCCTGAGATGAATGTGACGGGGAATGGCATTATGCGTATCATCATGCTTTCCTCATGACCCAGCCGTGATTAGTTTCCATCGGCCAACCGTTCGTGCATGACACTGTATCACCCACATGCAGGCTGTGTAGCCATCCCGTTACCTTGCCAATTAATTAACTAACCAATACCTGCTACATCGGTGACTAATAACTACTCAATAAATCCCTGGTACCTTGGCACCTGGTGCGGGTGGTGGAGATATCAAGGACACCTGAATGGGAAAGGGTCAGGGTTGGCGTGTGGGTGGAGGTGGGGGTGATGGGCAGGGCAATAGGGGGTGAGCTGCTGAGGGCGGGTGCATACGTATCTCATATTTCAGAACATAATTGAGAGAATCAGCCCATTTTTCTGGTAGCAAGCCCCTTTGCATCCCCATATCATGGATGCTGCGCCGCATCCATTTGGTCAGCCACGTTACGCTCTCGCTGTCAACTTTCAAGAGGCTCGTCGTCTCCCTCCTTGCCCGCCCGTCTCCTGCATCTGTTCGTTTTTGTTCCTTCCCTCCCTCAGACTCCTTCAACACCGCGCCACCCTTGTCCCCTGTGCCCCCTCTTCCCATGCTTCGCTTTCCGCCCCATCCCTAAACCCGAAGCCCTGGACAAGAAGGGAAAGATATTTTCTGGCCCTGTTTGCCCCGTCCGACTTTTTTCGCTTACCCCCCTTCTGCCCATCCCCTCCCCCTTTCTGCCCCATTCTTCCTCCCCGATTTCCTTTCTGCCCCTTTGGGTCTCTCACCCTCTCTCTCTCCCTTCCCCCCCCCCCCCCTCCAGGAGCTGTACGTGGGCAGCCTGCCGCAAGGCATCACCGAAGCGGCGCTCATCACCTTCCTCAACAGCGCGCTGTCGGCCGCGGGTCTGACGCTGCCCAACGCGACGGGGCCGGGGCCGGTGACCAAGGCCTGGATCTCACAGGTGGGGGTGGGGCCTGTGTGTGCCAGAACAAAGAGGGGCCTGTGTGTGCCAGAATAAAGAAGGGCCTGTGTGTGCCAGAACAAAGAGGGGCCTGTGTGTGCCAGAACAAAGAGGGGCCTGTGTGTGCCAGAATAAAGAGGGGCCTGTGTGTGGCAGAACAAAGAGGGGCCTGTGTGTGCCAGAACAAAGAGGGGCCTGTGTGTGCCAGAACAAAGAGGGGCCTGTGTGTGCCAGAACAAAGAGACCGAGTTTGTGGTATGCGTGTGCAGAGCAGAGGCCCTCGTGCCATAGCAAGGAGATGGTGTTGCTATGGTTTGGCGAATGCCTCCTTGCTAACATCCTCATGGGGACACTGCAACGTTCTAAGCTCGTGTGGGGAACGTGGGTATCCTCGCAGCAGTACTCGGACACTTACAAGCGGTACTCGAGCCCTTACAAGCGGACCTTCATTTGTCACCCCAGTCACGCTTCCTTCACAACCTCCCTGCCTATCCAACCAACCAACCAACCAACCAACCAACCAACCAACCAACCAACCAACCAACCAACCAACCAACCAACCAACCAACCAACCAACCAACCAACCAACCAACCAACCAACCAACCAACCAACCAACCAACCAACCAACCAACCAACCAACCAACCAACCAACCAACCAACCCACCCACCCACCCACCCACCCACCCACCCACCCACCCACCCACCCACCCACCCACCCACCCACCCACCCACCCACCCACCCACCCACCCACCCACCCACCCACCCACCCACCCACCCACCCACCCACCCACCCACCCACCCACCCACCCACCCACCCACCAACCCGCCCACCCACCAACCAACCAACCAACCAACCAACCAACCAACCAACCAACCAACCAACCAACCAACCAACCAACCAACCAACCAACCAACCAACCAACCAACCAACCAACCAACCAACCAACCAACCAACCAACCAACCAACCAACCAACCAACCAACCAACCAACCAACCAACCAACCAACCAACCAACCAACCAACCAACCAACCAACCAACCAACCAACCAACTAACCAACCAACCAACCAACCAACCAACCAACCAGCCAACCAATCTCTGCATGCCCCACCCCATCTGCCCACCCATGCACCCCACCCACCTGCCTAGCCGCTCACTCACCTGCCCACCGGCTCACCCACGCACTCCCCCACGTGCCAACCTGCTTGTCTGCTCCCTCCTCCTCCCCTCCTCCCTTGTCTCCTCATCCCCCCTTTCATCCTCCCCCTGTATATTTTCCCTCCACCCTCCACCCCCCTACCAGGAGCAGCATTTTGCTTTCATCGAGCTGCGGTCCTGCTTGTGCTAATCTTCTCGTCTCCACCTCCCTGCCCCCCTTGTACCCCCCCTGCTGCGTCTCCCCCTTCTCCCCCCCCCCTTTTATGCACCTGAGCAGGACCAGCACTTTGCTTTCATCGAGCTCCGGTCGGCCGAGGAGGCCACCAACGCGATGATGCTCGATGGGCTGCCCATCGGGGGCCAGGTGAGACGTGCCGGGTGCACATGTTAGTGGGGGGATAGGGAAGGAGGCATGAGGTCGTATTGATGGTAGGGGGCGAGGGAATGAGGCGGTAGGCATTACAATTCGTTCAAGTGGCCCGCCGGAGCGGCTGTACAATTTTTCCCAGTGAGCGCGCTGCCAAGTGTACTTGTGGGCAAATTTATAGGTGCCCCGTCACTTCGAGGTACTAAAAATTAGGCTACGGTACGAATTCAGCGAATTTCAGCGAATTTTCAGTCGAACCAAAGGAAGTGACGGCAACTACCAAAAAGTTTCCGTTACGAATTTTCAGCCCAACACTCGCGCAGAATGAAGTTACGGCAACTACCAAAAAGTTTCCGTTACGAATTTTCACTCCCACACGTTTGCACAAGAGGAAGTGACGGCAACTACCAAAAAGTTTCCGTTACGAATTTTCAGTCCCACACTTCGCGCAAATTTTAGTAGGGCTGCACGCAAGCTACCTTTCAAAATTTTGCGCTAGTATGGAACGCATTTCATTCGTCTGGGGGAACGCTGCCCGCCAACTACCCCCGTTCAGAAAGTTCCGCCGAAATTTACTTGAGATTTGGAAATCTGAACGTCCGCGCAAATTTTAGTAGGGCTGCACGCAAGCTACCTTTCAAAATTTTGCGCAAGTATGGAACGCAATTCATTCGTCCGGAGGAATGCTGCTCGTCAACTGCCCCCGTTCAGAAAGTTGCGCCGAACTTTACTTGAGATTTGGAAATCTGAACGTGCGGTTGGAGTTTCGCGGGGAAACCCAAGTTCCCGAGTAATTCACCAATGACGCGCTTCGAACACTTGCCCGCTAAAACCTAAGCAGCCGCTCCGGCTGGCCACTTAAACGAAACTTGATGGGGTGAAGAGGCCGCCGACGTGATGATGCCCGTCGGGGGGGCAGGTGAGCGCCCTTGTCCTGGCTACTAGCATCCGCCGTGTTGATAGTGAGCGCCCTGGTCCTGGCTACTAGCATCCACCGTGTCAATGGGGAGCGCCCTTTCCCTGGTTGTGCTGGTACTGGTACGTGCCTCATGGCCGCAGGTCCCCCTCGCTAGATTCGGCCCATGCGGACCCCTGTGAGAGGGGTGGCTCTCGCGAAGCCTGGTGCTCCTGCCGACCATGACCAGTGATGGCCTGGCAAAGTTTGCATAAATAGTCATGCACTTGTCGCTTGAGATGCATACCCGGTAGGGCACCCTGGCCAATGTCAGGCATATGTCATGTCAATTGCCAGTTTCATGTATTGTTATGTCAATGTGTGACTCTCCCTGCAAAGGCGTGTGAATGAAGTAATGAATGAATGAATGAATGAATGAATGAGGGAGGGAGGGAGGGAGGGAGGGAGGGAGGGAGGGAGGGAGGGAGGGAGGGAGGGAGGGAGGGAGGGAGGGAGGGAGGGAGGGAGGGAGGGAGGGAGGGAGGGAGGGAGGGAGGGAGGGAGGGAGGGAGGGAGGGAGGGAGGGAGGGAGGGAGGGAGGGAGGGAGGGAGGGAGGGAGGGAGGGAGGGAGCGCGCGCGCGCGTGCGTGCGTGCGTGCTGGCGTGCGTGCTGGCGTGCGTGCTGGCGTGCGTGTGTGCTGGCGTGCTGGCATGCGTGTGGCGTTTGTGCGTGCTGGCGTGCGTGCGTGCGATTGTGCGTTTGTGCGTTTGTGCGTTTGTGCGTTTGTGCGTTTGTGCGTTTGTGCGTTTGTGCGTGGGTGGGTAGGTGGGTGGGTGGGTGGGTGGGTGGGTGGGTGGGTGGGTGGGTGGGTGGGTGGGTGGGTGGGTGGGTGGGTGGGTGGGTGGGTGGGTGGGTGGGTGGGTGGGTGGGTGGGTGGGTGGGTGGGTGGGTGGGTGGGTGGGTGGGTGGGTGGGTGGGTGGGTGGGTGGATGAATGGATGAATGAATGAAATGTCATGTCAATGGCCAGCGTGAAAGCGCCTCTATGTGCTTTCTGTTGGGCATGTTCTCACGTCTCCCCTCTCCTGGCACGCCTATGACCACGGCATGTCTAGGGCGGCAGCTTGTCATATCTGAGCAAGCTAGAACTTTCCAGGGTATGGCATTTTAGTCTAGACGTTGAATAAGTAAGTACTTGCGTGTCATGCGGATAACATCTCGGTGATTTGCGATTGTGCTGACGTTTGATTTCCCAATCTCCATCTCTTTGTGCCTCTGTTTCCGCCTTGGCTCGCCCGTCAACTCACTGCAGACTCTGCGCATTCGGCGGCCGAAGAACTACGTGCCGCCACCTGGCACCGCCGCGACGCCCACCGCGCTGCCCTCCCTCACCGGCGGCCTCACGGGGTTGCTGGGCCAGCCGGGGGCGAGTGCTGCCTCTGCCACGGGGGCCAACGCCATCGGCCTAGGCGCCGGTATCGCTTCCCCGGGCGTGGGGGCGGCCGGGGCAGGGCTGGACGCTGCAGGTCCCAAGGGCGCATCGTCGCGGGTCATCGTGCTGGAGAACATGGTAGGGTGCTGGTACCATATTAGGGGGGGGAGGGAAAAGGGGGGTATAACGATATCGTGCTGGACAACATGGTACGGCGCTGGTACCATGTGGTATGATGCCGGTGGTGGAAGGGACAAGTTGGTGCAGTAATTAATGATTACCATCGTGCTGGAGATCATGGTAGGGTGCTCGTGCCACGTTAGGGGGGTGGAAGGAAAAGTAAGCGTTCGTTTTGGTCTAGTCGTTTTGCTTCCTCTTACTGATAGGGTGGAAGGCCCCCTCGTGGACGATACGCCTCGCTTGCGCAGGTGACGGCGGAAGAGCTGATGGAAGATGACGAGTACGAGGAGATCAAGGAGGACGTGCGTGACGAGTGCAGTAAGCACGGGCAGGTGGTCAACATCACCATCCCTCGGCCCAAGCGGCCACTCGTGGACGAAGAGGAGGGGGAGACGGAAGGGGAGCTGGTGATCAAGCAGCGCGAGCAAGTGGGCAAGGTGTGGGGGGGGAGAAGGGCTAGCATGTGGGCAAGGTGAGGGGCAGGGGGGGGGGCAGCGGGAGCACATGGGTGAGGTGAGGGAGGAAGAGGAAGGAGGTGGGCGGGGGGGGGGGGGGGGGGGAGTAGAATTAGGAGTGGAGAGCACCACAGGGTAGCACCACAGAGGTACGTGGGAAAGGGAAGGACCGGGAATGGGATATGATAAGTTACGTATTAGAACAATAACTTACAGACTTCGGCTTCATTATGAGTGACAGCAGCAATTTTTTCTGTGACGCATTTTGCCTCCCCTGCACTCACGTTAGACAGAGACTTGGTTCTCACGTTTTGAGTTCTGGTTCTCACCATAATAGATGTGACACGTCTTTGCTTGTAGTGTTGACTTGGTCGTTGTCGGAAGGTGGGCTGGTGGGTGGGTTGTCCGCTGTTCGCTTTCCGACAAGCTATAGAAGAAATAGAAGGAGACTAATGTGCAATGGCCATGGATGATCATTTCAATCAGTCCTTTATTTTAGAGTTGCCTCACCCGTCCATTATGTGCCCATGTCTCGGTTGACTGGTCCTCTGTTTCTCCTCGTTCCCTGGGCCAGATTTTCGTGGAATATGCCGAACTATCACAGGCGGCAGTGGCTGCCACTGCCCTTCATGGCCGCCATTTCGGTGGCCGGGTGGTCCAAGTCTCCTACTTGGAGGAAGCCAAGTATAAAATTGGTGTTCTGATATAAAGCCTGGTCCCCAAGCACAGAATGGATGCCTGCTTGCTGCCGAAGGGCAGCTGCAAGAAATGAGATAACAAGTGATAAAACTAATGTTTTTTTTTAACATTCATCCGGTGTAGGTGAGATGGTAAGATGGAAAGATGTAAATTGTAAGCTTATGATGCTGGATGCTGGAAATTTAGAGCTATTAGTATTAATTAATTAATTAATTAGACTCGTGCTCCCGTTGGGGAGTCACGGAGCATTAACCCCGATGAATGGATGGATGGGTGCACACATTCCTACCGGTCTAATCTATCTACATTGGCTACATACTACATCTATCTAACAACATTCTATCTACGTCATCTATCTAGGCAGCCGCACGCTGCCCTAGGGGGAGCTATCTAGCGTGCCTCCCGCGGGATTGCACACGCGGGCGCTTCCCCACTGGGGGGGGCTCGTTGTCCTCTATGACCTGGGCCCACTTGGCCTTGTCCATCATCTTCTTCCAAATCACGGAGAGGCCTAGGCCCCCCATGTCCTCTACTAGCTGTTCTTTGAAGGTGCGGGCCTTGCGGCGTCTAACATCACTGGGCCCAGCCCACGTCAGGAGGTGCCGGCCAGGCTGGGCTGGTCGCAGTCCTGCGGGGGGCCACGTGAGGTGTCTACCTGGTTGGTGCGAGCTAGGTGCCCTACTAGCTGCAGGCGGCGTTGCTTAATTGTGCTGGTGATATAGGGCATGCCCTGGTACAGGTCCTCATTGCGGACATGAGCAGCATATCCTACTCTGAAAATGGAACGCAGCATGCTGGTGACCGCGCCGTCCAGCTTGCGGGCCAGGTCGGCGGTGAGGGTCCACGTCTCGGCGCCATACGTGAGAACAGGAAGGACGAGGACCTTGAACAGGTCCTGTTTCTCGATCTTGCCCAGGGGCTTGCGCCATAGGGCCCGGTACTGGCGTACAGCGTGCCAGGCGAGGGAGATGCGGTGGTCCACATCCACCTCGCAGCTAGGGAGCAGGCTGCCCAGCAGCTTAACGCGGTCCCGATACAGGACTCGAGAGCCGTCTAGGAGATAGAGGGGCGGCGCTGAGGTGGTGAGCCCAACCGCCAGAGCCTCTGTCTTCTTGCTGACCTCAAGCCCCACTGCACGGGCCTCGAGAGCCAGGCAGTCAAGCCATGTCTGCACGTGCTCAGTGTCCTCAAAGAGGGTGGTGTCGTCTGCGTAACGTCGTCTATTAGTATTATCATATCAAATATTCACGTGACAATCTTATTCATGCGGTTGGCCGCATTTGAAAGCCACGGAAATCTGGAGCTATTGATCAAATTTGTTTTTTCAGATCAAATTTTTTATTCAAAATCATTAGGTCATGCGTCATCTACTGACCGGGAGCGCAGGTCTTGAACCTGCATCGCTAACTCTGTTCTAGCCGGCTTATTAGAGTAGTTTATTAAGTGAGACAACTAGTTCTCATGACATCAATAATTTAATTAAGGGGCGTTTGGCTATTTGTGGCATACCTTGGCTATTTGTGGCATACTTAACGGGTATATTAATTAATTAATGAATTAATTAGACTCGTGCTCCCGAATTGGGGAGTCACGGAGCATTAAACCCGGTGGATGGATATGGGTGCAAACAGTCCTACCGGTCTATAGCTATCTACAATCAGAATCTACAATTGAGATCTATCTACAACAACTAGTCTAAGCTCTCTAGGTACCCTAGGGGACCTGTCTGTGTGTGTATAACGGGTATATGAAGTGAGACAACTATATGCCTCAGAATATGCCTGGACGCATGGCGATCCAACGCCGTGGAAGCAAACAACGTACACCCATTTCCCCGGAAATAATTTTCAAACGGAACGTGCTCCCATTGGGGAGTCACGGAGTATTAACCCAATGGATGGATGGAAAAACTATCCCACGGATCTATATTGTACATATCTATCGGATGCCTGCACGAGCCACGACCAATGGGCACGAGCCACCATGCACCCCAGGCACGAGCCACAAGTGGACATGGCTCGATCACGTACTGATGGTGGATCGAGCCCGTGATAACTTTTGCGGCTGAGCCCCAAATTCAGTCAAATCACTTGCAACCGATCGATGGGCGCCTGCGTCTTTTCAAGGCGAGTCTGCTACTATAATCGGTTACGGATTGTAATGCCGTATTTGTACGTACCGAGCCTGAAGCTTTTATGCAAAATAATTACCAGCAAACGCACCACGACGCAGCGCGCAGCCGGTGGCTGCAGCGCTGAGCCGTGAAGCTACGCCTGCGCAGCCCCGCCCCCCAGCCTGGAAGGCAGCGGTGCCACTAGCTAATCAAGATTTAGTGGTTTATTCGGCTGAGCCTACTGCGGCCTCGCCCTCAGCATCGCCTGATTGAACCCAAACGCCCTGCCAAACCGCGCGCAGCCTCTTTTCCGACTTTGCCATCGACGACAGGTTTTGGCATCAGGGCCTGAAATAAAGATGCACGTCCTTTGTACGACACTAGCTGTCACTTCTCGAACCCTGTGCACCACCCTCCCGCATTAATTGATCAACACAGCCGCGCATCCATATGCCGACTCGTGACATGATTCTCCGACGTGCCGAGGCTAGTGAATCGCTGCATGCAGGTGCCGACACCTCCTTCAGTGCATGCACATTGCCCTCTGCTCCATCCCTGGGCGCTCCGACGCCGAGATCTCAGCTATAGGCTTCCTCCCCTCCTCCCGGCCTCCGCCACGACCGACTCCGCCTTAATTCCGCGCCCTCCTCGAGGAGGCCTTCAGTTGAGCAGCACGTGACCCCCCTCGCTGCAGATGTGGCAGCCATGGGAGGCACGCTGGCTGCCGAGCTTCCCCTCCTCGATCCACCACCACCACCGCCAGTCCGCCACCTCCATGAACGGAAGCTCCTCGCCTCCACCGCCACCACCGCCACCACCGACGCCATCACCGCCCAGCGCCTGAAGCTCGACAAGCGGCTCGAGCACCATGCCATCGCCGGTCATCGACTACTGCCTGCAAAACACCGCGGGCCTCACCGCCCAGGCCTCGGTTCACAAAGAACATTGTCGCAAGGCCAGCCCCTGCTGCGTGGCCCAGCTCAGGCAAGGCTTTTCCCATCCAGACCGCAAAACCATGTCACATCCCATAACACCTCCGCCATCGCTGCCCAGAGCTTAAGCAACGAACGCTCGACCTCCGCGATGAGGCGGGCGTTGGAGCTCGACAAGCGCAGCTACAACGTCATCATCAGGTAATGGTGGAAACGTCGGCGGTCGGTCGCGCCATTATGGTCATTGTTCATGGCATGACCGCCGCCGTTTCCATGAAATAATATGAATATGATATATACTGTCCTCACTGGAAAGCAACAAAAAAGTGAAATGATGTTGGCGATTAATTAATGAATAATTAGTCAATTGATCATTCTCACGGAAACACTGGCCGCCAAGCTTAGTAGACGGCACGGTAACCAGGATGCTACCATCAGGCCCTGAATGTAGGGTTTTCCACACATAGGTCTTTAGAATCTTTGTACCATGGCAGGCCTCGCATTTCGGACGAGATTTGACAGCGTAGGATAGCATTTGTAGGACATCTTGCTCGCACCAGTCAGGTAGACGCCGCGGACCTCGGCCTGGCCGGCCCCCAGCGGCTTGGCCAGCCGGGGCGGCATATCCTGACCTGGCCTGGCCCCAAGGACATTCCTAGAAAGATGGGTAAACATGCCATGACCTATTAATTAATAATTAATAAGCACGTGACTGCGTCACGTGGGTGCCAATACAGAGTAAAGGAACCTTCAACCCTATATACACAGTGAGAAGGAGGGAGGGCGCCCTAGCTTCTCTCACTGCCGCAGGTGGGCAGGCCACAGAGCGCTCTCTCCACGGCATGGTGCCGGGGCGCAACACTGTGGGTGCAATACAACCAGTGCAATACCATAGGTAGGCTGACGCATAGCTTATGCTACAAATGTGAGGTGGGCTCAAGACGTCGGCTAATTAAGGCGCAAGCTGATGGCCACAAGGTGCCAGAGCTAATTGAAGGTACTATAACGCTGTGCGCTAATATCGTTTCAAGTGCTGTAATGCCTAAGCTATCCCATCATCGATTGCCCCCATCTAGACAACTAGCTGGAGTGCTCTATCCCGGGGAAGCCCGGGGGGGCTTCCACAGTTTCTTGTTGACGTAGAGGTCCCCGCCCCGCCAGTACACTTGGGGCTTCTCGGGGTTGGTCTTGTGGCGGATGTAGTCGGGCCACTGATCGCGGCGTTGCTGCTGCTGGGCTGGCGTCAGGTCGTCGTCAAGCGACCAGGAGGTGTCCACCAGCTTCTTGCGGCGAGAGAGGAACCGAACTCGGGCTGTGATGTCGCTGAAGGTGAGGACCACTGGAGGGGGCCCAGCCTTGGCCCGTGGATGGGGCAGGCGGTAGGCGCCCTGCAGTATCGCACCTGGCAGCTGCATGCGCGCCAAGAGCTGTTTCTTCAGCTCGTCGAGAAGAGAGTCTGGGGTCTCCTCCGGCAGCATGTCGAAGCGCCTGAGGATGACCCGGCAGCGGCGACGGTCGCGGTCAGCGGCCTCGCGGCGCGTGTCTTCCAGCTCCTGGAGCTTGGTGGTGATGGCGGTCGTGGTAGAGGATGCCTGGCTCTTGAGCAGGTCCGCCCAGGAGGCGCGAGTCGAGGGGTCATCACTAGCCCTACCAGCAGGTTGGGCGGCGATGGTGGCCGTTCGCTCGGCGATCTCGGGGACCTGCGTGGCCAGGGCGTCTACCTTGGCGGCAACTGCCTCAAGTTTCACGGTGCCTTGGCCGACTCGGCCTTCCACCTGGTTAAGGCGGGTGGTCACAGTGGCTGTGGCCTCGGAAACTTTGGTGGCAATGTGCTCTTGCGTAGCAGTAAACTGAGGCTGGAGCTTAAGGGCGACTCTGGCTTCAATGTTGTTGACCTTGGCCGAGAGAGTGTTGAGTGGGCCGTCAGGCGCGTTCAGGGCGGCGAGCTGCTCAGCCATCGGCGCCAGCTGCCATGACCTATACACAGCAGTTTCTGGCCGACCTAGTGGTCCCAGCCCCGTTTGGACATCGCATTCACTCCCTCTCCCATTCACTCCCAAAGGGTAGGGAAACCTGTCACCAACTACGTTCAGATGTTGCGGGACGACCTAGTGGTCCCAGCCCAGTTTGAGCACCGCATCCACTCTCTCTCCCGTCTTTGCCGGGACTGCCATGCAGGACAAGACGCGGTGGAAGAAGATTGTCAAGGCGCACACGCCCGACCCTGTGGGCCAGCCACCTCCCCCCAAGCGGAGGAGGCGTTTTGATGAGTAGTGTAGGTAGGATTTTCTAGATAGAGTTAGGACAGTTCGATCACGCGGCTTCCTCCACCCCATCCATCATGAAATATGTGCTACATGACCTCCCCACGGAGGCATGTTATAATTTAATTTAATTTAATTTTAATTTAATTCACTCCCTCTCTCTTGCTTTGACTGCTATGCAAAACAAGAAGAGGTGGAAGACGATTGCCCAGGCTAGCTCACACGCCGGCCAGCCCCTGTCAGTGTGGGCAAGCCCCCTCCCCCCAAGAGGAAGGGGCGCTTTGCTGAGTAGAGTAGCTAGGGTTTTCTAGAGTATATTAGCTTAGAGTTTGATTAGCTAGGTTTCGCGGCTTCGCCCACCTCCATCCATCCAGCAAGGACGGAATATATGTGCTACATGATCTCCCAACGGAGTCATGTTATCATTTAATTTAATTTAATTTATCATTAATAACTAATAATTAATTAATTTGATTAAAATTAAATAATTGATTAGTAATTAATTATTAAAATTAGTTAATGGAAACGGATCGACCAGTTTATGAAGCCTCTAGGGGCGGTCGTCGCAAGATACTTCACAGCCGGTCGTGCGGCTGGCGCGCATCTGGCGATCTGCGTGCGCGCCCGGGCGGCGGTCGAACACCGCATTTACGTCCGGCTAGCGCTGCCGGCAGTGACCAGAAGGACTCTGCGCGTCATAGTCCCCATTCCCCAAACATGGCCACCCAAATGCCACGTAAGGCCAGCGGTTGCGCGCGAACTGGGTTGTCAACTTCGGGAAATATCGCTCCTTTTCCGGAGATTATTGAGCCAATTTGTGCATAGAATTTTGTTGTGGACGATGCACCTAACGAGTAACGTTGCAATTTAATCAGCCACAAATCGCAAGAATACCGGTATGACAGAAGTTTGTCCAATGATTCTCGCATAATCGCTGTGGCTGGATTGATTGAGCGTGGCAGGCCAGACTTCGGCTTTCTACGCAGTTACACCGAGAATATTGAACTTCAGAAAGCTTACGGCGAGAGAGCGTCATTTTTTGCATAGCAGCGGTTCAAGACGCGATGCTTCGGTTGCCTTCAAACGTGAACACTGCGTTTGTTACGGCGGTGTTCACTTGGCTCCTATTTTGCGCGGGTACCGCCTGGGCAGACTACTATGGACGATCCGTTCCCATCGCGAACGTTAAGTAAGTTCTCGTCACTTACCCATTTTTTGTTTGTGTAATTGTCGGTAGGAATTGGCTTGTCATGGCCTGCCGAATTTCTTGGAAGTAATATGTACGGGGAAATACTTTAGAAGAGTCCCCTTATTAGTACTCCGTGTGTTACAAAACATCCTTGGCTATAGCACTCCGGTCCACGGGCTCAGGAGGTTCAACGATCCACGCCTGTATTCCTGTTGTTATGCAAAGCATGCTTCCTCCTGGCCTCTCCTTGCGGTTTATACAGGTTTAAGACTAGAAAGGACTTGTGTGTTTCATACTACGGGATGATTGCCTTCATGAATAAAGGAAGCTCGTTTCAAAGCAGCAACGGCTTTCCTGAATGTGTGATGAGTAAATACGAAAAGGCTGCCATTGATATTTTTCTGGCCATTGATATTTTGCTTGGCTGCTGTCAAATGCTCGCGCTGAAGGCAAGCCGATGCACACGACTGGCTTTGCGGCTTCGTGTGCGAAAACTATCTCTCATGCCCACCGTGTGCTGATCCCCCGCGGTGACCGTTGGCATGCGTCACCCCGGCGCACCCGTGTGTGCACGCCTGGCAGGGTTCTCACCCTCCAGAGCGGCAAGATGACCGCCGGCCGGCGGTCGGACCCCGTTCCCCAGCTCGTCTGTACCGGTGGCTGCGAGGTAGAGCTGGGTAAGCCCTTTTTTTGTCATATAGAAGTTCTAGTGGTGGTGTGGCTACCGCTGCGGATGTACGAGTAAGATGGGTGTGGCTGCCACCACGGATGTACGAATAATAGTGCGAACGGGTGAGAAAGCCAGCCACAGATGAAGTACTGACGGCGTGGGGGGCGAGGGTATTGACAGCTGGAAGCGTTCACGGTGGGAGGTATCCAAAATATTCAGTTGACCGTGTGGGTTTATAGGCTGGTGGCTTGGCATATGATGATGGGGGGCTTGGGTGGGGCGGGTCGTTTGTGGATATGAACCTGCCTGGGCACGTCCTCTACTCTCAACCCCGCCACTTGGCACTTCTTTTGTGCGCCGTCTCTCGGGCAGCCATGGCAGATTTTGTGAGGACCTGACCTGTGCATGGTGACGTTACCTGACGTGGTGAGGTGCTGACTTCAGCTCTCGTTTGTCTCCTTGGTTTGTCGGTCGGTCGGTCGGTCGGTCGGTCGGTCGGTCGGTCGGTCGGTCGGTCGGTCGGTCGGTCGGTCGGTCGGTCGGTCGGTCGGTCGGTCGGTCGGTCGGTCGGTCGGTCGGTCGGTCGGTCGGTCGGTCGGTCGGTCGGTCGGTCGGTCGGTCGGTCGGTCGGTCGGTCGGTCGGTCGGTCGGTCGGTCGGTCGGTCGGTCGGTCGGTCGGTCGTCGGTCGGTCGGTCGGTCGGTCGGTCGGTCGGTCGGTCGGTCGGTCGGTCGGTCGGTCGGTCCGTCGGTCCGTCGGTGGGTGGGTGGGTGGGTGGGTGGGTGGGTGGGTGGTGGGTGGGTGGGTGGGTGGGTGGGTGGGTGGGTGGGTCGGTGGGTGGGTCGGTGGGTGGGTCGGTGGGTCGGTCGGTCGGTCGGTCGGTCGGTCGGTCGGTCGGTCGGTCGGTCGGTCGGTCGGTCGGTCGGTCGGTCGGTCGGTCGGTCGGTCGGTCGGTCGGTCGGTCGGTCGGTCGGTCGGTCGGTCGGTCGGTCGGTCGGTCGGTCGGTCGGTCGGTCGGTCGGTCGGTCGGTCGGTCGGTCGGTCGGTCGGTCGGTCGGTCGGTCGGTCGGTCGGTCGGTCGGTCGGTGGTCGGTCGGTCGGTCGGTCGGTCGGTCGGTCGGTCGGTCGGTCGGTCGGTGGGTCGGTCGGTGGGTCGGTCGGTGGGTCGGTCGGTCGGTCGGTCCGTCGGTCCGTCGGTCCGTCGGTCGGTGGGTGTGGGTGGGTGGGTGGGTGGGTGGGTGGGTGGTGTGGGTGGGTGGGTGGGTGGGTGGGTGGGTGGGTGGGTGGGTGGGTGGGTGGTGGGTGGGTGGGTGGGTGGGTGGGTGGGTGGGTGGGTGGTGGGTGGGTGGGTGGGTGGGTGGGTGGGTGGGTGGTGGGTGGGTGGTGGGTGGGTGGGTGGGTCGGTCGGTCGGTCGGTCGGTCGGTCGGTCGGTCGGTCGGTCGGTCGGTCGGTCGGTCGGTCGGTCGGTCGGTCGGTCGGTCGGTCGGTCGGTCGGTCGGTCGGTCGGTCGGTCGGTCGGTCGGTCGGTCGGTCGGTCGGTCGGTCGGTCGGTCGGTCGGTCGGTCGGTCGGTCGGTCGGTCGGTCGGTCGGTCGGTCGGTCGGTCGGTCGGTCGGTCGGTCGGTCGGTCGGTCGGTCGGTCGGTCGGTCGGTCGGTCGGTCGGTCGGTCGGTCGGTCGGTCGGTCGGTCGGTCGGTCGGTCGGTCGGTCGGTCGGTCGGTCGGTCCGTCCGTCGGTCGGTCGGTCGGTCTGTCGGTCGGTCGGTCGGTCCGTCGGTCGGTCGGTCGGTCGGTCGGTCCGTCGGTCCGCCGTTCGGTCGGTCAGTCGCTCCGTCGCTCCGTCGCTCCGCCGGCCCGTCGGCCCGTTGGTCCGTCGGTCCGTCGGTCCGTCGGTCGGTCGGTCCGTCGGTCGGTCGGTCGGTCGGTCGGTCGGTCGGTCGGTCGGTCGTCGGTCGGTCGGTCGGTCGGTCGTCGGTCGGTCGGTCGGTCGGTCGGTCGTCGGTCGGTCGGTCGGTCGGTCGGTCGGTCGGTCGGTCGGTCGGTCGGTCGGTCGGTCGGTCGGTCGGTCGGTCCGTCCGTCGGTCCGTCGGTCCGTCGGTCCGTCGGTCGGTCCGTCGGTCCGCCGTTCGGTCGGTCAGTCGCTCCGTCGCTCCGTCGGTCCGCCGGCCCGTCAGCCCGTCGGTCCGTCGGTCCGTCGGTCCATCGGTCGGTCGGTCCGTCGGTCGGTCGGTCGATCGGTCGGTCGGTCGGTTGGTCGGTCGGTCGGTCGGTCGGTCGGTCGGTCGGTCGGTCGGTCGGTCGGTCGGTCGGTCGGTCGGTCGGTCGGTCGGTCGGTCGGTCGGTCGGTCGGTCGGTCGGTCGGTCGGTGGGTCGGTCGGTCGGTTTGTTTGTTTGTTTGTTTGTCTGTTTGGAGCGGCCTGTGCATGATGGCATGATCTCAGTCCTCACATCACTCCGGCTGCCCTGCTCGTGTCACCGGCTCTGTTCTCTGCTTCCCTGCTCTGCTCTGTTCTCTGCTGCCCTGCACTTCCGGCCCTGGTGACCACAGGCTTAGTCCAGTGCCTGCTCCCTGCGTCCCTTCTCCTTTTCTTGCTAATTCTTTTCCTCCCTGTGTCTCCTCTCTGTGTTCTTTTGTCCCCTCTTCCCGCGCCGTGGCCCTGGCGGCCTCAGACGCGGTCCAATGCCGCAACGTGGGCAGCGACGGGCGCGACATCCAGTGGAAGTGTGAGGCCGATCTGCCCAGGCACCTGCGGTTTGCCAAGACCGAGGTGACGTGTGAGGTGAGAGAGGGCATGGCAAGCGAGTGGTGGCATGTGAGATGAGAATGGATGTGCGAGGTGAGCGTGGTCGGTCGGGACTGTCTAGAGTGATAAATCATACAGTGTATAATGCGGCGTAGTGCATGCGGTGTTCATACGAGAATGGCCCATGGTGTGTCTGGACAACACAAAGGGTATTAAGGGGCGGGGGGGGCGCGAGGGAAAGGTGGCATGGGAGGTGAGATGTTGTGTGGGAGATGAGCAGCGCGCGGCTAGCCAGGAGGCTGTGTTGGGGGGAACTTGAAATTCTCAAAGAACTGACAAGATTATTGACGCCACCGATGATGGGTGATAAGAGATGCCTGGATTTTTCTGGTTGGTGCATGTCCAGGGCCACCACCCCGACGCAAGATGTCTAGACAGCATGCAGGTTGTGGTTTGGGGGGGGGGGGGGGGGGGGATGAGATGCAGGTCTGCCAGAGAGCCTTGTGAATGCAGTGATGGCATTTATTAGCGGGATGTTGTACTGATGGGACCCAGACTGAGATGTTGCACTGATGGTTTAGTATTAGGGTATAGTATCAGGGTACGGTATAGTATCATGGATGGTATAGTATTAGGGTATGGTATAGTATTGTTAGTGTTATGGGGTTGTGGTGTGCTGTATAGAGGGATAATTTTGGTGGGTTTTCTCGTGTTCGCTCCTGCTGTTGTGGTGATACAACCGGTTTACCTTGGTGCGACAGGGGAGGTAGCTGGCTGTGTTGGGATGGTTGCGGTTGCGGTGTTGAGTACGTGAGTAAGGGTTGGCATGCAGCACCGAGGGGGAGAGGTGTAGGGTCCCGTAGGGGTGTGTCTGTGCTGCATGCGAAAGGACGGGCCGAAGTGAGGCGGCACGATGGATCTCTGTTGAGAAAGCAGGGAAACGCCACCCTTGACTAACTGGCAAAGCTAACAGTAAAATATTTCGTGGCCACCTCGGGGACGGCGTTGGGCGCCACCTGCGCCACAGGGATAGCCACCGTCTGTTTAATCAACCAAGCCCCCCCTGTTTGATCAACCAAGCCCCTAGTCATCCCCCCTAGTAAACTAACTTTAGTTAGTAAAGTGGTCGTCTTCAGGCCTTGTACAGGGTTACCAGGATAAATATGATCGGTCCAGCGCTACGAAACTAACTTTAGTCAGTAAAGTGGTCGTCTTGAGGCCTTGTACAGGGTTACCAGGATAAATATGATCGGTCCAGCGCTACGAAACTAACTTTAGTTAGTAAAGTGGTCGTCTTCAGGCCTTGTACAGGGTTACCAGGATAGATATGATCGGTCCAGCGCTACGAAACTAACTCTAGTCAGTAAAGTGGTCGTCTTGAGGCCTTGTACAGGGTTACCAGGATAAATATGATCAGTCCAGCGCTACGAAACTAACTTTAGTCAGTAAAGTGGTCGTCTTCAGGCCTTGTACAGGGTTACCAGGATAAATATGATCAGTCCAGCGCTACGAAACTAACTTTAGTCAGTAAAGTGGTCGTCTTGAGGCCTTGTACAGGGTTACCAGGATAAATATGATCGGTCCAGCGCTACGAAACTAACTTTAGTTAGTAAAGTGGTCGTCTTCAGGCCTTGTACAGGGTTACCAGGATAGATATGATCGGTCCAGCGCTACGAAACTAACTCTAGTCAGTAAAGTGGTCGTCTTGAGGCCTTGTACAGGGTTACCAGGATAAATATGATCAGTCCAGCGCTACGAAACTAACTCTAGTCAGTAAAGTGGTCGTCTTCAGGCCTTGTACAGGGTTACCAGGATAGATATGATCGGTCCAGCGCTACGAGCTAAAGCGTATGCCATGGCAAACACTCGGGGCAGCTACATGCGCGTACAGCCAGGCAGAGTTGCTTTTTGCTCTCAGTTAGTCAGGGACGTCCTTGTGGCTGACATCCCGTTCCCTTCCCGACCATCATTGTGGGTGCCATTTTCCATTTTACCGTCTGTGTGGTCGTGGGCGTGGTTTTGGCTAGCTGCGTCCTTGCGCGCGGCTTGCTGTGGGCATGCGCGCTGCTGGTTATGTCCTTGCGCGCTGCCCTAAGCTCTTGTTCGAATGATGACTGATGAGTGTGTAGATGATGGCGGAGCGTAATTGCGTGCTCTACCCACCCCACCCAACCAGGGCTATTCGTATCCTGACGACCCGGACATCCTCGAGGGCAGCTGCGGGCTTGAGTACTCGCTCAAGCGTGACAAGTGTGAGCAGAATTTGTTGCCCCCATGTTTTGCTAATGCTGGCGGGGCAAATGGGAGCACCGGCTACCTCCATGTGTTGCTAATGCTGCCTATGAATCTCTTTGTCCTTCTCCTATGGTGTGTACTAAGTGTCCTTGCCTCACGTCCCTATTTTCTTGCTCTGCATTTATATTCCTTGTCCTGCGGTTCCTATTATTAAGTGTCCTTGCCTCGCGTCCCTATTTTCTTTCTCTGCATTTCTATTCCTTGTCCTGCATTTCCTATTCCTTGACGCGCGTCTCGCTCCCGTTCCTGCTCGCGATCCCTGCGGTATGCCCACACCCTCGTGCTGGCCGGTCAGCTCACTGCCTCTGGCCTCGTTCCTTGCCCGGTCTTCGTGCCTCTGACCATCTTCTTCATGGGCCATCTTCTTCATGGGCCATCTTCTTCATGGGCCATCTTCTTCATGGGCCATCTTCTTCATGGGCCATCTTCTTCATGGGCCATCTTCTTCATGGCCCATCTTCTTCATGGACCACCTTCTTCATGGGCCATCTTCTTCATGGCCCATCTTCTTCATGGGCCATCTTCTTCATGGGCCATCTTCTTCATGGACCACCTTCTCCATGGGCCATCTTCTTCATGGGCCATCTTCTTCATGGCCCATCTTCTTCATGGACCATCTTCTTCATGGGCCATCTTCTCCATGGGCCATCTTCTCCATGGGCCATCTTCTTCATGGACCATCTTCTTCATGGACCATCTTCTTCATGGGCCATCTTCTTCATGGCCCATCTTCTTCATGGACCATCTTCTCCATGGGCCATCTTCTTCATGGACCATCTTCTTCATGGGCCATCTTCTTCATGGCCCATCTTCTCCATGGACCATCTTCTTCATGGGCCATCTTCTTCATGGGCCATCTTCTTCATGGACCATCTTCTTCATGGCCCATCTTCTTCATGGACCATCTTCTTCATGGGCCATCTTCTTCATGGCCCATCTTCTTCATGGACCATCTTCTCCATGGACCATCTTCTTCATGGGCCATCTTCTTCATGGGCCATCTTCTTCATGGACCATCTTCTTCATGGCCCATCTTCTTCATGGACCATCTTCTTCATGGGCCATCTTCTTCATGGACCATCTTCTTCATGGGCCATCTTCTTCATGGCCCATCTTCTTCATGGGCCATCTTCTTCATGGGCCATCTTCTTCATGGACCACCTTCTCCATGGGCCATCTTCTTCATGGGCCATCTTCTTCATGGGCCATCTTCTTCATGGGCCATCTTCTTCATGGGCCATCTTCTTCATGGCCCATCTTCTTCATGGACCACCTTCTTCATGGGCCATCTTCTTCATGGCCCATCTTCTTCATGGGCCATCTTCTTCATGGGCCATCTTCTTCATGGACCACCTTCTCCATGGGCCATCTTCTTCATGGGCCATCTTCTTCATGGCCCATCTTCTTCATGGACCATCTTCTTCATGGGCCATCTTCTCCATGGGCCATCTTCTTCATGGACCATCTTCTTCATGGACCATCTTCTTCATGGGCCATCTTCTTCATGGCCCATCTTCTTCATGGACCATCTTCTCCATGGGCCATCTTCTTCATGGACCATCTTCTTCATGGGCCATCTTCTTCATGGCCCATCTTCTCCATGGACCATCTTCTTCATGGGCCATCTTCTTCATGGGCCATCTTCTTCATGGACCATCTTCTTCATGGCCCATCTTCTTCATGGACCATCTTCTTCATGGGCCATCTTCTTCATGGACCATCTTCTTCATGGGCCATCTTCTTCATGGGCCATCTTCTTCATGGGCCATCTTCTTCATGGGCCATCTTCTTCATGGACCATCTTCTTCATGGCCCATCTTCTTCATGGACCATCTTCTTCATGGGCCATCTTCTTCATGGGCCATCTTCTTCATGGACCATCTTCTTCATGGACCATCTTCTTCATGGACCATCTTCTTCATGGACCATCTTCTTCATGGGCCATCTTCTTCATGGACCATCTTCTTCATGGGCCATCTTCTTCATGGACCATCTTCTTCATGGGCCATCTTCTTCATGGACCATCTTCTTCATGGACCATCTTCTTCATGGACCATCTTCTTCATGGACCATCTTCTTCATGGGCCATCTTCTTCATGGCCCATCTTCTTCATGGGCCATCTTCTTCATGGCCCATCTTCTTCATGGACCATCTTCTTCATGGCCCATCTTCTTCATGGACCATCTTCTTCATGGGCCATCTTCTTCATGGACCATCTTCTCCATGGCCCATCTTCTTCATGGGCCATCTTCTCCATGGCCCATCTTCTTCATGGGCCATCTTCTCCATGGGCCATCTTCTTCATGGCCCATCTTCTTCATGGACCATCTTCTTCATGGACCATCTTCTCCATGGACCATCTTCTTCATGGACCATCTTCTTCATGGGCCATCTTCTTCATGGGCCATCTTCTTCGTGGGCCATCTTCTTCGTGGACCATCTTCTTCATGGACCATCTTCTTCATGGGCCATCTTCTTCATGGGCCATCTTCTTCTTGGGCCATCTTCTCCATGGACCATCTTCTTCTTGGGCCATCTTCTTGTTGTTGACTCTGTCCGGTGCTTGTGATTCTGGCCTTTCTTCTCGTTGGCCCTTCCGGCCTTTCCACTCACACTGTCTGCTGGCATCCCCCCGCGCCCATGCAGCCGCCGGGAGTGGGTATGGGTACGAGTCGAGCCACAGCCACCGCAGCCAAGATGGGTGGGGCCACGAGCACAGCCACCGCCACCATGAGCGCTATCGCATGCCCACAAGCACCGGGGTGAGTGCTTAGTGCCGCATGCCCGCAAGCACCGGGGTGAATCTTTATCATGTCTAGGATGATGCTAGGTTGGCGATTACTAGGCCCTTTCCTTGGCTGTTACTAGGTGTTTCTAGCAGCGCTGCAACAAGGTCTTCAGCGCAGCTATGAAACCAGTATGCCCCCCACCACTCTCCATACCCACCTTGGCTGGCCCCATAGTGCCCAACTTTTATGACCTTATATCTGACCCATCCACACTATCTTTACCCATGGCCTAACTGGCATAGGCAAGGACCCATCGGTTGGCAGCGGTTTTCACTGTTTAATTAACTTTAATTGTGCTATTACTTTTTTACAAATTATTATTGTGGTTGTTATTATTATTGTAATTATTATTATTATTACTATTACCAAATCCATGAGCTCGTGTGGCGTGTGCCATGGTTACCAACCCACCTCCTATGAATGCACCCGGACTTACCGCTGGTGCTCCCCCCCTCCCTTTCCCCGCCCCTCAACCACTGTCCCCTCCCCCCCCCCCCGCACACACCCCTACCCATGGATCGTGTGCCCCAGACCAACCTGGGCCAGTGGCTCATGTACGGCGTGCTGGCCTTCATCGCGTACGGCCTCTACAAGCAGTGCACGGGAGGTGAGCAAAAGGGGGGGGGGGGCATCTTTGACTGCATGTTCACAGTCTGTTGAGCTACAGTTGTCCCACGTACAGGCAACGAGCGAGGGGGACGCGCGCGGGCACCACGCGAGGGTATTGTGGTTACCAGTGGCGTGGTTTGCTAGTGGCTTGTTTCGCTAATCGCGCGTCCCTGGATGTTGGTCATAGCCTGATAGAGACAATGTCGACATGATGCAAAGAAGGATAAAATCATCACGATAAGCATCGCGAAGGATACACAGGATCCCGCCAAGTGAAATGAAACACATGTGTAACTGCCACAAGGAGCCCGGCTCACAGCAAGGCAAGCATGGCTGCCTGCCGTCTTTCGTCTCGGGTCATTTTCTGGTTGTTTCCTTCCCCCTATTCCCCACCTTTTGTGAAGTGACTGTCAGAGCTCACACGTTTTAAGTGCATGCACAGGGGTAGCTTCTGTGCACTTTCCCCACGGCTTCCCTCCCCGACCACGCTCCCGTCCTCCGCATCCCAGCATGCGTGCATGCACCCGCGTGTTTACGCAAACGTACGCATCATGCGGACAACAAACCCGGCGCGACTCATGGCCAGTAACTAGTGGTAGTCTTACCAAGGGTCATTTAATCGATCTCAGCTCATAGAACTTGCATAATCGCTAAGCACATTTCTTGTCTTCTCGGTCTGGCATGTTCCGGCATGGAAATGCTCGGCGCACGGCCTCAAACTCACCATGCAGATTGGTGTCCTCTGCAAGTACTAGATTGCTGTCAAGAACCATGTACCCATGTTCTACTCCCATCTGGTGAACATGTCTGTTTCAGTGTTTTGTGACTCTACCCTGACTGGGACCCTCCGTTGCCTCCGTATTTGGTCCTGTACCGTGCTGTTACTTTTTTTCTCTGGGGAAAGCCCCCCATTACGCCTGACCACAATTTCAGCCCGGAACCAGCCTCGGACTTTCGGCCGTGGGTTCGCGGCGGGGGATACCCGCCCCTCCGCCCCCCCGCCACCTGGCTACCCCCACGATGACTATGGTCCCGGGGGACCCCCTGGTGGTGGAGGCTACGGTGGTTACGGTGGCGGCAGTTATTGGAGCCAGCAGGCAGCGCCCGCCGCCGGGGGCGGCCTGGGTGGGTGGGGTGGTCTGGTCGGTGGCCTGGGCCTCGGCTACCTACTCGGGCGCCCCAGGGGCACCATGCATGGCTATGGCTATGGGCAGCCGGCGTATGGCGGGCGTACGGGGGGCTGGGGGTGGGGTGGCTGGGGAAGGTCTGCTACTGCGACCACCACGACCACCAGCCCTCGGCATAATTCTAGCGCGTCGTCCTCGTTTGGAGGCACGCACACTTCAACGGCTTATGCTGGGACGCGCCGCCGGTAGACCAGAGTGCACCCAAAGAAAGGAGGATTTCTAATACGGCATTCAACTGGACTGAGTCCAGCAAACTATGAACGTTGTAATGGGGCACGAAGGGAACAGATGGCTGTATGTTATCCCTTTCCCGTCACCTCCACGTTGGCCTTGTGTGACTTCATCTTTTTACATTGTGTTATACTATGACATGCAATGCACATGCATGCAGCTGCGCATGGCAGCCTGGGCTTACTTAATCTTATTTTACTACATCGTGTGGCGTGTTACGTGGTATACACTTGCACAGAAAGGCAGTGATTGCATGCATGTGCGTGCATGGTGAAAGGACGCATATCCGAACTGTATGCTGAATATCTCCGGATTTTTGCCTTTCCACCGTGTGCAGTTCTTGGACGTTTGGAAACGCACGTGTGGCTAACGCAATGACTGACTAACTAGACGTTTGCAGTGGTTTTCCATTTGCGGGTATTTCCTCGTAAAATGGTGGGAGAGCGATCGCAGCAATGGTGCTCACCACTAGACACTTCCGGCCAGTTGGGCTCGAAACACATACCCTGATCAAGCAAGCTGTTTACGACCCCACCGTCTCTAGAGGTCATCTAGTCGCTCTACACGTACGCCAGCCATAATTTCAATGCACAAGGTTACACATTTCCATCTCCATTCCTATTCATCATCCTGAACGACTCGAAAACGCGGACAAGATAACGGCAGGCTCGAGCTACCATGGTCCGGATTCTCCCAATTTCTGACCCGCGCTGGTTGTCTCCTTGATATCCGAACTGATCTATTAGATCTAGCTGCATGATGGGGTCTACACATTTGGAATGTAAATAGAAAGCTATACAGATCATTGGTCTGCGCTTCCGCGGTAGTTGCATGGAGGAGTGAAGTGAGACAACTATGCCTGGACGCATGGCGATCCAACGCCGTGGAAGGACTAGGGTAGTTGTCTGAGAGGAAAGACGCGAAGGCCGCGGGAGCGCCGCGTGGCTATCTCTAGGAAAACCTGCATGAAGCGAGACAAATATGGAGGGAGACAGAGGGCCGTAACAAGATAGGCCTAGGTTGATGTAGGGAAAACACACACACACACACACACACACATGCACACACACACACACACGTGCACACACACACACATGCACACACACACACACACACACACACACACACACACACACACACACACACACACACACACACACACACACACACCAAAAAAAAAAAAAAAAAAAAAAAGAAGGAAAAGAGGGAACGCATACACACATACACCAAGGGGCAAAACTGCTGCGGACAGCGACCGCCTCCACCACCGACGCGGCCATCGCTACGAAGCTCCAGGAGCTTGAAGACCTTCGCCAGGCTCAACAACGGGAGGCCACCGACCGCGCCCGCCGCGACTGCCGCGTGGTGAGCACTGCGTCGCTTCCCCCAGAAGCCAGGTGAGACGTCAACCTCCCTTGCCGACGAGCTTAAGGACCAGCTCCTTACCCTCATGGGCCTGGTAGGTGAGGTAGAACTGCGTGGGTGCCACCGCCTTCCCCACTCACGGGACAAGGCGGCTCCCCCACCAGTCCTGCTCACCTTCCCCTCCCGTGAGGACAAGCAGCAGTTCCTCTCTCGTCGCAAGCGGTTGCACGACCTCACCTGGACGCTGGACGACGACCTGACCCCCGCTCAGCAGCAGCAGCGACGTGACCTGTGGCCTGAATACCTCCGCCACAAGCAGGACCCCCAGAAGCCCAAGGTGTACTGGAGGGGCGGGGACCTGATGATCAACCACAAGATGTGGACGCCCCCAGCGGGCTAGACTAGAATAGCCCTAGCTTAACTTCATTGGTAGTCACTGCCGCCATGGCAGCCATGCTTAGAATGTTTGCATGCCTAGCTGTGCCACCATACCTAGTCACGCGTGCACCGCTCACGCACGGTACACAACCAGCCATAGCCTTAGCTTAGTCCTTGTACAGCCATGCTACGTCATGGCTTCGATCAGATTACTTGCCCACGCTCCTTGCTATGATATGCTCACATGGGTCTTATTGCACCCACAGACTGCCGGCCGGATCGTTAGCGTGTCCGTTTAGCTATAGCGTGCCCGCATGCAGCTGTGGCATGCCTTTGGCATGAAGGAGAGTGGGGGTCTCTGCCCTTTCTCCTGTTGTGCATACACAGGGATTAAAAGCACTTCGGTGCTCCGTGACTCCCCAACGGGAGCACGTGTTTAATTAATTAATTCAGGGGCAAAAATGTTGGGCCTTTTCGTAGTGTAGGGTATTATACCCTGGTATGCATGCAGTCATGCATACATGCAGGCCGGTGTTGAGCATGCACATGGATGGGGAGGATCGCGCCCGAGGTCAGGACTATATTAAAATTAAATTAAGGGGACGTGGCGCGCCGAATATTTCCCGCGCCAAAAAATTCGCGGTACCGTCCGTACGGTGTATAATGTGTGCCCGGACCGCTCAACCCTCGCGGAAGCGGCCATGGCGGCATGCCTTTATGCAATATTAATCGATATGGCACGTAAACAGCTAGAAAAAATGATTGAATTTCGCAGAAGATTAGTTGATGACCTCATTTCGTGGCGGAAAGTTTACGGTTTGCAATATCGCTAATTTCTCGAACGGCTACGGGCGCGGGGGTCCAGGATATGATTTCTCTTGCGGATCATGAAATTTAATGCAGGTTTACGGCAGCTATTGTGAGGCAACGTAGGATCTAAAGAGCGATTATGAAGCTAGCTTAATGGTGTTGTCGAGTTTGTGCCGAAGCTTCCCGGTTTCTTTTACATTTCCGGCATTCAAGGTAAGAACCTACGCAGGCCTGCGCATGTCGCCTTCGACGTATTCACGGAAGGCGCACCTTCCTTGTTCGCCTGATCAATGGATGATGTCTTTTATTGTTCGAGCTTGCGTGCCAGTTTATGCATGAAACATTTCCACGCAGGCAGGTGCATTAACGTCGGCCTTTCGCCTTTTTTTCGGGCAGTTTCCCTGCAGGAAGCGCTCCATTTCTTTCGGTTGCATCGTCAGATTCCTAGCTATTTCGTACAATTTCGTGTAGTTTGTGGCTGGCATGCTAATGCGCCGAGGTCAAGTTGTTGGTAATGTGTTGACATTTGTTTTCCATAATCCTTTGGACGTGAGCTTGCTCAGACGCTTTGTTATGTGCCGGATCTGACACGCCTGTTTTAGAACGACATCCGGCATGTGCCTAGAGGCTAACAAGCTGGCATCAGCTTCTTAGCAAATTGCCCTATTGGAAAGGAAGGTGAGAGTGGTTCTTTTGCTGGCCATACTGCATGAGTGGCATTGCATTAGATAGGTGTTTCCATTGCTTTCCTTGAGCTATAACCATTAAGACTTCCCTGCTATGTGTGCAGCAAGGCAAGCTGGATAGGATGTGAATGCTTGGCAGACAACATGTATGATTTGCTGCCAAGTTTGCAGGCTGCAGTTGCCTCTATTGCTTGGGCAGTCTTTCTAAGGTTTTTACACGTATACTTGCTGAGTTCTTGGCATAAATTTACATGGTAACCTTGGGCTGAGCTTAGTGTATGCTCTCTTGGTGCGTGTATGCCTAGCGATGGTGTTGCTATGCGCACGCTGGCAAGGCTGGCCATGCTGAGGGCAGGGGAGGGCAGATGAGGTGCCTAGCCTTTTCTTATGTTGTGTGATCGAGTTGGGCATGTTTTTTGGCTTCTTGGATGGAAAACATGATGTCTAGGTGGCCTTATACACAGAAAAACCTCATTTAGCGTATGTTCAGGTTTTAGCACGCAAAACCTTATAACTTGAGCTAGACTTGTCGGAATGACCTGGGACTTGGACCACTGCTGTCCCCCTGTTAGCCGGATTTTCGCTTGATTTTGTGGCCTTATCTGAAGTGTTTATGATATGTTTATTCCCAATGTCCGGTAAAAAAAGACCTGTTTTGCGGGAAAATTAATAACTGTTCAAGGTTTTGCCATTTCCATGATGTAAATAGCTCAGCAAGCTACACACTCAGGGAACTACAAATGGTTGATTTTTGGTTGCCAACAAATGTGTGCATTGGCTGGGGCATACCCAGCCCTAATTAGCGTCTTTTTCTATTTATAGCGCAATATTGGCGTATACTTGGGGGTAGTACCCCCAACAAGTGCATGGACAACTCACAAGAGATGTTATTTAGTGCCCGCAATCATATTTCAGCATTGTGCAAATGAATTTCAAGTGTTATTACCTTAGTTCAATTTTTAAGGGTTTTGGGGTGCCACCTCCCCTTAAATTAAATTAAATTATATAACATGCCTCCTCTCCGTTGGGAGGTCATAGTAGCACATATTCCATGTTGGATGGGTGGAGGTGGGAGTAGCCGCGTAATCAACAGGAACCTAACTCTAAGCTATCTAGTCTAGAAAATCCTAACTACGCTACTCAGCAAAACACCCCTTCCTCTTGGGGGGGGGTGGCTTGCCCACAGGGGCTGGCGTGTGAGCCTGGACAATCTTCTGCCACCTCTTCTTGTTCTGTGCACATGGCAGTCCAAGCATGGGAGAGGGAGTGGATGCGGTGTTTGAACAAACTGAGCTGGGACCACGCGAGGTCGGCCAGCAACATCTGGGTGTAGTTCATGGCAGGTTTACCTAGCTTCCTGGGAATGTCCTTGGGGCCAGGCTAGGTCAAGATATGCCGCCCTGGTTGGCCGAGCCGCTGGGGGCCGGCCAGACCAAGGGCAGTGTCGACCTGGCTGGTGCGAGCCCTACTATATAACATGTTCAAAAAAAGCTGGAAACCCATTAGAAGTGCATTCGTTGCAGCTCGATAGAGATCTGATCATCGAGTGCATGTGCATGGCCGGTTGCGTGATCCTTCGATCTCACATGCCGCGGGATGCAGGCCACTAAGATCTGCAGCATGTATAACCTAGCTAGGCAATGCCGCATGTAGCGATTCTATGTATATAAACTAAAAAGGTACATAGCAAGCTTTCTTCCATAACCTATTTGGTACTGCGAACGGGACATCAGGCACGTTGACCATGGGGCATTACAGGCATATCATGATCATAATCCGTGGCTCCCCAACGGGGCATACTGCGTAAGTCAAAAATAACTGTACATCAATGTGCAAAACATAAAAGATCAGTTGCTTGCGCTGCGACGTATGAAAAAATTGTGCTCGTTGAGCGCTGACTTCCCACACATGCAAGAAAAAGGTTAAAGGTTTGACCCCGGTACCTACCATCGACACCATGCTCGATCCCCACACGGTCGGCCCCGCTTCTCGTTGCCATCGGACAATTACAGCAGCACGAATTCCACAATCCCTCTGCGGCACATTATGCATGGGAAGCAGTGCATGTATATAACATGCAGCAAGACTTCGCCCCTTGCCTCATGCCGGGGGTATACCCCCCCTCCTCCCCCCGCCTCTTCCACCACCATCTCATCCAACACCGCAAAGTGCATCGTCATGCTGGCCGGCTGGCCCGTAAAGTACAGCTTCTCCCAGACAGGGACCCCGTGGTCACGCAGGTGGGCCACGAATCGTCGCTTCTCCTCGGGTATCCAGGGACGCCGGCGGTCCTCCCAGCTCCTCGGCGTGCCGTGCAAGTAGAGCCGCGCGGGTGGCCGCAAACTGCCGCCCCCGTGCCCTCCCCCGCCCTCACGATGCGGCGCGCTCGTGCCCTCACTGTGCCCTCTCGTGCCATCACTGGACACTCGTGTGCCGCCCTCGCCCTGCGTGTTTGCCACCGCTGGCAGGGCTGACGGATGTACTCCTGGAGGCACTGATGGGTGCAATGCTGCTGCTTCCGCCACTGCTGATGCTGATGACGATGATGCTGCGGATTGTGCTGCTGCGGGCGCCAACGGATGAACTGTTGCGGCCGCTGTCGCGGGATGTGCTGTCTCGGTTGCTACAGGATTCGCTACCCCTGGTGCCGATGAATGGGCTGCTGCCGGTGCACATGGATGCACGGCCACGGGCGCCAGCGTGGGCGGTCGCCCATCCCCCACCTGGGCCAAGACCGCCGGGTCGGTCACGAAGACGCCGCGGCAGTTGAGTCCCGCGTCCACCCAGTGGAGCGACGTGACGGATGACAGGAAGGAGGCCGCGGATGCCAGCACGTCCGCACCGCCCTGGCTGGCGCGACCCACCCTTGCTTCCCCACCTGCTGCTGCTGCTGCTCCTTCCTTTCCTCCTCCCCAAGCCCCTCCTGCTCCACCACCTCCTGCAGCTGCTCCTGGTGGCGCTGGTGCTGCTGCTGGTGATGATGATGATGATGGTGATGATGATGATGGTGCTGCTGCGGTGGCGGCGGCGCCAGCAACCCCCCCTCGTACGGATGCCATCTCAGACAGCAGCTGGTTGAGCACGATGCCACCCTTGCTGTGGCCCACAAGCGTGACAGGTGGCGGGAGCTCCCAGGGGGAGGGATAGTGACTGCTGTACGTGGGTGGCGAGCACGAGCTTGTGCTGCCGTCTGCAGAGGGAGGATGCGCCAGCTGGCGCTGCTGCGTGGAACTTGCCTGGGGAGAACCTGGCTCCCGGTGGCTGAGATTTCCTGGCGGTGGCTGCTGGCTCTCCCCCTGTGGCTCGTCGGCATGTGGCTGTGCCTTGTAAACATTTGGCTTGTCACAAGGATGGGATGATGATAACTTTGGCGCTTGATCATGACCTCCTTCCAGTGTCGGTGATGGTGCCGGAGATTCTGCGACGAGGGGGCATGCGGGTGGCCGCACGTGGAGGTATGCGGCCTGCAGGATGGTGACCAAGTGACGTGCAGCAGGTAGCGAGGCGGGTTTGTAGCCGAGCGGGTCGCCCGATTTTGTGAGTGACGGCAGCAAGTGTTCGTAGCACGCCCAGATGTCCCCATCGTACCGGGATGGGAGCACCACCCAGACGTCCACGCCGGGGGCGGCGGGGTCTTGGTGCGGGCTAAATTTGGACGCGAGGAGCTGCGCGACACAGTCGGGGTCGGACAGGCGCAGGATTGGCTCGTGGTGTACGGGGTCCCATTCCTGGGCGTGCAGGACGTTATCGCCGGGGAAATAGACGACGCTGCCGGCGGGCGCGGTACCGGGCTGCGATATTACAGGTTCAGGGCAGGGAAGGCAGGCGAGAGGAATGCGCGAGTAAGCCTGTTGGCTTTTATTCTTATAGAAAGTAATCTAAGCGTAGCCTGGCGTCGATATGAAAAGCGGCAACGCAGGAACATCGGACGCATCGCGAAACTTCGAGGCATGCGACCAGCGAGAGGATCAAAAGCTTGCATGGCACTTACTGGGATTTTAGCGCATAAGAAGTGGATAGTATCGTGGACTCTGCCCGAATCGCTTGGGATGTTTATGTGGCCAGCGACGCGGTCTAATGCCGTCATGGATGTCAAGGTTCGCGCGGCAAAATTCCGTGTGCGACCGTCACTTGCCCTCGGCAACCCTGAGCGACATCTCCCCAGGTGGAGAGTGCACTGGAAAGACCGCGGAAACCTAAGATGACGTACCAGTATCATTGCATCGAAGACAGTCGGTCGTGCCTGACCTCGTAAACGTGCAAGTCGCGGTCATGTTGGCTCTAGTATGACGCCTTCACTACTCAAAACACGACGTCCGACTTCACATTGCCCATGTGACGCTCCGTCCACAACGATCAACAGTCGCCTCGTGCCTTCTGGGTAACAATTACCTACCGGAATACATTAAAAGGTAGATCTCATGCACATTATTGGTATGTTGTGCTAAATGTGATGGCACTGACTATGTATGTTAGTTAAGTGTTCCTCCGATGGCATTGATCCAGCCACAGGCGAGGTGACAGATAAAACTAATTCGTCATTCTAGTCTAGTGCCTCATGGCGACATTACTCAGGTCCAATGGCTTCCCTGGTCTAATAACGCGCCCTATTAGCCTTTCACCTGTCACCGCCACACGTGTGTGTGCCCACCTTCATTAGGATTCGCTGATACTCATTTCCCCTCTCACCTCTTTGGTCCATAATTGGCTAATAAAATATACCCATTTCCCCGAAATTCGTCATTCTAGTTGCGTGCGTCGCTTCCAGCCATGGTGGATCGCACGAAAGAGCAAGATCACGTGGGCAGGCATAATACCAAGCACTTTCTGCCAATTGCAACATCATTTTCCGTACAGGGTAGTATGAACACCTTTTCCCGCGTGATTTGTGCCTTGTGAAGGTTGTGATACAGTACGAATTTATTAGGATTGGGAATAGGCGGACTTTCGGCACAGCTCATCGGCTGCTGGTTTAATAATTAATGCTACGTCGCGTGACGACGGTCCACCACTGCGTAACTCTGTATGCCACCGCTATATAACTGCGGGTCTGTTGTTACTTCAAGCCACTAATACTTGCTTTAATTCATCAATAGTTTGTGTGGAACTCCACAGTCACCTTTTATATCGCCGCGCATGTGAGGCTCGCAAAGTCAATGGTTATGGCTTCCACGATGGCCACAATCGCAAGAGTTGTTACAGCGCGAACGGTGGGCTTTAGGGCAGCTTCGCTTTCCGCCATCCCCAGCTTCGCCAAGTCCTCCCTACCGCGGAGCGCCTGCCGCCCGGTTGACCTATCACGCTTCAGGCTGGGAAGAGCTGCTGTTCATGGAGTTCGGTGTCGCACCATTACCTCGATGAACGGTGCCCCACCACCGCCACCGGCCGGGTGTGACAAAATTGTGCTCGCGGACGACGGAACGTTGAAGGTGCCGGACCGACCGATTGTCCCGTACATTGAGGGTGATGGTACTGGCAAGGACATCTGGCAGGCGTCTCGGCGTGTTTTCGACGCTGCCGTCCGAAAGGCGTACGGCGGTGCGCGCGAAATTGTCTGGCTGGAGGTAGGGCACGACTATCGCCTGGGTGCTCTCCTAGTTGGTGACACTGCCCGTGAAACCAGAGTTGTTGAACGACCGGCACGTGGGCATTTTTGTTCACAAAGTTCGCTGCTCGCCTATCGTATCAACTGCAGCTAGGTTGTGTCTAGGACAGTCGTGCACTATTCAGCCGGGTGCTCCTATGCAGTGCCTGCCGCATCGAGTTGCTATGGCCCCATTTAACTGGAGCAGTTTAATCCTGTCTGGGCACGCCATTTGGCCTCACCATGGCGCGCTGAAGCAGAAGTCTGTAGTGGTTTGAGACTGTGGTGACAAACTGTCAAGGACGGTAGGGATTACACGGGAGGGATTTGATTGCCACGTGCTGCCCAGGGCGTCATAACAATTATTGGAATCGTGTTTAGTGTACTATTATCCAATGCACACTACCTGTTGGTCGCTGCGAACCGGTCACGGCAGCCCAGATGCACAGCCCAGGTGGCAGGCCCGTTCCTCTGTGGGTGTGTATCAGCAGCTTTCGCAGCCTGCACTGCGCAACCGTCGGAGGATTTGCACTGCCTTGTCTAGCCTACCTGCCTACCCTACATATATTTATTAAAATAAAATATTTATATAGAGAGTATGAATAGTATGCCTACGGTAGTATGAATAGTACGCACAGTATGATTAGTATGAATAGTATGCCTACCATAGTATGACTAGTAGGAGTAGTATGCACGGTATGAATATTAGGAATAGTATTTGCAGTATGGGTAGTATGCCTACCATAGTGTGAATAGCATGCCTACGGTAGTATGAATAGCATGAGTACAATGCACAGTTGAATAGTATGAACATTGAACAGCATGCACAGTTGAATAGTTTGAACAGTATGCACAGTATAAATATAGTATGAATAGATGCTTACCATGGTATGATTAGTGTGCACACAAGATAGGAGCTAGCTAGTAGCGGCAGGTAGGGTGTTGAGGAACACAAGATAGGAGCTTACGCCCTCCCCCCCCTGGACCCATCTGCAATCCGCAACGGCAGGCCAGCATCTCTGTCATGTGGCGGCTGCTCCGGCCCCTGGTACTACGTAGGGGCTTCTAGGGACCCCTTGGACCATGCGTGGGGGTGCCATCGGGGGATGTGTGATGCCACCCCCCTGCCATTGTCTAGTGATCGACAAGGCGGACATGTAGTACCGCTCGCTAGGCGGTGGTTGGAGGCATGGATTCCCAGTACGCATACATCGATTATTCCCAGTACGCATACATCGATTATCCGCGTCTAGTCACGCCCCTTTATGACGCTTGATGTCTTATCTGTGCGTGCGCGTAGCGGCATGCGTGGATGCACGTTGCCCTCCTGCCATGGTCACCCTTGGCGTGATGTGGGATGGTGCGCTGTCCGCCAGTGATGGGGTGCTCTGGGATCTCTCCGGTGCTTCCATCGGGTGATGGCTGGCGACAAGGTGCTCCCCTGTGGACCCTCCCGTTACTGGCTGCTACGGCCGGTGCTCCCACCTGACGTGCCTGGCAATTCACTCTCCTCCGGTTCTGGCTGGAGAGAGGCAGACGGGACACCCTATTGACTGGCAGGTGCACTCTCGCCACTGCAGTTCCTCGGTATATGTTTATGATTCTAGTATGCATATTCCTCTCGTGTGCATATTTCCCTATGCCCTTGTGTAACCCTCAGGCCCGATGCTTCCAGTCGAGAAGGCGGTTCCCATATTGACCCTCTATTTTCACTGGATTATGGGAAGGACTCTCACTGCGGAGAACTCTCGTGATTGCTTCATGTCCTTAGTTTGTTCCTATAAGGTACATGGTATGTCAGGTCTCGGCCGGCGAGAAGGCATGTCCGGATTGACAACCCACTACCGTCTGGACGGTGTGCCGTGTTCCAACCACTGCGCTCTGTCACCCATCACCCCTCAGGTGCTGGCCGGCGAGAAGGCGTTCCGGACAACGGGCGAGTGGCTGCCCCAGCGCACGCTCGACGCGTTCCGAGGCTACCTCGTCGGCATCAAGGTGTGCGCCCGTCTCAACCCTGTATTACTAGAAGCATGTAGCCTTCCTATGTGTATGACCCACCTCACGTATTACTAGAAGCATGTAGCCTTCCCATGTGTATGACCCACCTCACCCCGTGGGGTACCATTCGTCGGCACCAAGGTGTGCGCACGTCATGTCCCAACATCCCCATTTTCTGGTATCATCCCTCCGGCAAGCATGCAGGCTCTCCTCTATCAACAAGGAGGCATCAGCATTCTCCACTCTCGTTCTGCCATCTCTTTGCTGGTGCTCTTGCACCTTATTCCTCCCGTTCTGGCATCTCATTCCTGGTGTCCTGCCATCTCATTCCTGGTGTCCTTCCATCTCATTCCTGGTGTTCTGCCATCTCATTCCTGGTGTTCTGCCATCTCATTCCTGGTGTTCTGCCATCTCATTCCTGGTGTTCTGCCATCTCATTCCTGGTGTTCTGCCATCTCATTCCTGGTGTCCTGCCATCTCATTTCTGGTGTTCTTCCATCTCATTCCTGGTGTTCTGCCATCTCATTCCTGGTGTTCTGCCATCTCATTCCTGGTGTCCTGCCATCTCATTCCTGGTATTCTGCCATCCCTTGTCTGACCCCTCATATCTCGTGAAAGTTGCTCCTTTCTTTAGCGGGGTGAAGTTTAGTATTCCGTCCAGAACGGGCATGTAGGTGAGCACGCAGCTTGTCCACTTCATTCCTCTGCGGTGGGCATCCGATTGAGCGCGCAGCCCGTCCACAGATCCATACCGATGGTGTAGTACGAGTGCTTGCCCACCTCATCATCTTCTGCTTATGCTGGCACCAAGGAGCGCGCAGCCCGTCCACAGATCCACACCGATGGGATAGTACGAGTGCTTGCCCACCTCTTCATCGTCTGCTTATGCTGGCACCAAGGAGCGCGCAGCCCGTCCACGGATCCACACCGTGGTTGGATGGTACAAGTGGCAGCATGCCTCATCATCGTGCTGCACTTTATGAATGCCTGGGCGGCTGTTTGGATGATGGACGCGTCTGTCCCTGCAGGGACCGCTGACAACCCCTGTGGGCGGCGGCATGCGCTCGCTGAACGTCGCCCTGCGGCAAGAGCTGGTGCGTGCGTGCCCAGTCACTGTAAACCGTGCCGTTCACTCTATATTTCGGCACTGGCCGGCGCGGCCATCCGCATGCTCCAGCCTATTGGCATGCCCACTCAGGGCCTAGTACAGTCATCACTGGGTGGCTCCAATCAGGGCCTAGTACAGTCATCACTGGGTGGCTCCAATCAGGGCCTAGTATAGTCATCACTGGGTGGCTCCAATCAGGGCCTAGTACAGTCATCACTGGGTGGCTCCAATCAGGGCCTAGTACAGTCATCACTGGGTGGCTCCAATCAGGGCCTAGTACAGTCATCACTGGGTGGCTCCAATCAGGGCCTAGTACAGTCATCACTGGGTGGCTCCAATCAGGGCCTAGTACAGTCATCACTGGGTGGCTCCAATCAGGGCCTAGTATAGTCATCACTGGGTGGCTCCAATCAGGGCCTAGTGTAGTCATCACTGGGTGGCTCCAATCAGGGCCTAATATAGTCATCACTGGGTGGCTCCAATCAGGCCCTAGTATAGTCATCACTGGGTGGCTCCAATCAGGGCCTAGTACAGTCATCACTGGGTGGCTCCAATCAGGGGCATCCAGTTCTTGCCGTCGCGTGGGCATTGTGAGTTGGCGTTTTGCGTCCCGAATGCCAAAGTACTTGCCGAATCTGTCTGGCGAGTCTTGGTAGGTCCGATGGCTTGTCCCTAGCGACTTGCTGTGTCATCAGACTTTCCCTTCGGGGGCAGCCAGTCGTCAGGTGCCCTCTGGCAAGAAAGACCGTGCTGTGGGGATTTTGAGGTGGTGATTCATGGCGGCTTCCAGTGCACGTGTGGCTGCCTGGCTCTGCTCTGTGTGTGGAGCTCTATGTGCATATTCGTGCGGTAGTACATTGCGACATTGTCGTTTTTACGTCCGTCTTTTCTATGTCCATCTCTGATATGTGTTGTGAAGTCCGTCTTTGCTACATCCATCTCTGCTATGTTTTGTTATGTCCGTCTTTGCTATATCCATCTCTGATATCTGGATGTGTTATGTCCACATGGTGTGCACTGGGATATCCCTGGCTGTGGAGCTACCCACCCACGCCTGTCCAAGCAGTTACCCACGCCTGTCCAATGAGATGTCCATGCCTGCCCAAGGCATGCAGGATGGCTGCGAGGTGCTCTTCTTAGCAGCTTTTGGTGTGACCTGACATTTTTTACCCTCATTAGATCACCATGGGGGCTTTGTCGGTCTTCTCTGCGGATGTCAAATCCTGGTCTCCTCTCGGTCTTCCCTGCCCGTGCCGAAACTTCCCAATCCTAGCATGTTCTCGGTCTTCCCTGATTCAGTCTTAGCATCCTGCCAACGCTGGCTGGCATCGTGCTCGCCTACTGCTGGCCCTGTCGACCGCCCTGCTTGCCTTCGCATACCACCAAACAGGGAACGCCACCTGGCTTCTCTTGCTTCTCCATGGGTCGTACTGTGGCTTGCCTGTTGTGCTTGTTGCCTGGCCATGTTTATCTCTGGGTGGAGCTGAGCATACTGGGGGGGGGGCATCGGGTGGGTTGTGTGTGATGGCCCGATGCTTGGAACTGTTGTGGATGCATGCAGGACCTTTACGTCTGCTTGCGGCCCGTCCGCTATTTCCAGGTATGACCCGGTTTATTCGCCTTATGTTGTTGAAACTGAACTATGTCCTACGATTGCCGCATGCCCGCGGGCAGTTCATGTGGACGTCTTTGCTAGCAAAAGGCTTAATGTATGTGTGCTTTGCAGCCAGTTGTTTACTGGTACTCGTGTCTGAGATAGTACGAGCACAGCCTGTTTTCAACTGACATTGTTATCTGAGGCGCTATGTCTGTGTTGTTTACCTGCATGCGAATGAGATGCCGCTGCTGCATCAACATTAGGCCGGCTGGAATCCTGCCGAATCCCATGGGTGCACTGAACTGAGGTCCTGGCTTGGGAAGCACGCCAAAGGACCTTGGAATCCATGTGGGGGCTGCCGTGCTACCGTGCAAAGTCGTGGTGCTGCCAGTGCGAATGCTTGCCGTCGCCAGGCACAGTGTGCCAACTGCCTTGTCAGAACATGGTCACTAGCAGTGTACAGCGATGCCCACGGCGCACCTTTGCGCCGAACCCATGTGTTCTCATACACACAGCACACCCTTACGTTGAATGCATATTAGGCACCCACCCGCTACCGACGTCACTTACAGGCAGCCACGCGCATGATGCCCGCTACCGACGTCACTTACAGTGCTTATAGTAGTACTTATGCTGGCCGCCCACTACCCACGCTGACCCTTGCTGCCCACTACCCACGCTACTTAAAGTACTTATAGTATTTATATAGTAGTAGTTACTTACAGTGCTAGCCGACTACCCACGCGGACCCTTTCTGATCACTTCCCCGTAACGACCACCTGTTCTATACCCTTACCCTTAACGACCACCTGTTCTATACCCTTACCCTTAACGACCACCTGTTCTATACCCTTACCCTTAACGACCACCTGTTCTATACCCTTACCCTTAACGACCACCTGTTCTATACCCTTACCCTTAACGACCACCTGTTCTATACCCTTACCCTTAACGACCACCTGTTCTATACCCTTACCCTTAACGACCACCTGTTCTATACCCTTACCCTTAACGACCACCTGTTCTATACCCTTACCCTTAACGACCACCTGTTCTATACCCTTACCCTTAACGACCACCTGTTCTATACCCTTACCCTTAACGACCACCTGTTCTATACCCTTACCCTTAACGACCACCTGTTCTATACCCTTACCCTTAACGACCACCTGTTCTATACCCTTACCCTTAACGACCACCTGTTCTATACCCTTACCCTTAACGACCACCTGTTCTATACCCTTACCCTTAACGACCACCTGTTCTATACCCTTACCCTTAACGACCACCTGTTCTATACCCTTACCCTTAACGACCACCTGTTCTATACCCTTACCCTTAACGACCACCTGTTCTATACCCTTACCCTTAACGACCACCTGTTCTATACCCTTACCCTTAACGACCACCTGTTCTATACCCTTACCCTTAACGACCACCTGTTCTATACCCTTACCCTTAACGACCACCTGTTCTATACCCTTACCCTTAACGACCACCTGTTCTATACCCTTACCCTTAACGACCACCTGTTCTATACCCTTACCCTTAACGACCACCTGTTCTATACCCTTACCCTTAACGACCACCTGTTCTATACCCTTACCCTTAACGACCACCTGTTCTATACCCTTACCCTTAACGACCACCTGTTCTATACCCTTACCCTTAACGACCACCTGTTCTATACCCTTACCCTTAACGACCACCTGTTCTATACCCTTACCCTTAACGACCACCTGTTCTTTACCGCTACCATGTTATTGTGTCCTATGCCATGCTGCCCAACTCTTTATACTAATACCATTCTAGTGTTATTGTATCCTATGCCATGCTGCCCAACTCTTTATACTACTACCATTCTAGTGTTATTGTGTCCTATGCCATGCTGCCCAACTCTTTATACTACTACCATTCTAGTGTTATTGTGTCCTATGCCATGCTGCCCAACTCTTTATACTACTACCATTCTCGTGTTATTGTATCCTATGCCATGCTGCCCAACTCTTTATACTACTACCATTCTCGTGTTATTGTATCCTATGCCATGCTGCCCAACTCTTTATACTAATACCATTCTCGTGTTATTGTATCCTATGCCGTGCTGCCCAACTCTTTATACTACTACCATTCTCGTGTTATTGTATCCTATGCCATGCTGCCCAACTCTTTATACTACTACCATTCTAGTGTTATTGTGTCCTATGCCGTGCTGCCCAACTCTTTATACTACTACCATTCTCGTGTTATTGTATCCTATGCCATGCTGCCCAACTCTTTATACTACTACCATTCTCGTGTTATTGTATCCTATGCCGTGCTGCCCAACTCTTTATACTAATACCATTCTCGTGTTATTGTATCCTATGCCATGCTGCCCAACTCTTTATACTACTACCATTCTAGTGTTATTGTGTCCTATGCCGTGCTGCCCAACTCTTTATACTACTACCATTCTCGTGTTATTGTATCCTATGCCATGCTGCCCAACTCTTTATACTAATACCATTCTCGTGTTATTGTATCCTATGCCGTGCTGCCCAACTCTTTATACTACTACCATTCTCGTGTTATTGTATCCTATGCCGTGCTGCCCAACTCTTTATACTAATACCATTCTAGTGTTATTGTGTCCTATGCCGTGCTGCCCAACTCTTTATACTAATACCATTCTCGTGTTATTGTATCCTATGCCGTGCTGCCCAACTCTTTATACTAATACCATTCTCGTGTTATTGTATCCTATGCCATGCTGCCCAACTCTTTATACTAATACCATTCTCGTGTTATTGTATCCTATGCCGTGCTGCCCAACTCTTTATACTACTACCATTCTCGTGTTATTGTATCCTATGCCGTGCTGCCCAACTCTTTATACTAATACCATTCTCGTGTTATTGTGTCCTATGCCATGCTGCCCAACTCTTTATACTAATACTACTACCATTCTAGTGCTATTGTATTCTATGCCGTGCTGCCCGCCACCCACTACTACCGCAGGGCGTGCCGTCGCCCGTCAAGCGGCCCGGTGACTTGGACGTGGTCATCTTCCGCGAGAACACGGAGGACATTTACGCAGGCATCGAGTTCCAGGAGGGCACCAAAGACGCGGAGCTGTTCAAGCAGTTCCTGGAGAAGAACTTCCCGGACCGGTACAAGAAGGTGAGGCACCATATGTTCAACACAGATTTGAACTCTAATTTAAGCCGGTTTTGGAGAAGAGCTTGCCCAACCGGTACGCGGAGGTGTGCGCAGGTGGTTGAGATGGGAGGTGTGTGTACCTGATACAACATACCTGATATAGCGGTTATTGCTGCAAAAGGGTGAGCACCAGCAGTTGGTCTATCGCAGTGAGGGAAGAAGAGGACATCGCCTCGTGGCGGATGTCTAGCCGTCGAGCTACACGAGGCGAGCGTCGACGAGTGGAGCTGCACCACAGCTCTCTGCCCACTAAGCTTTCCCTGTCTCGTGACGGGGATCCTGGTGACTGTTTGTTGGCCTGAAAGGGGGGATAGGAGGGCTATATTCAGCAGATGTGAAATGCCAGCCTCCGACTGAATCCGACACGAGCCAAAAGCATGTGCCTTTTTTTTCCCTCACCCACATCCGTCTGGTTTGTTAACCACGCTGCCCTATCTACACCGTTCTATCTACCCCTGTGCAGATCGGCTTCCCGCCACACCCCTGCGGTTGCTGCTTCCTCACCCTTGTCCCATGTGTGCACTCACCGTGCTGCTTCCTGCCGCACCGCCCACCCACTCCGCTTCCCCGCCACGTATGCAGATCCGCTTCCCCGCCTCGTCAGCGTTCGGTGTCAAGCCCGTCTCCCGCGAGGGGTCCGCGCGACTGGCCTCCGCCGCCATCCAGTACGCGCTGAGGCACCAGCGGCGCAGCGTCACGTTCGTGCACAAGGTGTGTGGGTGTGGGTGTGGGTGTGGGTGTGGGTGTGGGTGTGGGTGTGGGTGTGGGTGTGGGTGTGGGTGTGGGTGTGGGTGTGGGTGTGGGTGTGGGTGTGGGTGTGGGTGTGGGTGTGGGTGTGGGTGTGGGTGTGGGTGTGGGTGTGGGTGTGGGTGTGGGTGTGGGTGTGGGTGTGGGTGTGGGTGTGGGTGTGGGTGTGGGTGTGGGTGTGGGTGTGGGTGTGGGTGTGGGTGTGGGTGTGGGTGTGGGTGTGGGTGTGGGTGTGTTGTGGGGGAGGGGGGGGGGGCACTATACGGTACTGTGGTCTAGTGTCATGTCATATGAGCAGTATCAGCGGCGCAGCGGCGCGTGCGTGCACAAGATGTGTTGGGGGGGGGGGGGGCACTATTTGGTACCGGAGTATAGTATGTTTGACCACCTTTGTTTATCTTACTATCTTGTTATCTGGTTGTCGTTTCCTGCAGGGCAACATCATGAAGTTCACCAACTTTGTTGATCTCGCTATTTTGCGGTATTATGATCTGACTGCCTTGTTATTTGATTGTCTTATTCTGGCATCCTGCAGGGCAACATCATGAAGTTCACAGAGGGCTGGTTCCGCGACGTCGGCTACGAGGTGGGAAAGAAGGAGTTCCGCCAGCACGTCGTGACCGAGCGCGAAAGCTGGATCCTGGGCAACCAGGACAAGCATCCCGACCTGACCGTGGAGGTGGGTGTCGTATCTTGCGAGGTGAGGTCCTATCTGCGTGAGGTGGGTGTCCTATCTTGCCATAATCGTCTGGAATGGTACTGTCATAGTGACTGAGCAACTGGGACAAGCATCCCGACCTGACCGTGGAGGTGGGTGTCCTAGCTTGCTGTAATTGTGTGGAATGGTACGATAATAGTGACTGGGCAACCGGGACAAGCAGCCCGACCTGACTGTGGAGGTGGATGTCCTAGCTTTATACAATCATTCTGAATGTTGCTACACACCAGTACTAGTAAAATAGATCTATGGGCGTAGATACAACTTTTTACCATTATTCAGTTTGCTAGTTGTGGTAGTATGCCTAGCGCCCTAGCACTCTAGACATGCCAGTCCCAGTAGTGGAGGCAACTATGTATTATTTAAGATCACTAAGCTCCCAAGAAGACCAGCATTGGATGTAAACAATATGGGGAGCCCTGCCACAATGGCAGCAGTTACAGTGGCCTTAAGGTTTCTCCGTCCGCGCGCGGAAGGAAGAAGCCTCCAGGGTGGGTGGGAGGGAGGGAAAGAAAAACAATTGCGGATCATTGCCTGCCTAGCTTGCTTAAGTCATGGTCGCCGACACACAAGCTGACATCATCCTAAAACGTCACAAACCGGCCTGAAAATGCTGAAAACGCCACTAAAAGTAGCATAGTCAGACACCGCCAGGGTAGTACGCTAACCGTACCGGTGCCTAGTACACAAAGTCCTTCAAAATAACAGCCACCAATCTCGCCCATCGACCCTTCGGGTTGGTCCGAGTCCCATATCTAATAATGATTCACGACTTACTAAAAAGACTCTGTCATTCATGCAGTCTCGTGAGGCAAATAGCCGACCCACCGGTCCCTGGCATATTAGCTGGTGCTCAGTTAACAAACAATTACGAATCTGCACAAGCAAGTTGTATCAAATCAACTATTAATTTCTCGGACGGTCGGACCCCTTAACAAAATAAGCAACCGACCCTCATAAGCAACCGGGTCCTCCAAGGAAGACTAGGCGAGTTTGGAACCCTTTGCAAAATCGAATTAGTCAACCCATGTCGCAAACAACCTTCCACGTCGCACGTGAAGGCATAGCGGCCCTATCTTTCCCGCATGCGTTAATTAACCTACATTCAGAGAATACCGAATGACACGTTCTGTCCACATGCCCAGAAGCGAACTGCGGGCGCCACCAGATGGTGCCAGGCTGATGTGGTCGAGCTGGATCGAGCCAGTGGGCTGTTTGTTGCTCAAGAAAGTGCTCTAGTGCACCCCCTCTTGCCGTGGTGCGTCTGGCTGCGGGCCCACATGCCCATATTTTGAAGGCCGGGCTATTCGTTGAACATCAAAGCGATCCGATCAAACTGTACTTCTAGATCCGATCAAACTGTACTTCTATTAAAAGCGCATGAATCGGATGCCCACCCTCCTATAATCGGATGCCCACCCTCCTAGAATCGGATGCCCACCCTCCTAGAATCGGATGCCCACCCTCCTAGAATCGGATGCCCACCCTCCTAGAATCGGATGCCCACCCTCCTAGAATCGGATGCCCACCGTCCTATAATCGGATACCCACCCTCCTCCTTGGCCCTTTTTGCCCCCAGCTCAGCGCGGCCAAACTGGATCCGGGCTATTTGTTTGTAATAGTAATATGAGCGCTCGAATACCCAACAAACCCCTCCTTGGGCTTCCGTCATGCCCCCAGGCCAATGCGGCCAAGCTGGAGCCGGGCTATGCGCTGATGACGGCAGACCAGCAGCGCGCCGTGCGTAACGAGGTGTCGTCGGTGCTCAACGCTATTTATAGCACGCACGGCAAGGGCGCGTGGAAGGGCAAGCTGCTTCTGCGGGACGCCATCGCGGACATCGCGCTGCAGCAGGTGGGCGTTGAGGGCGACTAGAATTAGCTGCACTGATTCAAAAATGGCTGTATTTATAAGTGGTTGGCATGTTCGCAATGTTGTCATGGGGGGAATATCACACTGCAGTAGGTGGGTGTTTAGTGTGAGTAGAGTTAGAGGAGCTAAATTTGTAAGTGGTTTTTGTGTCATCAATGTTTCGTGGTGTGCATATCCCTGCATGCAGTGGGCGGTTCTCTGACTAGAAAACTAGAAGGCTTGCTGTTTGCACGGTACCTAGAGTGCTCAGCACCTGTGTTTGTACATGCTGTGTTTATACCAGTAGTTAGACCGCTAGGCCAAGGATATGCACGTCTGAGGCCGGAGGCTAATTAGGACCGGCTAGGTGCAGTCAGGGCACCCGTGGCAGGCGTCAGATCTCGTACCGCTACACGGTACCATGGTCAGCAGTTAATGGTCTCAGGCGAAAGTATTACGATTGTTAGTCGCCAGCCGTACCGTTCGGGCATTATGGCAGGGGTCGCTCGCACCGTTTGATTTCCCGCAAAGTCCCAAGAGGCCAAGGGCCGTTGGGCGCGGCGTCCATCCCGGGTCGACAGGCCCCGTGGATGGCGGCGTGTAAGGCATTATCGTCCTTGTTGGCCAATGCCATCTGTGAACATCGGGAAAGGCAATCTGCTGGCCTCGGTGTGCGAGGTGACCAACAGAATGTGGGATCGCTCCCGTGTGTTGCATGGCTACTGTTATGGAGACTTCTCCAACCAGAGGTTTCATATTGGCAGGCTATGAGTTGTCCTCAATATTTAGCATAAGTAGGTATCTAACATAATTCCGCTTCGCTCTCCTCCCTGGTCCTCCTCGCCCTCCCCGTGCAATCCTCTCCTAATGCCTGTCTGGTGCAATTGGGATGTAGCTGTATTCATCCAAACCGCTGTAGCGTGTCGTTTGCATCCCAACAGCCGTAGCGTGTCGTTTGCATCCCAACAGCTGCAGCGTGTCGTTTGCATCCAAACCGCTGTAGCGTGTCGTTTGCATCCCAACAGCTGCAGCGTGTCGTTTGCATCCCAACAGCTGCAGCGTGTCGTTTGCATCCAAACCGCTGTAGCGTGTCGTTTGCATCCCAACAGCTGCAGCGTGTCGTTTGCATCCCAACAGCTGCAGCGTGTCGTTTGCATCCAAACAGCTGCAGCGTGTCGTTTGCATCCAAACAGCTGCAGCGTGTCGTTTGCATCCCAACAGCTGCAGCGTGTCGTTGGCATCCAAACAGCTTTGGACCGCCCTTGATGCGGGCGTCCCCCCCGCACTGTGCGCATGTGCGGAGTGCTTCCATATCCAGGCCATGCCAGGCTATCGGGAGAGCCCTTGAGCTACCTCACGTAAAACTACACCACCTCTGCTAACACGCCTCTAAACTGAATGGTCTTTCACTCATTACCCTTAGGGCCTGGGACTAGATGTTCTTTCATTAATGTATGTGCCGTGGAGATGGCCCTTGGTCGGGGATGCCCCTCGGTTTGGAATGCCCCTTCTCAAACTCGGTGGAGGAGATGCCTCTCGGTCAGGAAATTTCCCTTCGGTTGGTGATGCCCCAAGGGCGGTGATGCCCCACGGTCGGTAATGCTGCTTGGTTGCCATGTGGGAACACCCGCGCGACTTGTTTGCCCCCATTCGACAGGTGCTCACGCGCCCCAAGGAGTTTGACGTGATCGCCACGCTCAACCTGAACGGCGATTACCTCAGCGACGCGCTCGCTGCGCAGGTGACGTGGCATCATCCGCTACACATCATTGGATGTCCTGTCATTTTGATATCCCTTAACTACCATCATTGTCATGTCACTAGTATTAGTTGCTTATATGCATGATGTCACTTGGCATCGAGTGTTGCCTCAGGAGTAACGCCTGACAATCCATGCCTGCATGCTTGCATGCTCGCATGCTTGCATGCTCGCATGCTTGCATGCTTGCACGCCTCATGCTGGCAGGCCTGATGCTGGCACGCCTGATGGTTGCCGGTGGTTGCATGCCTGATGCTCCGTTTTATGCCTCTGCCAGGTGGGGGGCATCGGCATCGCGCCAGGTGGCAACATCTCCTACGCGACCGGCCACGCGGTGTTTGAGGCCACCCATGGGACCGCGCCCAAGTATGCAAACATGGTACGTAGCGGGACACCAGCAGGTAGCGGTGGCCCAAGTATGCAAACGTTTCGCGTAGCGGGGCACCGGCAGTTGTGGCACCGGCGGAGTGGCCCATGGCGAACATGGTATGCAGTGGGTGCCAGCAGTTAGGGTTGGTATGTGCGGGGCGCGCATTGCTATATCAAGATGGCAAGTATGCTATATGTGACGAGCAAGCGGGTAAGGGGGCATGTACCATGGCGAACAGGGTACGGTGCGGTCACTGCGGTGTGCCAGCGGCTGTTGTGATGGCCGCTATGCTACCTGGGGGGCACCAGCGGACGTATTGAGATCGCAGACATGGTGCATGCCGGGCGCCAGCAACTAGGCCATGGCAGAGTGCAGACATAGTACGTGTGCCAGCAACTAGGGATGACTCATGGTCGATTGGGTAAGGGCCTTGGGGTATGAGACGTGGGTTGGCATGCCAGGCCTTACGTTATATCTGCTCGGCTTGGCGTACATGGAGTACAATGCCTCCCTTTCTTGTGGGCCCTTACTGTCCTTCCTCCTTGCGGGAGCTTCACGATGTGCGAGCACATGCATATTACTTATTATCATTATTTGATACTAGTATCTTATCATTCCACTTCCACGCCCTACCTTACCGTGCCATGCGTTTCTACGGCTTCGCACACTTGGGGTTGGTTAGCTTGGTCTCCGTACTTGTTGTAGGTTGGTCTCCGTACTTGATGCAGGTTGGTCTCCGTACATGTCGTAGGATGTGGGTTACTTGTTTGTCGCTGCCATACTTGTTGTAGGTCGATTCCCCTCCTTGTTGTCACGCCCTAGTTGATATTGTACCATGCCCATTTATTCCATGCCAAGCTCTGGTGGATGACTTGCTGGGAGAACGTCCACCTTGCGGAACCGTGTGTGTCTGTGTGTGATGGGGTAATTGACCATAGGAACAAAGTTTGCCTGTGTGATATGGGGCAATAAACCATAGGAACAAAGTACGCCCGTGTGTGGGGTGGGTCAAGTTACTACAATCATTCCCGCGTTAAGTTACGATCGCCGCCCAATTCTGGGCGCCGTAACTTCACGCGGGAACGTAACTCGACGGTAGAATTAGGCTAGCAGCCCACCCCCTCCTACTCTGGCGGACTTCTATACGGCATTCGACAGCTCTCGTCAAGCCCGATTCAGCTGCAGCATCAAGGGCGCTCTCAAAGTACCGGATTTCCTACCATTTCTGGATGCGGCGAGGCTGGGCGCTGCGGGATGCTTAGGTGATATGCTGATAGCGAGGATGAGCACCTGCGACTTTGCTAGTTCACCTCAGTAACTGGCTGAGCTGTTCATCCTGCCGTAGCCTGGCGCCAGCTATGTTCTGTGACTGTGTTCCGGGAATCCAGGTTCCCTGTTCCCTGCCGAGCTCGGCTTAATTACCACTATAAGGAGCATTCAGCATGGCCTATTCAGCTACCTATACGAACTTTAACGTCACAATCATAGTTAGATAGAGTCGTCTCACTTAGTTATGAGCATAGCGGGTCCCCTATTCGGCTATTCCGGAGTCCGGACGTCCGGACTTGGCCAAAAACGGCCTCCTCCGCAGCCAAAAGTAGCCTGAAGCCTACAGTTTGGCTCAATGCCGTGTTAAGTTACGATGGCACCCTCGCTTAAGGTACGGTCGCCGCCCGCACTTCGGCGTCGTAACTTAACGCGGGAACGTAACCATAAGAATCGTAACTTAACGCGGGAATGACTGTATGATAACAAGAAGAGCTGGGGGGGAAGTGTGGGCGTTTACCCTAGCACAACCTTTTCTGAGCAATCCTCTTTCAGCTTTTTATTCGCATTATGTTTTCCCCCCAAAATGTTGGGATGGTGGTTAAGGGTTTGGCATAGAAGGGCCATGACGGTTTGGTTATAATCCTTATGGATTCCTGGCCGGCCTTGTTTGCCCTTGTTTTGGCCTCTATTGTCCTTGTATTCTCTGTGCGGCGCCCCGCAGGACAAAGTGAACCCCGGGAGCATGATTCTATCAGGTGAGCGCTGGCCAGCACACAACCTGCCATGTACCGTGTGCATGGGACATGTCAAAAGAAGGAATACAAGCTCTGGTCTTGTGTTCATGTCAACAAACTGCGTTCCTGTTCCCACTACCTGCTCTGGTCTTGTGTTCATGTCAACTATCTGCATTCCTATGCATGCTACTGTGTTCATGTCAACCATCTGTCGTCTATTCCTGCTACCGGGAGGTAACGTTGACAGTGAAAGACTGGGTGTTGAACGTCGTTGTGAGTCCAAAGAGCATCACGCTTTTTCGTGGACTTCACTACAATGCACTTGATATGGGAATCCGTAGAAAACCCGAACGGTTTATCCAAGTAAGTGGTACAAGTCCGTGCCATGTGCATGTCACGTCACGGAGTGCAATAAAAAAGTGGTAGCCTCAGGCATGAAGAAAATGGAGATGGTGTACCTGTCTATTTGGGGCAGAGTCAGTTTAAGCGCATACTCGTGCGTCAGTTGCGAAGAAGCAATCAATTTTGCTGACGTATTCTTCTATTAGTAGCAATTTTTTGACACGGCGGTATACTTGCGTGCAGGGGAGATGATGCTCAACTACTTCGGCTGGTCGGAGGCTGCTGGCCTCATCATCAAAGGCATGGAAGGCGCCATCGGGGCAAGGACGGTCACCTATGACTTCCACCGGCTCATGGAGGCGGGGGAGAACGCCAAGCTGCTCAAGTGTTCCGAATTTGCAGATGCCATTATTGCCCACATGGGCTGATAACTAGCTCCTGCTTTCAAGTTTTCTGTCAACCTCATGCAGTTATCCATAGGCCCATTAATTTAATTAATTACATACTTTTTTTAATTAAGAAGATAACTCCGTTGGGACGGTATACTTAACGCATGGCCCTGGGGCCTCCCCCAGGTACACACAGATACATCTTGGGCCCCCAAGATACATCTTGGGGCCACCCCCAGGTACAGACGAGCCACGAGGTAGCCATGGCTGACGGCGGAGCTCATAACTTTCACTTTTGTGCACCAAATTCGGCCGTGAATATCACAATCGCTTCGTCTTTCTAAGACGCGCGCGCTGTTATTTTTTCCCGAAACTAAAACGCAATATTATGGCGAGCAAATGCTCGTCTACCGCAACACAGCCTGGCCGCTGCGCGATGAGCCAAGAAAATTCGCCTGCAGCTCCAGCTGTAGCTCCGCCCGGCCTCCAGGGCAGCGGTGACACTACTCAAGCATTAGTAGTGCACTCCGCTCCTGCGGCCTAGCTCGCCCTAGCTCATGCAGCATCGCCTCACCCCAAACACAGCCGCCCAGCAGAATCGCGCCCATGGACAGAACCGGGCTTCCGGCCTCAACCCTTCAAAGTTGACGATCACGACGTACTGGACCATCATGTCCTTGAGCACTACCCTGCATTGCATCTTCTACGGGGACTACGCCTCGCAATTTACGATCGAGCTGACCCTCCATCTCCCCAACACCATTGCTGATGCCACCAACAGCATCGACCGTCTCATCTTCCCAGACGGCACATGGTGTCCCCTCACCTATGCGCTGGACAATCCCCAAACCCGCCCCCGCCTTCAGCACCTCATCCTCTGCTCCCTTCTCACACGCTCTGATGGCGAGATCTGAGCTGGCATCCATCTCGATCCGCACCCACACTCCGCTCCATCCTTACGGACGCCCTCCAGCAGCACGTGACTTCCCTTGCTGCAGATGTGGCGCAGCAATGGGAGGCATGCTGGCTAGTATACTTTTGGTATACCGAGCTCCCTCACCTTTCCACCACCGTCACCTCCACCTCCACCCTCAGGACTCGCCTCGATCCACCTCCACTGCCGCCTCGATCCACCTCCACCGCGCCGACATCAAAGCCCAGCTCCTCGACATCGACCAGCGCCTCGATCCACGACAACGCCATCGCCATTGAGTGCCTGCAAAATTACACTGCAGGCCTCACCGCCCAGGCGGTGAAGGACATCGCCGCCCATTAATTAATTAATTAAACACGTGCTCCCGTTGGGGAGTCAGGGAGCACCTAAATGCTTTTAATAATCCCTGTGTGTGCACAACAGGAGAAAGGGCAGAGACCCCCAGTCTCCTTCATGCCAAAGGCTTGCCACAGCTGCATTCGGGCACGCTAGCTAAAAGGACATGCTAACGATCCGGCAAACTGTGGGTGCAATAAGACCCATGTGAGCGTGGCATCACCGCCCATATGCAGCAGGCATCCGCTGGAGTAGAATAAGTAGGGTTTTCTAGATTAGATTAGCTTAGTAGAGTTAGATTAGTTCGGTTTCGCGGCTTTGCCCCCCCCTCCATCCATCCATGCGTGCACGGGAATATGTGCTACTACATGATCTCCCAACGGAGTCATGTTATAATTTAATTTAATTTTAATTTTAATCCGCTGGACCAACCAGCGATACTCCGGCTCCCATGCCCAGACCTGGGCCCGCATACGCTGAAGCACCACACCACCTCCACCGCTCCCTCCACCATCGCGGCACAGCTAAAGCAACAAACGCTCGACCGGCTCCGCGACTCCTCCCATGTCTCAGATGGCCGGGTTAATTCCGTCGTGGTCGTAACATTGTCATGGCTGTATTTGTCGCGCGCCGGTTGATGTCCAGAGGAGGTGCGTCGCCTAAGTTTGCCCTGAGGGTTTGCCGCTCACTGGTCTTCATTTTTGTTGACTATATATATTAAAAATATAATTACTTGTACAACAGAGTGAAATCACTCAAACCAAAGCAAACGCCCAGCTATAAACCTATATACAGAGCCATGGCAAATCTCTATACTACGATAAGACCAATGGAAACGCCTAACGGGAGGAACCTAATAGCCCTGCTGCACCGCAAAATCAGCCCGCGTACGGCGGAGCATGATGTCAGCCATGGCCCGAGTCAGCGCCACCGACAACAAGCGCTGACGCCAATATATGACGTCCAGGTCCGCGCCGACCATGGGGCCCGCTGGCCCTCCAGGTCCAGCCGGTCCTCCCGGAGCCGGCAACACTCCTTGAAGAAGGCGGAGGTCAGGGGCCCCATGGCCCCAAACTCCTCCAGGACAAAGGGCACCACACGATGGTGCCCGACGTCGCCGTAGGCCAGGAGCTTGGCCCGCTCCGCCCGGTCCGCCGTGTAACCTGCCGTGAGGGAGGCCCCAGCCACGTGGCTAAGAGCCAAGGGCCGCACCACCGAAACGTCAATAAGCAGATGCCGGCCACCCCCCTCAAAGTCCAGCACCACGATGTCAGGCCGGTGGTTGGGGGAATAGAAGGCAGCGCCATCCGCATCCTCGGACCGGATGTTCGCGTGGGGGAAAACCGACCGAATCATGGCGAGCACCACCGTCAGGAGGACAGTGTGCAAATACAAATACCAATTCTGATTCTGTTGGCCCCCCATGCAGGCAAGGTAGTGAGTCCCCGTGGGATCCAGCGGCTGCCCACAGCTACCACAAGGCCGCCCGGCCGGAACAAGAGGCTGCGGGGCAAATAGCTGGTGCCGGAGCGCCACCGAGTAGTGGCTGGGAGCCAAGGCGAATGGGGGGGCCATGGGAAGAGCACGAAGGTACGCCGAGCCCACACTCCGCAAGGAAAGCGAGAACAGCCACGCACGTCCCTGGGCGTTGAGGTCCGCGAAAAGAGCCATCCAATCAGCCGTGTGCAGAATACCCGCGTAGGTTTTCTGGTGTTTATCGATGACGCGAGCAGGGAATGCGGCGGGAGATTGAACGGAGGCGACCGAGGGAGTGCCGCGAGGGAGGTGGCGCTGTACCGCCTGAGCGGCACGGACGGGAGAACAGGCCTGCTGGATCTCAGCATAGGCCTCCTGGATGGCGGTGACGAAGGGCAAAGGGCTGCTGGGGTCCAGGAGGTCAGGCGCTGCCGTTGCCAAAAGGGGCAGGAGCCGGCAGCTTTCCGCCCACGACTGAGCGACGGAGCCCAAAAATGCTGCTGGGGCCAGCCGGGCGGCACGAGTCAGACCACAGCCACCCATCCGTGCAGGCAGGGAGGCAATGCGAATAGCATGTGGCGGGAGGTCGGGGCCCGGGACCACATCAATCCAAAAACGCGTTTTTGTTCCCTGGTAATTATTTCAAGATAGGCTAATAGTCAGTTTGGCCTCAAATTTGGCACCAAGGTACCTAATCAGATATCTTATGATGCCATGTGGTCAAAAAATTTTTTGGGAGTCGGCACCATGGTAACATGGTGACATTTGCTAGCAAAAAATACCGTATTTTCAGCACTTTCTGGCATGTATGCATATATAATGACATCAAATGAACTCAGTTGGGCCTGAAACTTTGCACATGTTCTAAACACATCCCATGCAGCATGCCCACAAAGTTTCAGGCTGGTTGGATGACAAATTGGTGACAAATGCTAGCATAAATACCCAAAAAATGCAGTTTTTCATGGTTTTTTAAGGGTTTTATCACACATATGCATACATAATGACACCAAATGAACTCAGTTGGGCCTGGAACTTTGCACATGTTCTAAACACATCCCATGCAGCATGCCCACAAAGTTTCAGGCTGGTTGGATGACAAATTGGTGACAAATGCTAGCATAAATACCCAAAAAATGCAGTTTTTCATGGTTTTTTAAGGGTTTTATCACACATATGCATACATAATGACACCAAATGAACTCAGTTGGGCCTGGAACTTTGCACATGTTCTAAACACATCCCATGCAGCATGCCCACAAAGTTTCAGGCTGGTTGGATGACAAATTGGTGACAAATGCTAGCATAAATACCCCAAAATGCAGTTTTTCAGTGTTTTCCAAGTATTTCATCATAGGTTTGCACATATATAAGACCCAAGTGGACTCAGTTGGAGCTAGAACTTGGCACATGTTCGAAACACATCCCATGCAGCCTGCCCACAAAGCTTCAGGCTGGTTGGATGACAAATTGGTGACAGATGCTAGCATAAATACCACAGAAAAAGCAGCTTTCTATTGTTCTTACAAGGGTTTCATGGCAATCATTCCACCTTGGTGTACAGAAGGTTCCAAACAACACATCATTACATTATGCATCATATTTACAATGCAGGAAGGCATACTTGGGGGCACATGCCTATAGTACAATGCATTAATAACACACCTCTAGCCAGCTAGCTAGCTATATAGTGGCTAATGCCACACCCGGGGGCACGTTCTCACGGCCCTGCTGCATCCTTTTCCTTTTCTTCTTCTCTGCATCTGACAGGGGCCTGCCCCCCATCTTCTCATCCACCAGCCTGGTGAGCACCCTGACGTTGGTGACTTGCGTCCGCTACCCTACCCCCATGGCACGCTTGGCCTTACGCTTGGTGAAGGTGGAGGGGTGGGTGCGACAGTTGGTCTGGGTTTTCATCACCCCCTTCCTCCAGTGCATGCGTGTGCTCCAACGCCTAAGCAGAGAAGCACACACACACACACACACATACACACACACACGTCGATCCCTTACCCACCCACCCCACACACATACACATGTATCCACCCACCCATGCATACACGTAGGCACGCACGCACGCACGCACGCACGCACGCACGCACGCACACGCACGCACGCACGCACGCACGCACGCACGCACGCACGCACGCACGCACGCACGCACGCACGCACGCACGCACGCACGCACGCACGCACGCACGCACGCACGCACGCACGCACGCACGCACGCACGCAGTCATACATACCCTCCCTCCCTCCCTCCCTCCCTCCCTCCCTCCCTCCCTCCCTCCCTCCCTCCCTCCCTCCCTCCCTCCCTCCCTCCCTCCCTCCCTCCTCCCTCCTCCCTCCCTCCCTCCCTCCCTCCCTCCCTCCCTCCCTCCCTCCCTCCCTCCCTCCCTCCCTCCCTCCCTCCTCCTCCCTCCCTCCCTCCCTCCCTCCCTCCCTCCCTCCCTCCCTCCCTCCCTCCCTCCCTCCCTCCCTCCCTCCCTCCCTCCCTCCCTCCCTCCTCCCTCCCTCCTCCCTCCCTCCCTCCCTCCCTCCTCCTCCCTCCCTCCCTCCCTCCCTCCTCCTCCCTCCCTCCCTCCCTCCCTCCCTCCTCCCTCCCTCCCTCCTCCCTCCCTCCCTCCCTCCCTCCTCCCTCCCTCCCTCCCTCCCTCCCTCCCTCCTCCTCCCTCCCTCCTCCTCCCTCCCTCCCTCCTCCCTCCTCCCTCCCTCCCTCCCTCCCTCCTCCCTCCCTCCCTCCCTCCCTCCCTCCCTCCCTCCCTCCTCCCTCCCTCCCTCCCTCCCTCCCTCCCTCCCTCCCTCCCTCCCTCCCTCCCTCCCTCCTCCTCCCTCCCTCCCTCCCTCCCTCCCTCCCTCCTCCTCCCTCCCTCCCTCCCTCCCTCCCTCCTCCTCCCTCCCTCCCTCCCTCCCTCCCTCCCTCCTCCCTCCCTCCTCCCTCCCTCCCTCCCTCCCTCCCTCCCTCCCTCCCTCCCTCCCTCCCTCCCTCCCTCCCTCCCTCCCTCCTCCCTCCCTCCCTCCCTCCCTCCCTCCCTCCCTCCCTCCCTCCCTCCCTCCCTCCCTCCCTCCCTCCTCCTCCCTCCCTCCTCCCTCCCTCCCTCCTCCCTCCCTCCCTCCCTCCTCCCTCCTCCCTCCTCCCTCCCTCCCTCCCTCCTCCCTCCCTCCCTCCCTCCCTCCTCCCTCCCTCCCTCCCTCCCTCCCTCCCTCCCTCCCTCCCTCCCTCCCTCCCTCCCTCCCCCTCCCTCCCTCCCTCCCTCCCTCCCTCCTCCCTCCCTCCCTCCCTCCTCCTCCCTCCCTCCTCCTCCCTCCTCCCTCCCTCCCTCCCTCCCTCCCTCCCTCCCTCCTCCTCCCTCCCTCCCTCCCTCCCTCCTCCCTCCCTCCCTCCTCCCTCCCTCCCTCCCTCCCTCCCTCCCTCCCTCCCTCCCTCCTCCCTCCCTCCCTCCCTCCTCCCTCCCTCCCTCCCTCCCTCCCTCCCTCCTCCCTCCCTCCTCCCTCCCTCCTCCCTCCCTCCCCCTCCCTCCCTCCCTCCCTCCTCTCCTCCTCCCTCCTCCCTCCTCCCTCCCTCCCTCCCTCCCTCCTCCCTCCTCTCCTCCTCCCTCCCTCCTCCCTCCCTCCCTCCCTCCCTCCCTCTCCCTCCCTCCCTCCCTCCCTCCCTCCCTCCCTCCCTCCCTCCCTCCTCCCTCCCTCCCTCCTCCCTCCTCCCTCCCTCCCTCCCTCCCTCCTCCTCCTCCCTCCCTCCCTCCCTCCTCCCTCCTCCCTCCCTCCCTCCCTCCCTCCTCCCTCCCTCCCCCTCCCTCCCTCCTCCTCCCTCCCTCCTCTCCCTCCCTCCCTCCCTCCCTCCTCCCTCCCTCCCTCCCTCCCTCCCTCCCTCCCTCCCTCCCTCCTCCTCCCTCCCTCCTCCCTCCCTCCCTCCCTCCCTCCTCCCTCCCTCCCTCCCTCCCTCCCTCCCTCCCTCCCTCCTCCCTCCCTCCCTCCCTCCTCCCTCCCTCCCTCCCTCCCTCCTCCCTCCTCCCTCCTCCCTCCCTCCTCCCTCCCTCCTCCCTCCCCCCCCCTCCCTCCCTCCCTCCCTCCCTCCCTCCCTCCCTCCCTCCCTCCCTCCCTCCCTCCCTCCCTCCTCCCTCCCTCCCTCCCTCCCTCCCTCCCCCCCTCCTCCCTCCCTCCCTCCTCCTCCCTCCTCCTCCCTCCCTCCTCCTCCTCCCTCCCTCCCTCCCTCCCTCTCCTCCCTCCCTCCCTCCTCCCTCCTCTCCTCCCTCCCTCCCTCCCTCCCTCCCCTCCTCCCTCCCTCCCTCCCTCCTCCCTCCCTCCCCTCCCTCCCTCCTCCCTCCCTCCCTCCCTCCCTCCCTCCCTCCCTCCTCCCTCCCTCCCCCTCCCTCCCTCCCTCCCTCCCTCCCTCCTCCCCCTCCCTCCCTCCCTCCCTCCCTCCCTCCCTCCCCCCTCCCTCATTCATACACCCGTTCATTCATGCATGCAGCCGCTCATCATTAACACGCCTCCGTTGGGAAACTCACGGGGTATGAACTATGAAACGGGCGGTAAGAAAGGAAGAAGGAGCCGCCTCCCCAACATGCCGCCCGGCAAAGGCAGCGATGGGCCGTCCAGGAGGGAAACACTGCGCTTTGCCTTGTACGCCGGGGTGCGCAGGCGACGTGCGGGCACTGTCGCGTGTAAATTTGCCTGCCCGCCCCAGTCCTTCTCGGAACGCCTCCCCAGAGCATGCCGTCATGGTAAGAGCTCTTTTCGCCCGTCGCCGGAAGCTTAAACCACAAGAATACGCCGGTTAATGACCAGAAAATGGGGGGTTGTCGACGTTATAAACCAGTAGCTGTGGTTTTTCCCGCACCCCGAGCACACTCCGGACGGGGCCAGCAAGCCCCGCCCGCAGGATAAACACCGGGCGATGTTGCTGCGCCCAAGCGAAGTCATATAGCTGCAAGAAAAGACGAAAAAGCGATTAAAAGCACGACATGCAGTGTTGCCCCTGTCAGCGCTCCTATAATTCTCACTTTTTCGCGGAAGGGGCGTAAAAATCGGAAACGCAAAATTAAGGGAAATCCTACGCTGGGTTTCTTTGAAATGATGTAAGGAACTGGTGGAACGTGTTCGTTTCCACCGTCAAGTAGTTTGGGCAACGAGACCTTACCTTAAAGATGCACGGGTCTGGTCGGACGGCGAGCAAAAACTGCGCCAACTGCGTGCTTGTCCTCGTTCACACCCAATACAGCAGCGTTTCGCGAGTTTTTTTGTGAATATTATTTTTCCCGATGACAATGCCGTTCGAACAAGCGAAATCCGGTACACAATGGCTTCGTATTCCGTGAGCAATAAATTTTCAGCTACCATAGCCTTGCACACCGAATTTCAGTCAACATTGCACGCGCGCACCGAATTTCGTCAACTTTCGCGCGGGAATTACCGGGGAACGGCCCGGCGCTGCGCCGGATTGATGTGACGGCGGGACCAGCTGCGCCAAGGCCGACTGGATTTTAATATATATATATATATTAAAAATATAATTACTTACAGCAGAGTGAAATCACTCAAACCAAAGCAAACGCCCAGCTATAAACCTATATACAGAGCCATGTCAAAGCTATATATAGTCAACAAAAATGAATGAGCAAGGTGCGCCCGATCGCCTGCGGTGAGGTGCTCCGCAAGCTCGTGGGCAAAGTGATCTGCCGCCAAAAGGCGCCCGAACGTCGTGGTCGGAACACTGTCATGGCTGTGTTGGTCGCGCGCCGGTCACCGGTTCCGTCAAGTTGAAGGAGGAGGTGCGTCGCCTTCCCCCTGACAGTTTGCCGCTGGTCTTCACTTTTGTTGACTATATCAAGGCCTTTGACACGGTTCTCTGGGAGGCTCTTTGGGCCACCCTAGCTCTGGATCGGGTACCACCTGCGTTTATTGCTGCCATTCACCGACTGTATGAGGGCTCACAGGCAGTAGTGCGGACTGCGGAAGGCACCACCCCACCATTCCCCCTTCACCACGGGGTGTGGCAAGGTTGTGTCCTGTCCCCATACCAGTTCATTATTGTCGTGGATCACGTCATGCGCCGGGCACGTGCGCGCTTTACTGCTGTTAGGGGTTCGAGCCAGGCTTGGACTTCCTTAAAGAGAAAGAGCACGGCGGGGTTACACCTGGTTACCGCCTGGCCGACCTGATTTATGCGGATGACACCACCCTCATCGCGCGCCCCGAGCACATTCAGACCTGCATGGCTGGACTGTCTGGGCCTGGAGGCGCGGGCGGTGGGGTTGGAGATTATAGTGTCAAAACTGAGGCGATGGTGATTGGGGCCTCCATGCAGTGTAACACCACCGCTGCAGCGCCTGCTCGACGGGACGGACGGGTCCCGTTCCGCGATCGCTTTAAACTGTTGGCCGGGGAGTTGGCTGCCTGGTCAACACTGCAGACGATGTGGACACCCGCATCGGCCTGGCCTGCATGGGCCAGCAGGCTCCGTTCGCTCAACACCTACTGGCGCTCGAAGGGCCTGGGCGAGCACCGCAAGCGCATGCTCTTCTTCAAGGTCCTCGTCCTCACGGTGCTCACGTATGGCGCCGAGGCGTGGACACTCACACCCAAACTGGCAGCTAGGCTCAACGGCACGGTTTACAGGATGCTCCGACAGGTCCTTTTAACGTAGGGTTTTCCGAGCGCCCGTCATCAGAGTCTTCGTATCATGGTATGCATGCCTCGTATTTCGGACGAGATTAGGCAGCGTAGGATAGCATTTGTAGGACACCTTGCTCGCACCAGCCAGGTCAACACCACCCTTGGTCTGGCAGGCCCCCAGCGGCTTGGCCAGCCAGGGCGACACATTCTGACCTGGCCTGGCCCCAATTAGGACATTCCCAAAAGGGTAGGGATTCAACCTGTCACGAACTACATCCAGATGTTGCTGGACGACCTAGTGGTCCCAGCCCAGTTTGAGCACCGCATCCACTCTCTCTCCCGTCTTTGGACTGCCATGCAGGCCAAGACGCGGTGGCAGAAGATTGTCAAGGCTCACACACCCGACCCTGTGGGCAAGCCGCCTCCCCCCAAGAGGAGGAGGCGTTTTGATGAGTATAGTGTAGTTAAGCTTTTCTAGACTAGATAGCTTAGAGTTAGGTTAGTTCGATGACGCGGCTTCCTCCACTCCACCCATCCATCATGGAATTTGTGCTACATGATCTCCCAACCCCCCCCTTACCCGGGCATAGCGTGATAGACCATGAGGGTGCGGGTGCCCTGGTGCACCTAATTAACCCCTCAACCGTCCTCGTGCCGATTTTCGACCACGAGTTTTTCTCGTGACTCAAAATCGGCACGAGTTTGTGCGCCCTGTAGGGATCTGGCGGGAAGGTTTTTTCGGGTAAAAATAGGACCGTTGGAAAGATCTAGATCTGCTCTTTCCGTAGGACACTTGAATGACCGTATCTGACCACCGGACCAGGGTGCAAACCCTGGTCAAAGTCAACAGGGTACTCTAAACTGGTGACTCAAAATAGTCACCAGTTATTTTGAGCATTTTCTTGCGGTTCCCTGGGTGAAACAAGACATGTAAGTGCTTGGATGTAGTGTTTGGGTACAGTTGCAGTCCCCCCTGACATACTAGGGTGAAATCCAAGGTATACGTGGTCCATCATGCGTTGGTTGTGAAGCCCGTGCTCGCGGCACGCGCGTAGCCTTCTCCAAGCATATGCGGCAGTGGTTATGGCAAGCGTTGGTGGCACCCTGGTTGGAATAGGTGTTAGCATGCATTTTTACCAATATTCCATGCTTACCTATCATGTCCAGGTTCAAAACTGCACTAGAATGCTTGTTTTAGCCCCCCCAGAACTGGTGACTCAAATGAGTCACCAGTTATTTTTAGCACTCTCTTGTGGGTCCCTGGGGCGGTTACAATTTTTAGTGTTGGTTACCCATCCTAACTTGTAAACCTATCTACAAAACCAACCCCAGGGTCAACTCATTGAGAAAAGAGGTCTATCACGCATTGTAAGAGTGTCACCGCACACACTCACCGTACCCCCCTGAGGGGGGGGCTATTTATAGAGCAGGGGGACCTAGTACTAGGACCACCCACTATACCCCCAGGCGGGCCCTCATATGGGTATGCTTGGTTCCCAGTATGGTCTAGAAATAATAATTAGGTTGAATGGGGGCACCTGTGGCGTACTGTGCAACTGGTGACTCATCCTAGGCACGAGTCAGAGACGGTTGAGGGGTTAATTAATTAATTAGACTCGTGCTCCCGTTGGGGAGTCACGGAGCATTAACCCCGATGGATGGATGGATGGATGTCCAGATGGGTGCAAACATTCCTACCGGTCTAATCTATCTACGTTGGCTACATACTACATCTATCTAACGGCATTCTAACTACAACATCTATCTAGGCAGCCGCACGCTGCCCTCTAGGGGGAGCTATCTGGCGTGCCTCCCGCGGGATTGCACACGCGGGCGCTTCCCCACTGGGGGGGGCTCGTTGTCCTCTATGACCTGGGCCCACTTGGCCTTGTCCATCATCTTCTTCCAAATCACGGAGAGGCCTAGGCCCCCCATGTCCTCTACTAGCTGTTCTTTGAAGGTGCGGGCCTTGCGGCGTCTAACATCACTGGGCCCAGCCCACGTCAGGAGGTGCCGGCCAGGCTGGGCTGGTCGCAGTCCTGCGGGGGGGCCACGTGAGGTGTCTACCTGGTTGGTGCGAGCTAGGTGCCCTACTAGCTGCAGGCGGCGTTGCTTAATTAATGGTGCTGGTGATATAGGGCATGCCCTGGTACAGGTCCTCATTGCGGACATGGGCAGCATAGCCTACTCTGAAAATGGAACGCAGCATGCTGGTGACCGCGCCGTCCAGCTTGCGGGCCAGGTCGGCGGTGAGGGTCCACGTCTCGGCGCCATACGTGAGAACAGGAAGGACGAGGACCTTGAACAGGTCCTGTTTCTCGATCTTGCCCAGGGGCTTGCGCCACAGGGCCCGGTACTGGCGTAAAGCGTGCCAGGCGAGGGAGATGCGATGGTCCACATCAACCTCGCAGCTAGGGAGCAGGCTGCCCAGCAGCTTAACGCGGTCCCGATACAGGACTCGAGAGCCGTCTAGGAGATAGAGGGGCGGCGCTGAGGTGGTGAGCCCAACCGCCAGGGCCTCTGTCTTCTTGCTGACCTCAAGCCCCACTGCACGGGCCTCGAGAGCCAGGCAGTCAAGCCATGTCTGCACGTGCTCAGTGTCCTCGAAGAGGGTGGTGTCGTCTGCGTAAATGATGTCTGCTAGCCGAATCTCCGTGTCCGCACCGCCATGCCAGAATTTGTTTGCAACCTGCACTCCTGGTTCCCTGCCCACGATGCGGGTAAATCGCTTGCGCGCCTGAATCATTACGTATTCGACAACAATAATGAACAGGTAGGGCGACAGCACGCAGCCCTGCCACACACCCTTCTGTAAAGGGCATGGGGGCGTGGTCCCGTAAGAAGTGCGCACCGAAGTGGTGGACCCTTCATACAGGTTGCGGATGACAGCAATCAGGGGGCGGGGGATCCGGAACAACTCGAGGATGTCCCAAAGCGCAGGCCAGAAAACCGAATCGAAGGCTTTGATGAAGTCCACCAGCACAAGGTGCAAAGGGGACTCACCAGGCTGAAGGCGTTGCAGTTCCTCCACCAGTCGGCGAGTAGCGAAGAGCGCCTGTACTGTGTTGCGACCTGAACGGAAGCCGTGCTGAGTCTCGCTGAGGTGACCGTCCAGGGCCGTGCGCAGGCGGTTCAGAATGAGCCGCATAAGAAGCTTGAGGGGGGCACTTTGAATGCACACCCCTCTGTAGTTGCCGGGGTCGGCAGGCGACCCCTTGTTCTTGTACAGCATCGTGCGAAAACTGTGTTGCCAGGCCGTTGGAGGTGGTTGCGACGACAGCAGAAGGCGGTTGCAGATGTCCCGGAAGAGCAGCATAACACCTGTGTCCTCGAATTCGGCTGCAAGTTTTACAACTGCGGCCGGAATCTCGTCAGAGCCGGTGGCTGAGTCATAACGCAGGCGCTGGACCGCCTCCGTGACCTCGCGAGAGGTGAAAGGAGGCATGTCAGACGGGTCGCCAAGTGGGCCGACCAGCGGGGGGACTAGGTAGTCCGCCGCTGACCTAGGCGGGGCAGGGGGCCCAGCGGGGCCGGCCAGGGCGGCCGGGCGGGCGGCGGCGGCTGGGAGCAGGGGTGGGGGCGGCGCAGCTGTCCCCACGACCTCGGCCGTGGCCGTGGCCCAGGTACGAAGCCGCTTGGCTGGGGCGCCGGGGACGTCGTGGCGGTGGGGCCGGCCGAGGCCGTCCGGGTGCCCGAGGCGCTTGTACCAGAACCAGGCCCCCTTGCCGTCGTGCTTCTGCTGGCAGCTGCGCAGGTCCTTGACCATCTGCTGAGCATCTGCCTTCTCAGCCTGCTCGTAGGCGGCCCGCAGAGCTGCTTGCAGCCCAGGTTTGGCGATCGGATCTCTGTTGCGGCGGAGCATCTGCCTGGCGGCGACCACTGTCGGTGCGTGACGGTGGACAGCAAGCTGCCGGCGCGGAGGCAAGGTGGGAAGGGTGCGGGCCGCCAGGCGATACTTGGCTGCCACTCCACGGAGGATCACTGAAATATCCCCCGGCGGCGGAATGGCGTGTAACTGCTGTCAGCTGCCCCCGGCGTCGAATACGGCCAGGAAATCATCCCTGTGCGACATAGCGGCCTGCTCTGCTGCTGACATCTTGTCGGCATCCTTCAGCACAATCCGGAGCACTTTCAGATCTGGCTGAGGGGCCAGCTGTCGCGACGGTTTCACCCCAGGAAACCGCAATCTGATGCGAGCGAGCACGAGACGATGATCAGATTCCACCGTGCTGACAGAATCTTGCAGGACGCGAGCATCGACAACTGAGGGGCGCCCGACAACTGAGGGAGCCCGACGTACGCAGACATAATCAAGGCACACCACCCGATCCGACGGCCCAAAAAAGGTGGCCAGCTGCTCAGCGGGGCGTGCGAAAGAAGCATTGCATGCAACCAGCGCAGATTCTACCAGCAGATTCGCAAATAAAGGCGTGTTACCGTTGGCTGTCGTGTTGGTTGGGGAATACTGAGCGCCCCCAGTGCCAACTGGCAGCGTGGCGTTGGCGTCGAGCAGCATAACCAGGAAGTGCCGAGCTGGGATGTTGGCCTCCTCCTCCTTGAGGGCGCCGAAGAAGGCCTCACGTTCCGCCTGAGCTCGACCCGCATGTGGTGCATATCCCACGATAACGGTTAGCGTGTGGTGTGAATGGCCCTCGGTGGCTGAAAAAGTGGCCACTAGCACACGCGGGGACCGCAGCACGATGGACTGGAGCTGCTCTGATGCTGCCGGCGAGCACAAGAGGCCCACACCACCTTGGCCCGGCGCGTCGCCGCCACCATAGTGGAACCGCCAGCCTGCCCGCAGGTCGTCGACCCGAGCAGACCGTTGACCGCGTGCTGAGGGTCAACGGTGCGTCGGTGCTCCTGGACTCCAAGAACAGCGATCTTGTTGTCGGCGCACAGGGCGATCAGCTCGTCGACGCGTTGGCGTGCTGGGGTGCCGCCGCTCGTAGAAGGATCTGCAGGGAGGGTGCGCCTAGAGCAAGTGTTGTTTACATTCCCACCCTTGCAGGAAGTAGCTTAGAATGTATTATAGGCTCATATGCCCCTTCTCAGGGTTATGTGCTACATATACTCCCAACGGAGTTATGTTCCTAATTAATTAATTAATTAATCTCCCAACGGAGGCATTAATTAATTAATTATCAACATCACTCCGTTGGGAGTCTATGTAGCACATATCCCTGAGAAGGGGCATATGGCTTTTAACGGAGGCATTAAAAATTAAATTAAATTAAATTAAATTATAACATGCCCCAGGCACACCTGGATTTGTACTACAGCACAAGTACAAATTGATTTTTTTCAACTTTGTTATTTTGTACCTCTCTTAGGTCCAAAGGTAGGAGGTAAGTGTCTCATCATGTTTTGACACCGTTGCACCGTTGCACCGTTGCACCGTTGCACCGTTGCACCATAAAACTACCATTTTATGATTTTGTATGGTGTCATGAGGTAACATAACGTCCAATACTAATGTTATAATGTCCACAAGCACTGCCTAAAGTGGGGTGCCACTGTGCCACCGTTGCACCGTTGCACCGTTGCACCGTTGCACCATAAAACTACCATTTTATGATTTTGTATGGTGTCACGAGGTAACATAACGTCCAATACTAATGTTATATTGCCCACAAGCACTGCCCAACGTGGGATGCCACTGTGCCACCGTGCCACCGTGCCACCGTGCCACCGTGCCACCGTGCCACCGTGCCATGTCTTGACACACACATTAATCCGAAAACCCATTTTCTTCCCCTGGAAATTATTTGGAGAAGGAATAATGGTCAGTTTGACCTCAAATTTGGCACCAAGGTTCCTTATCAGATATCTTATGATGCCATGTGGTCAAAAAAAATTTTGGGAGTCGGCAGCATGGTAACATGGTGACATTTGCTAGCAAAGAATACCGTATTTTCAGCACTTTCTGGCATGTACGCATATATAAAGACTCCAAATGAACTCAGTTGGGCCTGGGACTTTGCACATGTTCTAAACACATCCCATGCAGCATGCCCACAAAGTTGCAGGCTGGTTGGATGACAAATAGGTGACAAATGCTAGCATAAATACCCCCAAAATGCAGTTTTTCATGGTTTTTCAAGGGTTTTATCACACATATGCATACATAATGACTCCAAATGAACTCAGTTGGGCCTGGGACTTTGCACATGTTCTAAACACATCCCATGCAGCATGCCCACAAAGTTGCAGGCTGGTTGGATGACAAATAGGTGACTGATGGTAGCATAAATACCCCCAAAATGCAGTTTTTCATGGTTTTTCAAGGGTTTTATCACACATATGCATACATAATGACTCCAAATGAACTCAGTTGGGCCTGGGACTTTGCACATGCTCTAAACACATCCCATGCAGCATGCCTACAAAGTTGCAGGCTGGTTGGATGACAAATAGGTGACAAATGCTAGCATAAATACCCCAAGAATGCAGTTTTTCATGGTTTTTCAAGGGTTTTATCACACATATGCATACATAATGACACCAATAGAGCTCAGTTGGAGCTGGAACTTTGCACATGTTCTAAACACATCCCATGCAGCATGCCCACAAAGTTGCAGGCTGGTTGGATGACATAGGTGACAAATGCTAGCATAAATACCCCCAAATGCAGTTTTTCATGGTTTTTCAAGGGTTTTATCACACATATGCATACATAATGACTCCAAATGAACTCAGTTGGAGCTGGGACTTTGCACATGTTCTAAACACATCCCATGCAGCATGCCCACAAAGTTGCAGGCTGGTTGGATGACAAATAGGTGACAAATGCTAGCATAAATACCCCAAGAATGCAGTTTTTCTTGGTTTTCCAAGGGTTTTATCACACATATGCATACATAATGACACCAATAGAGCTCAGTTGGAGCTGGAACTTTGCACATGTTCTAAACACATCCCATGCAGCATGCCCACAAAGTTGCAGGCTGGTTGGATGACAAAATGGTGACTGATGGTAGCGAACCCCCCCCCAAATGCAGTTTTTCTTGGTTTTCCAAGGTTTCCAACACATGGGTGCCTATATCAATGAACTCAGTCAAGCCTAGAAATTTGCACAGCTCATAAAAACATCTATGTTAACTGCCCACAAGAAATTCAGACTGTTTGCATGACAAATAGGTGACAGATGCTAGCAAACATAGCACAAAAATGGCAGTTCCTAGTAATTGTTTTTCGTGGGTTTCATCCCATAGTTGAATGTCAACCATTCCAGTTTGGGATATATAGTCAGGTTCCCAACAACACATCTAGATGATATATTATGTGATATTGCAGGAAGGCAGACTTAGGGGCACACGCCCATGATACAACGTCAACATGTACATCAACAACACACACGTAACTTAGCTAATCATCATAATAAAAAGCACACCTTCCCCACCCACCCACCCACCCACCCACCCACCCACCCACCCACCCACCCACCCACCCACCCACCCACCCACCCACCCACCCACCCACCCACCCACCCACCCACCCACCCACCCACCCACCCACCCACCCACCCACCCACCCACCCACCCACCCACCCACCCACCCACCCACCCACCCATATAACCACGCACGCACGCACGCACGCACGCACGCACGGACGACGCACGCACGCACGCACGCACGCACGCACGCACGCACGCACGCACGCACGCACGCACGCACGCACGCACGCACGCACGCACGCACGCACGCACGCACGCACGCACGCACGCACCCACGCACGCACGCAGTCATGCCCTCCCTTCCTCCCTTCCTCCCTCCCTCCCTCCCTCCCTCCCTCCCTCCCCACCACACCATCCAAGGCTGCCTGCCTCCTGTGTGTCTTCCAGGTCCAGACCAGCCTGACCTGGTAGTGTCGTCAGCTTGCGAGCGTTCCCACGTGCCTACCTATGTGGCTGGCAACATGCGTAAACCCATTCATGCATGCGTGCATGCACGCATGCGACCATATTTGAACATATCTGTCCAGGCCTGCCAAAACATGACCATGCAAAGATACACGCAAACTAGCGTACCAGCGGCAAGCATGTGTGCAAATATAAACGGCTGTTCGCCTGCCCCTCTGCCTGCACTTCATCCTGCCTGTCAGTATGTCTGCCGACACAGGATGCAGGAGGGAGGCCGCCTTCCACAGGCTAATCCCACCAAGGAAATGAAATAAAGCGCATGAAAGCAAAGCAACCAACAGCAAGAGGCAAAAGGTTACATAGATGAATGCCACATGCAAGACGTATGGACAACATGACAGTCAAGGCGCCATAATACCCTGAGCATCCATAACATTGACGCAGTCAGGTGCGGCAATTTATCAATGCAGGTGTTTGCGGCCGTCGAATCCACGGCAGCGGTGCCAGACGGAAGGACAGCACACATCCTAGGTCCCGCAAAGAATTTCTTCAGCGGCCACCGACAGCACCGGAAAATAAAATTCCAGCAAGAAACGCAACAAATAATAACAAACCCTGACTAGACCTCCATTTTCAACCACCCTATCACCCTAAACCAGAACTGCGGCTCACCAGATGCTCCGGAGGTCAAGCAGTATCCAGTTTTCACTTACGCACGTTTCCGCAGTATTCTCACGGCATTCCCATCGGCAGCTACCTCGGTCCGCCCCAAAAATGCTGTACGATGGAGCCCATGGATGTATCCCGCATTCGACGCCTTTTTGAAGTGATCGCGTCACGTAGGCAGCTGTAGGCACACGATTCACACGATTCCGGATAGCCCAGTTTTTCATTCTTTGATCATCGCAATCGGTCGCTATATGCATGACTCCAACCTCAGCGTGGAGCGATGCAGACTGAGAAATGTAGCAATTATACACATAAGCACGAGATTTTTTCACAGATTTCTTTCTGAAACGATTGTTTTCGCAGCAAGAATGGGAAATGCCGTCTCCATAGCTCCACGAGCTGACGACCTCGCCATCATACTAATGAAGTGAGTTGCATGTACTAATTACTCGCGTCGTTAGTGCTTTCGGATCGGATTTGGTCGGGTACGAATTGTCACTAATCAGTATCACCAGATTTCTCGGGTAAACCGTACTAATGAACCGAAAATTGTCGCTAATTGAGGTGCCGAAATCACTAAGGAAGTGAGCTGACCCTGTAAAGACCAAATGGTGGTGGCACGGAGTACAAAATTAATGGTGGTGGCACGCCGCCATTGTTGTTGTTGTTGTTGTGTCCCACGCCGCACACAGGTGGAGTACAATTTGGTGGTGGCACGGTGTGCCGGTGCAACGGTGCAACGGTGCAACGGTGCAACGGTGCAACGGCCAGTGATTGGCCCGTTGCTGATTTTCTGATATGCAGCCTAGTAAAAATTGGCCGCAAATCTTGTGCCCACGTGCGACCGGACGAATTTGCGGCCAATTTTTATTAGGCTGCATGTCAGCAAATCAGCAACGGGCCAATCACTGGCCGTTGCACCGTTGCACCGTTGCACCGTTGCACCGTTGCACCGTTGCACCGTTGCACCGGCACACCGTGCCACCACCAAATTGTACTCCACCGGTGTGCGGCGTGGGACACAACAACAACAACAACAATGGCGGCGTGCCACCACCATTAATTTTATACTCCGTGCCACCACCATTTGGTCTTCACATGTAGGGGATATCGGACAGCACCAGCGCTGTGTATTTTGTTTACTCATGTCGTGTGCTCAACCAGCCATCCTTTATTTCCCTATGATGCATGTTTGCGGAATTCTGGCAACCTGCCATGTGGCACATGGCCAAACTCCTCAATGTCAGGGGTGCGAGGGGTTGTTTGTCAAGAGGATAGACACACGCACATGCTCAACAACTCTTGCTCCAATGCCACTGCCACTAACCCAGAAACTCGGGCACAACCACGCACGATCGCTAAGCTGCTAGCCAGAATCGCAGTCCTCGCCAAAGTGAGGGATGGGGCACCAGCTAGTTAGGCAGTCTGGTGGCTGAGGACGAGCAGGAGTTGAATGACATTTCTGAAGCAAGTAGTCACGGATGGCTTGGAGAAACATGGTGAAGCATGCAAGGGCGTGCATCTCATGCTGACAAGGGCCAGAGCAAGAGCATGAGCACAAGGCACGTGCCTGTGAAGAGGCCATTGGCCTTGCACTATCTGTTGAAGACAACTGCGGTATGGTGGCCAAGCGGCTCACCGGGGTTGTGCAGTGGCTTCTTCATGCTAGGTATGATGGCGGCCAAGTGCAGTCCTTTGGTGGCACATTTCAAGCCGGCAACCTCGAGGTAGCAACTGAGCAGTGTATGAGCTGTCTGGCTATGCACCACAGCGCTGGCTGAGGAGATCTAGTCCAACTTGGAAGCTGCATCGCCAGCAACGTGAACCCCTATAACAGAGACAGGGACATGGGGACATCCATGGTGATGCAGAGGACCATGTGTGGCAACCTTAGTCAGGCGGGCCGGTTGCCAAGGGATGTGCTGCTACCGAATCAAGGCGCACAAAACACATCGCAGCCATGCCGACCGCCAAGATGCCTGGCATGATTAGATTACTACATTGCCAAGCTGAGTTTGCGACTACCGTGCATGCTGTGGGTTTGAACTGATCATGCTAGCGAACGTGACAGCTGGCAGTTCTTATCAAAGAGACAACCAGCGCAGGCCAGAAATCGGGAGAATCCGGACCATGGTAGCTCGAGCCTGCCGTTATCTTTTCCGCGTTTTCGAGTCGTTCAGGATGATGAAGATGAATGGTGATGGAAATGTGTATCCTTGTGCATTGAAATTATGGCTGGCTTACGTGTGGAGCGACTAGATGACCTAGACGGTGGGGCCGGAAACAGCATGCTTGATCAGGGCGTGTGTTTCTAGCCTAGCTGGCCGGGAGTGTCTAGTGGTGAGCACCATTGCTGCGATCGCTCTCCCACCATTTACGAGGAAATACCCGCAAATGGAAAACCACTGAAAAGGTCTAGCTAGTTCTTATGTCTAGTTCTTATGTCTAACAAGCCCCTACTTGAAAATTGCCTGAGCATGGCCACATGCACATATATACAGCCATGTCTAGCCACTGTTCATATTCATATATCTTTGTCTATGTGTCACAAAAGTTGTGTTATATTATCTGTGCAAGGTCTGAACAGTTAGCAACACAGTTGGTGGGAGTTGGCCATACCGTTACAAAAGAACTTTGTCATCCAAGGTTGAGTGATTAGCTGGAAACTGGCAGGTGTTGCATGGACCAGTGAACCCAATGACACTTGATGGACCTGAATTAAGTTTTGTGCAATGTCTGAAATGATGATGATTAACATGCGCGCTTGTTTTCAGCCTCAACTGAGCACACCTGGCATGGGAAACTGCACTTGGAAATGTGGCGGAAATGCAAAAATCGCACATTTTTTCTCACATTTGGTAGCGAGCTGTCAATGAATGAAGTACAACGGACCTGAATTTTTGTGCAATGTCTACAATAATGATATTTAATATGCTTGCAAGTTTCCAGCCCCAACTGAGCACATCTTGTATGAAAACTGTCATGAAATGTGTCTAAAAAACGCGAAAAACGCACATTTTTGCTAGCATTTGGTGGCATTTTGTTACCAAATACAGTACGATGGACCTGATTTTTTGTGCCATGTCTACATTTATGATGTGCAATGTGATTGCAAATTTCCAGCCTCGACTGAACACACCTTCTATGGAAACTGCAATGAGATGTGGTGAAACAGTGCGTTTTTGCTAGCATTTGGTGGCAGTTTGTCACCAAATGAGGTCAGATGACCATGGGACCTGGTGCACAGTTGGTAGACATGAGCATTAGCCTACCTGCAAATAGCCAGGCCAGGAGCTCTTTATTTGCATACTAAGTGGTATTTGTTTATATTAAAATCTGGAAAGTTGCTAAAAATAGACATGCCAAAAATAGACCAACCGATGTCGGAAAATTCTGGAAAGTCAAATTCCTTCTACTGGTGTCCTGGACATGCTGCCTACCAATATCTAGCATGTTTGGACTCAATTTGCTCCATGTAGGGCTTATAAGGGCATTTTTTGGCACTTTCATACCGTTGTGGAGGTGGCACGGTGGCACGGTGGCATGGTGGCTCCATGGATAACAATTGCATGTGCAAAGGTGTGTTCTGATCAGGCACTCCGCAAAGGTGAAAACCATTTGCGTTCAGTGCCGGGCCGCGGAAAACGCGGAAAAACGGAAAGGTGTGTGTTTATATGCAATTTGAGGTGCAACGGTGCAACGGTGCAACGGTGCCACGGTGCCACGGTGGCACGGTGGCACGGTGGCACGGTGGCACGGTGGCACGATGCCACGATGCAACGGTGTCATGAGCATGTCTAGGTAACCCTTGCATGACCCAAATGTTACCCTTGATAAATCCCAATGGATAACCATTGTATGTGCAAATATGTGTACGTGTTTATATGCAACTTTTGAGGTGGCACAGTGGCACGGTGGCACGCTGGCACGATGCCACGGTGCCATGGTGTCATGAGCATCTAGGTAACCCTTGCATGACCCATCCACCTACATAAAACCCATGGATAACAATTGCATGTGCTTAAAGGTGTGTGTTTATATGCAATTTGAGGTGCAACGGTGCAACGGTGCAACGGTGCAACGGTGCCACGGTGCCACGGTGGCACGTGGCACGATGCCACGATGCAACGGTGTCATGAGCATGTCTAGGTAACCCTTGCATGACCCATTACCCTTGATAAATCCCAATGGATAACCATTGTATGTGCAAAGGTGTGTGTTTATATGCAATTTGAGGTGCAACGGTGCAACGGTGCAACGGTGCAACGGCGCCACGGTGGCACGGTGTCATGAGCATCTAGGTAACCCTTGCATGACCCATCCACCTACATAAATCCCATGGATAACAATTGCATGTGCAAAGGTGTGTGCATATATGCAATTTGAGGTGCAACGGTGCAACGGTGCAACGGTGCAACGGTGCCACGGCCGCCGCCGAACTTTTTTTTCCTCAAAGACTTTAGTTGAAACTTTAAATGCATGAAAATGCAACTTTCAAAACTGAAGTACAATTTGAAAAATGTAGTACAATTCCAGGTGTGCATGGGGATGCCTCCGTGGGGAGGTCATGTAGCACATATTCCATGATGGATGGGGTGGAGGAAGCCGCGTGATCGAACTATCCTAACTCTATCTAGAAAATCCTAACTACACTACTCATCAAAACGCCTCCTCCGCTTGGGGGGAGGTGGCTTGCCCACAGGGTCGGGCGTGTGCGCCTTGACAATCTTCTTCCACCGCGTCTTGTCCTGCATGGCAGTCCAAAGACGGGAGAGAGAGTGGATGCGGTGCTCAAACTGGGCTGGGACCACTAGGTCATCCATCATGGCGGATAAGATGGAGTTCCTCAAGTGTCGCAAGCGGCTTGGGGGGACCGCCTACACGCTGGACGACGACTTGACCTTGACGCAGCAACAACGGCGACGGGAGCTATGGCCGACCTACCTCCAGCTTCGGCAGACGGCGGGGCAGAAGCCGGTCTACTGGAAGGGGGCGGACATCTACGTCGCCCACAAGCCCTGGCAGGCGACCCCTGCCGCCCCAGCCACCCCAGCCACCCCAGCCTAGGGAATATATAGCAGTAGTGTAGACTAGAAAGCTTAGTGACGTGGCCATGTATGCCTACGTGACGGGCCCACACCCGCCCTTGCAATAGCCGTAGCAATTTCGAGTCATGCTTTGCCCATGCAGGGAGTTACTCCCTGCTGAGAGGCCATGTGTACCCTAGCTATAGCCTAGCCACATACCTTCCACCCCATATGTCATGCAGGCCTTCTAGGCCCTCTCCTCAAGCCCCCCCTGGGTGCCTGTGCTTGATTAGGAGGCATGAACCACCATGGAGGTGCAGGTGCACCTAGTGCACCCAGAGCAGGTGATAGTTGTACATCCTACACCTGCAGGTTGTCGCCCTGATTGTATTACAAACCCATAGATGCCCCTTTCTCAGGGCTATGTGTTACATATGCTCCCCACGGAGCTATGATTTTAATTAATTAATTAATTAATCCATCATGGAATATGGACATATATCTCAACACATATATATCAACGGAGGCATGTTATACTTTAATTTAATTTAATTTAATTTAATTAATGTGAAAACAGATATGCATGTCTACTAGATATGGTGTGTTTTGATGAGACGTACACCTTCAGCACAATAGCTTTCCCTGGGTGTAAATGGATGTATAACTTTAAAAAAAATGAAAAAACACTTTTTTGATTATATCCTGAAATCGAGAAACGAGAAAAATACGCCTCGAGCCAATAGTAGAAAAGCAACCCTGTGTAATTTCATGACCGGAGGCAAAAGTTATGAGTGCTCATTCTCGTATATCTCTTCTCGTATATCTCCTCAACGTAGGTTTTTCCGAGCGTCCGTCATCAGAGTCTTTGTATCATGGCATGCCTCGTGTTTCGGACGAGATTAGGCAGCGTAGGATAGCATTTGTAGGACACCTTGCCCGCACCAGCCAGGTCGACACCACCCTTGGTCTGGCCGGCCCCCAGCGGCTTGGCCAGCCAGGGCGGCACATTCTGACCTGGCCTGGCCCCGCGGACATTCCCAAAAGGGTAGGGAAACCTGTCACCAACTATGTTCAGATGTTGCTGGACGAACTAGTGGTCCCAGCCCAGTTTGAGCACCGCATCCCGACTCTCGCTATCGCTATCGAGGTCTTGCAGAACACAGCCGGCCTCACCGCCCAGGCAGTGAAGGACATTGCCGCCAAGCCAGCCCCGGCTGGCCTGGCCGGCGATGCTCCTCCCATCACGACCTGGGCGGACATGCTTAAGCAACATACCACCTCCACCACCTCCGCCGTCGCAGCCCAGCTCCAGCGGCAGACGCTCGACCTCCGCGAGGAGGCCGAGCTCGCCAAGCGCAGCCTCAACGTCATTGTCAAGAATCTCAAGATGGAGGAAGGTGAGAATTCCGAGAAGCTTGCGCGTGCTTTTGAGAGAGAAATCCTTGATCGCATGGGCCTTACTGGTGAGATCGAGCTGGCCGCCCACCGCCTTCCCCGCGCGCGGGGTAAGGCAGGGCCGCCCCCGCTCCTTCTCACCTTTAAGACCCCGGCGGACAAGATTTCTTTTCTCAGACGCCGCAAGCGGCTCGAGAAGACTCTCTTCACCCTTGACGACGACTTGACCCTGGCACAGCAACAACGGCGACGGGAGCTATGGCAGACCTACCTCCAGCTCCGGCAGACCAAGGCGGGCCAGCCGGTGTACTGGAAGGGGGCGGCCATCTACGTCGGCCACAAGCCCTGGCAAGCGACCCCCTCGACCACCGCGGCCCCAGCAACTCCAGCCCCAGCCTAGGGGAATACAGCAGTAGTGTAGAATAGTTAGACAGTGGCCTTGTACATGCCCGCCTAATACAAGCACTATACCAGCTGAGGCCTAGCCTTTTTAGTCATGTACATGTGTGCCTATGATGTGCCACACTCCAGACGATGCCTAGCCTTATTTAGTAATGCTGTGCCCATGCAGGGAGTCACTCTCTGCTGAGAAGCCATGCCATAGCTCTTGAATAGCCATGATGATCTTCCCCCTCACAGGCATGCTCCCCCCTTACCCGGGCATAGCGTGATAGACCATGAGGGTGCGGGTGCCCTGGTGCACCTAGAGCAAGTGTTGTTTACATTCCCACCCTTGCAGGAAGTAGCTTAGAATGTATTATAGGCTCATATGCCCCTTCTCAGGGCTATGTGCTACATATACTCCCAACGGAGTTATGTTCCTAATTAATTAATTAATTAATCCCGACTCTCTCTCCCGTCTTTGGACTGCCATGCAGGACAAGACGCGGTGGAAGAAGATTGTCAAGGCGCACACGCCCGACCCTGTGGGCAAGCCACCTCCCCCCAAGCGGAGGCGGCGTTTTGATGAGTAGTGTAGTTAGGATTTTCTAGATAGAGTTAGGATAGTTCGATCACGCGGCTTCCTCCATCCCATCCATCATGAAATATGTGCTACATGATCTCCCCACGGAGGCATGTTATAATTTAATTTAATTTTTAAATCTCGTATATTGCATTCCGTTGCAGGAAGTACTTAGCCCTGAATGTACATACGCCCCTTCTCAGGGATATTTGCTACATGTACTCCCAACGGAGTTATGTTCTTAATTAATCAACCTACCCCCACACCCGTAATCACGGCCGAGTGTACAATCGTCTTGGATAGTCCGGATGACACGGAGTTGCTACCCACGGCTCCATACCTGGGCAAATCAGAATACCTGGGCAAGTGAGTCGTGCCACTTGCCTTGGCAGGTGAAGTATTCGCGTAGAAAAGTACCTCATCGGGTACTCCGTGGCATGCCTTCAGTGCATGTTTATGCACTTACTTACCACCAATGGAATACGCAAATGGTTTTCACCTTTGCGGCGTGCCAAATCAGAATACACCTACTGGTCCCAACCCAGTTTGAATACCGCATCCACTCTCTCTCCCTTCTTTGGACTGCCATGCAGAACAAGACGCGGTGGCAGAAGATTGTCAAGGCTCACACGCCCGACCCTGTGGGCAAGCCCCCTCCCCCCAAGAGGAGGAGGCGTTTTGACGACTAGGGCAGGTAGGATTTTTCTAGACTAGGTAGATTAGCGTTAGGATAGTTAGATTACGCGGCTCTCTCCTTTCCACCACCCATCAAGGAATATGTGCTACATGATCTCCCAACGGAGGCATGTTATAATTTAATTTTAATTTTAATTTTAATGGAATACATGCTACATGACCTCCCAACAGAGTCATGTTAGAATCAAATTTTAATTTTACGTTGACAGCGACTAGATGACCTAGACGGTTGGGCCGGAAACATCTTGCTTGGTCAGGGCTTGTGCTTCAAGCGTAACTGGCCGGGAGTGTCTAGGGGTGAGTACCATCGCTGCGACGCAGTCACGTGTACATTAATTGCTGCGATCTCTTTCCCACCATTTACGAGGAAATACCCGCAAATGGAAAACCACTGAAGAGGTCTAGCTAGTCAGTCATCACGTCAGCCCATGCCATGTTTCCAGGCATCCGAGAACTGAAGACGGTGCGAAGGCAAAAATCCGGAGGACATCACTTTGAAATGTGCGGCGTGACCCAGTTTTTGCCCACACATGCCAGAAAACATCATGTACACTGTAGCGACGCGGCGGTGGGGACAATGAATCCATTGCCAAGCTCGGAACGGCCGCAAAGGAGATCTGGCATCACAGGGTTCAGATGTGCGGAGATACTACGCGATCCAGCCAGTCCACAACCTCTTGGTAGAGCTTGTGCCAAGGGGCAGCACCGAACAGATATGGGTGACGGTGCAAAAAAAAAAAAACGGACTAGACGGAGCATAGTGCCTCGGTCGTAGTCTTTGACCCACAAACGATGCAAAAGCTCAACAAGAGTCTTGATGAAATCGACACGATAAGAACAAAGATGGGAAAAACGATGCAACTGACTAAGAACAACACCATACTCGCTTCTGGGAAAGGAGACTGTGAATATCGGGGTAGCGAATACAAGGACTTTGCTGGACTTCAGGATCCTTGCACTTATCACAGATAACCGTACGCCAGCCCTTCTTGTCATCTTTAATGTTAAGATCGAGGTGATTGCAACTAGTATCACCCGACGTGAGCTTTAATGTGAGGGACGCTTGCGGGTAGATGCCAGGCAGACCAGTTGCGATGTACAAATGGGTTGCAAAATCAGGGTTGTCGAAAGCAATGACATCATCAATGTATCAACATGTGTGGATAAAACGCATAATGAGAACATCGTCATTTGAGGCAATGAGATTCTCCATTAATCCAAGCTCATCAGTTTAAAGATATAGGTTTGCAAGGAGCCCGGCACAGTTAGTGCCGATAGGGATGCCAATAGCTTGTTGGTTTGCGTCACCCACAAAACAAATGTTATCAACAAGATAAGAGATCCCATGAACAAGGTCAGCCTTCGTGATTACACAATTATAAGCATCCCGCACGATAGCACCTGCCGCAATCCCTGAGAGCCACGTTGTAGTGGGCTTAGTCCGAGAGACACACACATGTAGGCGGCGTCGCCCGTGAGGCCTAATTGCATACAAACGAGTAAAGAGGCTACCAAATCACGAGCTTTCAAATCGTGCAAATCTGATGTTTAAGATTCAAATATTGTCGCCGTGGTCGTCGGAGCCCGCGGCACGGCGGGAGGGGGAGTTGGTTGATGGCTGTCTCCCCTTTGTTGTTGTTGCTTTTGAGGCCGCACATGTCCCCTCTGGCTCTTGAAGAGACGCCGCTTCCCTTGGACGCCCGTTGCCCGACCCTACTGGTGTTGTTTGTTGTTGTTGTTGTTGTGTCCCACGCCGCACATGGGCAGCAGAGAATCTTTAGTGGCTAGTGCAGTAGGACTGTACAAGTGCAGTGCAACCAAGAACCATTAATTTTTTTCCATGTTTACAAATGGGTTTATAATTTCTTGATTTTGATTCAACTGCAGGATCAGCTTGTATACGAATTACGACATCATCATACATTCAATCTAGTCCGGATCTCAGGTATACGCCACTGACACGTAGGCAGATCAGGACGGGATATTGGATTTGGGTCTGAGAGAGCTGTTCAGTGCATCAAATATGGATGCTGACCAGTGGCCGGCGTAGGCACCGTCCATCCCGTGCAAAAATGAGCTGGTGCTGCGTTTGCCAGTCAGACCTGCACCATGGCTAGTGGTCCTTGGTGCGAAGGTCCTGATATCGCTGGCAGAATCCTAACACGTGGATGCACAGCAATCTATACGATCTGCATTGACACTTGGCTTCAGCAAGCACGTCATTTTCGAAGTTCAGTCCCCACCTGTCCCACAGTCTCTAGGAATGAAACGGCCATCTCGTTTGGTCAGTAATGCTTAGCAGTTGTCAGATTGCATGCCAACAGCGTGAGCCATAATATATTGCCAACTAGTACATAGCCAGTGGATTTCAAGTATCTGGGAAAGGAAACATTTTTGCAAGCCGCCCGGCGTTGTTGGACGGCCGAAAGGTCAACCGCCAGAAGGTCAACCGCCAGATTGCCATGCCAGTCAGGTTCCCGTTGGCGGATTTTGCGCGCACTTTCCATACCCAACCCAACCGCAATTGCAAATCCACCGAGGGAGCACGTCGCAGGAACATTTAGAAACTTTCGGGCTTCTCCGCTCTCGACCGGCCTGGAAGAAAAAAAAAGGAAGCCACTTCTTTCATAGTGGTTAGAAATGTGTACGCCGGAGGAGGGAGCGGAACTTCGGGGGCTGCTGGCCTCGGCCGAAAATGCCGATGCCATTGCCAGTTTCCTGTGCTCGAGATTTGCGACCGCGGCTGAACGCTTGGATGTGCATGCGGAGTCTGCGAATGCTGACTTTGTGCTTTTCTCTGCATACCTCGTATTCATGATGCAAGCCGGCTTTGCTATGGTAAGTGGTGTGCCCCTATCTTATCTTATACAATTCTCATAATTTGCGCACTCTGTACGTGACTTGGCCGACCCAACGCCGATTGGGGCTTTGGGCATATCATGACGCTTGGTGCAACGCCGAGATGTTTCAATAATTTCGCGGAAAATCTGACATGCGCTTCCTATGTATTGTTTCTCGTTGTTTTCCACAATTTGCAGCTGTGCGCGGGATCAATTCGGGCAAAAAACGCGAAGAATATTTTGTTGAAGGTAAATGTCAGCAGTCAGAAACGACAATCATGCAGTGTCATGAGTAAGACAAATGTATTTCCGATACTTCTCCTACGGAAGCATACGGTCATTTTTTGACATGCTTGAGGGCGCTGGTCGCTTTTTTTCATTTGACAGAACGTGCTGGACTCCTGCGTCGGCGCCATTTGCTACTACACGTTCGGGTACGCCTTCGCTTACGGGGGCGGGTCCGGAAACAAAGCGTTGTCTCCCGGCTTCATTGGAAACGATGAGTTCGGCCTCTTCGAGTTCGACCAGTGGGCGTTCTTCCTCTTCCAGTGGGCTTTCGCAGGTTTGTACGGAGGCTTGTTGTTACAGCTTTGCAAGGTGATGCCTTCAGTAGGCATCTGTAGGCTCCGACATGTCTCTTCTTAGATCAGTAGACGGGCGTGCACCATTGATGGCCGGGCACTGGCTGTTTTCTGAGTTGTTGGCTATTGCAGCACATCACTCGCTCAGGAGGATGCCTGCGTGAGCAGCGGGCCTCCATCTGGATGCAACACATGTCCCGGTTCATGTGCAGGTTCTCCCCTAATTCACTCCTCAATAGTCACATGGCCACTGGTGCCAGCCAACCCACCAACTTAACTGTAGCTGCGCATGCTCCAAATTCACGATCCAACTTTTGCTGTCCCTAATTCCATGGCGTGTAATTGGTTCGCCCGGCAAAAGCCGCTCGGTTAATTTACACCGTAGACTGCGTCATGGGAACAGACAACGCAGAGACACGAGCCGTCATAGCTGCTATCAACGTGCGGTTAGAAAGGTTTCAAGCGGGCATTTTTATGTCAGGTGGCCTTCCTTGCAACCTCACGTATTTGTCCTTTACCTCACTCCAACTGATCCCCTCTGCACCCCGCCCCAGGCCCCACACCACACCACACCACCCAACGCACTCGGCCCTGTCCTACCCTACCCATGACGGTGCAAAGCAACATGGTTGCTTGTTGGGTGGCTTTGGTCAGTTGGTTTCTAGTAACTGTGGCGTCATCACTGCTCTTGATATGCTTGTTTCGTCGCAGTGAGCCTACCTTTCATTGGCTATATAAAGGTGTGACGTATGTGCTGAGATCATTTTCCTCCGTCCCTGCCCTCCTGTCCCTTCCTGTCCCCTCCCTCCCCCCCACCCCACCCCCCTTTTCCCCCTCACCCCCTGCAGCCGCGGCGGCCACCATCGTCTCCGGCTCCGTGGCCGAGCGCACCTCCCTCCTCTCCTACCTCGCCTACTCCGCCTTGTTGACCGGGTTTGTCTATCCGGTCATCTCCCACTGGGTCTGGTCCAGCGCCGGCTGGATCTCGGCCTTCAACGCCGACAACCTCTTTGGCGGCATCGGCCTCATCGACTTTGCCGGCTCGGGCGTCGTGCACATGGTCGGCGGGTTTGCGGGCCTGTGCGGGGCCGTGACCGTCGGGGCTCGCATCGGCCGGTTTGACTCGGAGGGCAAGCCCAACGAGATGCAGGGCCACTCGGCGACGCTGGTCGTGCTCGGCACGTTCCTCCTTTGGTTTGGCTGGTACGGGTTCAACCCGGGCTCCATGCTCATCATCATCGGCAACGGCGAGGTGGTTGGCCGCGTCGCCGTCGTGACCACCCTGGCAGGCGCGTCGGCGGGCACCGTCGCCCTGTTCTTCAACCGGGCGATCACGGGCGTGTGGGACCTGCTCGCGGTCTGCAACGGGCTCCTTGCGGGGCTCGTCTCCATCACTGCGGGCTGCGCGGTCATCACCCCCTGGGGCGGCATCCTCGTGGGCGCCGTGGGCGCGGTCGTCTTCAAGCTGTCCTCGATGCTCCTGCTCAAGCTGCGCATTGACGACCCCCTGGACGCGTTCCCGATGCACGGCTGCTGCGGCATGTGGGGCGTGTTTGTCGTGGGCTGGATGGCGCGCGAGCAGTTCGTCATGGACGCGTACGGCAAGAGCGACAACACCAACCCGCACGGCGTGTTCTACGGCGGCAAGTTCAAGCTCCTGGGCGTCCAGATGTTGGGCATCGTCGTCATCATCGCGTGGACCGTGGGCCTCATCGCCCCCTTGTTCTTCGTGCTGTCCAAGCTGGGCGTCCTGCGCGTCTCGGAGCAGGACGAGCGCGTTGGCATGGACGTGTCCAAGCACGGCGGGTCCGCATACGCAATGGAGACCCTCACGCTTAACCGGGTCGGCCTGCAGGCGCCGTCGAATAGCCAGGCTGCCGCTGGCAAGCCGCCCGTCGTGTAGGCTTGATAACCATCCACGGAATCGAAGTTTTCATTGCACATGTGCGTTTTGGTACAAGCGTTGATTTGACAGCTGGTACGTTTTAGTGTGTATGGCATCAGCAGGTGGTTGAATTACTTGCTGAGAACTAGTACGTACTCTGTCCAGTTGGCCGCCAGTGCCTGCCGCGCGCTGGCCTTTGGAGCAATCATGTACTGGTCTTATTGAGAGCATGACGGCCCCTTCATGGCCGCGCCACACAGGATATTAAAAGTTAAATTAAATTAAATTAAATTATAACATGACTCCGATGGGAGATCATGTAGCACATATTCCCTTGGATGGATGGATGGGTGGGCGAAGCCGCGAAACCGAACTAATCTAACTCTAAGCTACTCTAATCTAGAAAACCCGTATTACTCTACTCAGCAAAGCGCCCCTTCCTCTTGGGGGGAGGAGGCTTGGCCACAGGGGCGGGCGTATGAGCCTGGACAATGGTCTTCCACCTCTTCTTGTCCTGCATAGCAGTCCAAGCAAGAGAGAGGGAGTGAATGCGATGTTCAAACTGAGCTGGGAAAACTAGGTCAGCCAGCAACTGCTGTGGGTAGGTCATGACATGTTTGGACTTGCTTAACTCGCGTTAGCACATTTATAACGCAATTTTTTGCGTTATAACACTTTATTTCAATTAAACACATCTAATGAAGCAAGCATGATATGGGCTATCTGAGGCCAGTTATGAATTCTCTGAGATATATAAAAAAATGTAGTATATGGTCTTGGCATGTAATTCCCAGCCTGGCTATGTGAAATTCAAAGTTGAAGACACATGGGTCTCGTAAACTATGACCCCCTCACACTACAAGGGGCCGGTATGCCACATGGGTCAAGTATTGCAGGCACTGAATTTTTTGGAGTAAAAGCAATATATGTAGACCCTCGTGGCTGCATATGGGCTTGAAATAAGCAGCCCTCCTATTTTCCCCACACCCATGAAATTATAACACTATAACACTGGGTAGACAAGTGGGTGCACACAAAAGGCACCGTGGGCCCCTTGGGGGGCATAAACCCATGGAGATGCACAAACTAAGCCCAGATATGTCAAAATAAGACAGGGCAACCACCTGCAGCCAATAATACAAGCTGGCCACATGCCACGCTTAACGAGAAGAGCGGGCACTGCGGCCACCTTGTCCATGCACGTAGGTAACGTGGTACGGACACCCTACGCAAGGCATGCATTCTAGGAGGCAGCCACCAACAAACTAGTGGTGTTGAGCCTATTTCAGCCTGCCCTAGCAAGGATAAACTAGGCCTAAGCTGCTATAGCTTGCCAGGTGATGGCCAGCACACCTGGTGGCACATGCTGTCAATGGGAAGCTTTTACTCACCAGTTACGTGCTTGATGATGCCACAGAGACCAGCCAACTGCCTCACACTCATGCAATATGTGTATGGGAAATGTATAACAAACATATATGGAGGTATTCAAACCCATACAGCCTCTAAAACTTATCACCATCACCCTGTGGCAGGTCAACTGACTGAGGGAAGCATCTAAGAAGGGTGTTTTAGAAAGGGGCCAGGCCAGGGTCAAGAAAGAGCATGAATAGTGCAAAAAGAATGTGCTACACAAGCTAGAACGTATATATAAATGTCAAACATCGATAGGAAAACGATGCTTAAGCTTTACCAGGCATGGATGGCGTTACCTTGGCCCAGCCGGTGGCCGCAAAATGGCGCATTTCGGCACACCAAAGCTGTGCAGCATAATAATAATAATAATAAGCACGTGACTGCGTCACGTGGGTGCCAATACAGAGTAAAGGAACCTTCAACCCTATATACACAGTGAGAAGGAGGGAGGGCGCCCTAGCTTCTCTCACTGCCGCAGGTGGGCAGGCCACAGAGCGCTCTCTCCACGGCATGGTGCCGGGGCGCAACACTGTGGGTGCAATACAACCAGTGCAATACCATAGGTAGGCTGACGCATAGCTTATGCTACAAATGTGAGGTGGGCTCAAGACGTCGGCTAATTAAGGCGCAAGCTGATGGCCACAAGGTGCCAGAGCTAATTGAAGGTACTATAACGCTGTGCGCTAATATCGTTTCAAGTGCTGTAATGCCTAAGCTATCCCATCATCGATTGCCCCCATCTAGACAACTAGCTGGAGTGCTCTATCCCGGGGAAGCCCGGGGGGGCTTCCACAGTTTCTTGTTGACGTAGAGGTCCCCGCCCCGCCAGTACACTTGGGGCTTCTCGGGGTTGGTCTTGTGGCGGATGTAGTCGGGCCACTGATCGCGGCGTTGCTGCTGCTGGGCTGGCGTCAGGTCGTCGTCAAGCGACCAGGAGGTGTCCACCAGCTTCTTGCGGCGAGAGAGGAACCGAACTCGGGCTGTGATGTCGCTGAAGGTGAGGACCACTGGAGGGGGCCCAGCCTTGGCCCGTGGATGGGGCAGGCGGTAGGCGCCCTGCAGTATCGCACCTGGCAGCTGCATGCGCGCCAAGAGCTGTTTCTTCAGCTCGTCGAGAAGAGAGTCTGGGGTCTCCTCCGGCAGCATGTCGAAGCGCCTGAGGATGACCCGGCAGCGGCGACGGTCGCGGTCAGCGGCCTCGCGGCGCGTGTCTTCCAGCTCCTGGAGCTTGGTGGTGATGGCGGTCGTGGTAGAGGATGCCTGGCTCTTGAGCAGGTCCGCCCAGGAGGCGCGAGTCGAGGGGTCATCACTAGCCCTACCAGCAGGTTGGGCGGCGATGGTGGCCGTTCGCTCGGCGATCTCGGGGACCTGCGTGGCCAGGGCGTCTACCTTGGCGGCAACTGCCTCAAGTTTCACGGTGCCTTGGCCGACTCGGCCTTCCACCTGGTTAAGGCGGGTGGTCACAGTGGCTGTGGCCTCGGAAACTTTGGTGGCAATGTGCTCTTGCGTAGCAGTAAACTGAGGCTGGAGCTTAAGGGCGACTCTGGCTTCAATGTTGTTGACCTTGGCCGAGAGAGTGTTGAGTGGGCCGTCAGGCGCGTTCAGGGCGGCGAGCTGCTCAGCCATCGGCGCCAGCTGCTCCGCCACTGCAGCTCGGATGGAGTCCGTGCTGGGGGAGGTGCTGCTCTGCGGGGATGCTGCAGCTGCTGTGGCTGCCCGTCTGCGCTCATGCAGGAGGCTCCTGAGGCCAGCGTAGCCAATCTGGGTGATGTCGTGGGCGTCGCAGCGCAGGTAGCTGCACATGATGACTGCCTTCAAGTACGCCTCCGGTTCTTGAAGCAGCCATTCCCAGGCGGGCTTGGTGACCTTGTCGCCAGGGGTAGGCAGGAAAAGTTCGTCATGGCGGGCCAGGAACTTGATAACATCGTCACATTGTTCCTTCGTGAGCGTAAAGATTTCCAAGATGCAAAAATCCCGCTGGCCGGCGCCGAAGCGGCGGACGTCCCATTTGGTATGGGAAGTTCGGGTTTTCTTGGGAATGGGCGACGAATTTGGCGTAGAGCACTGCGTCGAGGGAGGCAGACCGGGGGGGAGAGCTTCGATCAGCGCAAAAAGGTTGGCGTCCGCAGGAGTTGATGTCGCACGTGCTGCTGTCGACGGGAATGCCGACGACAGCTCAAAATGTTTGTCAAGGCTGCGTTTTGGTGGCATTTGCAAAATACTGCGTTACAGCCGTAACCGATTATACTAGCAGATGCGTCTTGAAAAGACGCATCTGATGCAAGTAGCCTGACTGAATTTGGGGCTCAGACGCAAAAGTTCTGAGCTCCGCCGTCAGCCATGTCCGCTCGTGGCTCGTAGCTGGATCGATCTATGCAGCATGGTCGCTGGATTCGGCGATTTCTGGCCACCCTTGCACGTTTACGACTACTATGTATCATAAAAAGTAAAAAGAAACCGATATATCCTTTAAAATACGCCTGAAAGGTATTGCTGTCAACGTTTCTATCGTCCGGCCTGATCGCAGTTTATTCCAGCAAGAACGCTGCCGACACCTATCAAATTAATTAATTAATTAATTAAACTCGTGCTCCCGTTGGGGAGTCACGGAGCACCGAAGTGCTTTTAATCCCTGTGTGTGCACTACAGGAGAAAGGGCAGAGACCCCCAGTCTCCTTCATGCCAAAGGCATGCCACAGCTGCAATCGGGCGCGGCTAGCTAAAAGGACAGGCTAACGATCCGGCAAACTGTGGGTGCAATAAGACCCATGTGAGCATGTCATAGCAAGGAGCGTGGGCAAGTAATCTGAACATAGCCAGGGCGTAGCATGGCTGTACTAGAACTAGGCTAAGGCTATGGCTGGTTGTGTACCGTGCGTTGGCGGCACGTGACTAGGTTTGTTGGCACAGCTAGGCAAACATTCTAGGCATGGCTGCCTTAGCGACAGTGACTCCAATGGTTACAAGCTAGGGCTATTGCTATTCTAGCCCGCTGGGGGCGTCCACATCTTGTGGTTGATCATCAGGTCCCCGCCCCTCCAGTACACCTTGGGCTTCTGGGGGTCCTGCTTATGGCGGAGGTATTCCGGCCACAGGTCGCGTCGCTGCTGTTGCTGAGCGGGGGTTAGGTCGTCATCCAGCGTCCAGGTGAGGTCGTGCAACCGCTTGCGACGAGAGAGGAACCGCTGCTTATCCTCAGGGGAGAGGAAGGTGAGCAGGACTGGTGGGGTGGCCGCCTTGTCCCGTGAGTGGGGAAGGCGGTGGCACCCACGCAGTTCTACCTCACCTACCAGGCCCATGAGGGTAAGAAGCTGTTTCTTGATCTCGTCAGCAAGGGAGGTTGACGTCTCACCTGGCTTCTGGGGGAAGCGACGTAGCACCACTCGGCACTCGCGGCGAGCGCGATCGGTGACCTCCCGTTGCTGGGCCTGGCGGTGGTCCTCCAGCTCCTGGAGCTTCGTGGCGATGGCGTCGGTGGTGGAGGCGGTCGCTGTCCGCAGCAGGTCCGCGTAGGAGAGCGGGAGGTCACCAGCATCCTGCCGGGGTGGCTGGGAGGCAATGGTGGCCGTCTGCTCCGCTAGCTTTGGGACCTGTGTGGCCAGGGCCTCGGTGTGGGCGGTGATGGCCTCAAGCTTCTTCATGAGCACGCCGCACTTGCCTTCCACCTGGTTAAGGCGAGAGACAAGTGCAGCATGCGTTTCCGAAGCCTGCGCCGCGGTGTGTAGCGCCGTGAACTGTGGTTGTAGCTTGTGGACGACCTTGGTTTCCACGTTGGAGACCCGGGCCTCGACCGTGTTGAGCGTGGTGTTCAGCGAGGTCATCTTCTCGGCCAGCGGCCAGGTCACGTGCTCCTCCAGCACTGCGCGGATGTCATCCTTGCAGAGGGAGGAAGCCGATGGGGCTGCCGGCTGTGCGGGGGCTGGGGGTTGAGTGCGTTCCAAAGTTCTCTGTGGATGGCGCCGAAGCTGCGCTGGTAGTAGCTGGTCAAGATAGACTCGCGTTGGCGGGATTCGGCACAGGTGTAGAGCCAGGACGTGTCGCGGTAGTCGATAGCCGCCCTCCCTCTCCAGGGCACAAAGAGCTTCCGCTCCTGTGTGAGGAACTGGAGAACTTCGACGACTTCCTGCGGCGACAGCTGCTGCCACTCGAGGAGGGAGAACATTCCGTCGCCGGGCAAGAATTTGCTCCATTTGTGGCGATCGTGGCATGGTTTCTTGGGCTCAGGCGAGGCGCTTGGCGAGGGTTTGGCGGGTAAGCCTGGCGGCTGAACAATGGCGAGGGCGAGAGGGTTGGGCTGGGCGCTGGGAAGCTGTGCCAGCTCCTTTTCCAGCCCTCGTTTTGCTTTGGTAGTCGTCATAGCTGGTCACGTGCGTAACTTTGTCTATACTGCGTGGCAGCCGTAACCGTTTATACTGGCAAGTGCGTCTTAGAAAGGCGCATCGAATGCAAGTGGTCTGACCGAATTTGGGGCTCAGACGCAAAAGATCTGAACTCCGCCGTCAGCCATACCGCCGTCAGCCATTTTCGGGAACAAAAACCCATCAAATGGCCCATTTCTCACCCCAGTATGTTGCTGGGACGCTAACATGTCTTCCTATTAGGTTACGATCGCGTTTCCTGGGGTCAAACAGCTGCGCCATGTCGCTAGACTACAGCAGGACTGCAGTGGGTACGCGCGATTTCGTTCGGCCATCACCTTCGTCTTCCCTAAAAAGTCCTGATTTACAGCTGGCATTGCATGATGCCACGTGGCAACCGTTGGGTACTTGGGTACGGGGATTTTTTTATGAGATCCTAGGGTTATAAACTAAGCCTGACTGCAGTTGTTTGGCCTCTAAACTATTGGGAAATAGTTGTTTGAACTCCATGTTAACAACGCAATTTTTTGCGTTATAACCTCACAACGCAAAAAATTGCGTTATGTAATAACGCAAGTTAAGCATCATACCACCTCCACCACCTCCACCATCGCGGCACAACTCAAGCAACAAGCCCTCGACCTTCGCGAGGAGGCCGACGTCACCCAGCGCAGCCACAATGTCATCGTCAAGCACTTCGACCAGCCGGCAGGTGAGACCTCGACGAGCCTTCTCACGGCATTTAAGCGCGACATTCTTGCCCCCATGCAACTCACTGGTGAGCTGCGGATGTCGGCTGTCCGCCTCCCCCGCGCGCGGGGTAAGGCTGGCCCGGCACCCGTGCTCCTCACCTTTAAGTACATGGCGGACAAGCTGGCGTTCCTCAAATGCCGCAAGAAGCTCTCTGAGACTCGCTTCACGCTGGACAACGACTTGACCCTGGCCCAGCAACAGCGGCGACGCGAGCTATGGCCGACCTACCTTCAGCTCCGGCAGAGCGCAGGGGGGAAGCCGGTATACTGGAGGGGGGCGGTCATCCACGTTGACCACAAGCCCTGGCAGGCACCTCCTGCCACCTCACACTAGGGAACATATACCAGTGCCCTTGGCACAAGCTCTACAAACAGGTCGTGGACCGGCTGGATCGCATAGTATCTCCGCACATCTGAACCCTGTGATGCCAGATCCCCTTTGCGGCCGTTCCGAGCTTGGCACTGGATTCGTTGTCCACATCGTCGCGTCGCTGCAGCAACACGATGTTTTCTGGCATCCGCGGGCTTTTGGTTCCCGCCGCACATTTGAAAGTGCTGTCCTCCGGCTTTTTGCCTTTGCACCGTGTGCAGTTCTTGGACGTTTGGAATCATGGCATGGCTAACGTGATGACTGACTAGCTAGACCTTTTCAGTGGTTTTCCATTTGCGGGTATTTCCTCGTAAATGGTGGGAGAGCGATCGCAGCAATGGTGCTTGAGCACCACTAGACACTCCCGGCCAGTTAGCCGGCTCGAAACACAGTTAACACACGCCCTGATCGATCAAGCATGCTGTTTCCGGCCCCACCGTCTACTGAGGTCATCTAGTCGCTCTACATGTAAGCCAGCCATAATTTCAATGCACAAGGATACACATTTCCATCACCATTCATCTTCATCATCCTGAACGACTCGAACACGCGGACAAGATAACGGCAGGCTCGAGCTACCATGGTCCGGATTCTCCCGATTTCTGGCCTGCGCTGGTTGTCTCCTTGATACCAGTCTACAGTGTAGATTAGTCAGGCTTAGCCTAGCATGTGGCCCACGCGCATGTGCGCCCATTAATTAATTAATTAATTAATTAATTAAAATCATAGCTCCGTGGGGAGCATATGTAACACATAGCCCTGAGAAAGGGGCATCTATTCCAGATGATCTCTATAGGGGCATCTATGGTTGTCTCCTTGATCTATGGGTTTGTAATACAATCAGGGCGACAACCTGCAGGTGTAGGATGCAGGTGTAGGATGTACAACTATCACCTGCTCTGGGTGCACAAGGTGCACCTGCACCGCCATGATGGTTCATGCCTCCTAAGCAAGCACAGGCACACGTGTGCGCCCATAATGCCCCCCATGGATGATGCCTTCAGTATTTAGCTACGCCACTGATGCCTATAACGGGATGGTAGTATAAGTAGGGTTTTCTAGATTAGAGTAGCTTAGAGTTAGATTAGTTCCGTTTCGCGGCTTTGCCCCCCCCTCCATCCATCCACGGGAATATATGTGCTACATGATCTCCCAACGGAGTCATGTTATAATTTAATTTAATTTAATTTAATTTATAATGGGACCTCCCATGGATAGTTGCAGTAAGAATATAGCCATGCTATCAAGGAGACAACCGACCAGCGCAGGCCAGAAATCGGGAGAATCCGAATGCTATGCCTATGCAGGGAGTTACTCTCTGCTGAGATGCCATGTGTACACCAGCTAGTAGCCTAGGCCCATACCTTCCACCCCATATGTCATGCAGGCCTTCTAGGCCCTCTCCTCAAGCCGCCCTGTGTGCTTGTGCTTGTTTAGGAGGCATGAACCATCATGGCGGTGCAGGTGCACCTTGTGCACCCAGACTGCAGGTGATAGTTGTACATCCTACACCTGCAGGTTGTCGCCCTGATTGTATTACAAACCCATCTATAGACGCCCCTTTCTCAGGGCTATGTGTTACATATGCTAATCCCACGGAGCTATGATTTTAATTAATTATTAATGATTAATTAATGACATGTTTGCCTACCTTCTTAGGAATGTCCTTGGGGCCAAGGCAGGTCAGGATATGCTGCCCTGGCTGGCCAAGCCTCTGGGGGCCGGCCAGACCGAGGTCGGTGTCTACCTGGCTGGTGCGAGCAAGATGTCCTACGTACGTACTCCTGAATGCTATCAGGACTACGCTGTCTAATCTCGTCCGAAATGCGAGGCATGCCCTGGTACAAAGATTCTAAAGACCTATGCGTGGAAAACCCTACATTCAGGGCCTGACGGAGCATCCTGGTTACTGTGCCGTCCAGCTTGGCCGCCAGCGCTACGAAGCTCCAGGAGCTTGAAGACCTTCGCCAGGCTCAACAACGGGAGGCCACCGACCACGCCCGCCGCGACTGCCGGGTGGTGCTGCGTCGCTTCCCCCAGAAGCCAGGTGAGACGTCAACCTCCCTTGCCGACGAGCTTAAGGACTGGAGCTCCTTACCCTCATGGGCCTGGTAGGTGAGGTAGAACTGCGTGGGTGCCACCGCCTTCCCCACTCACGGGACAAGGCGGCTCCCCCACCAGTCCTGCTCACCTTCCCCTCCCGTGAGGACAAGCAGCGGTTCCTCTCTCGTCGCAAGCGGTTGCACGACCTCACCTGGACGCTGGACGACGTGACCTGACCCCCGCTCAGCAGCAGCAGCGACGTGACCTGTGGCCTGAATACCTCCGCCACAAGCAGGACCCCCAGATGCCCAAGGTGTACTGGAGGGGCGCCCGGGACCTGATGATCAACCACAAGATGTGGACGCCCCCAGCGGGCTAGAATAGCTTGTAGCCCTAGCTTTACTTCAATGGTAGTCACTGCATGCCGCCATGGCAGCCATGCTTAGAATGTTTGCCTAGTTGTGCCACCTTACCTAGCTAGTCACGTGCACCGCTAACGCACGATACACAACCAGCCATAGCCTTAGCTTAGTCCTTGTACAGCCATGCTACGTCCTGGCTTCGATCAGATTACTTGCCAACGCTCCTTGTTATGATATGCTCACATGGGTCTTATTGCACCCACAGCTAGGCTGCCGGATCGTTAGCGTGTCCGTTTAGCTAGCGCGCCCGAATGCAGCTGTGGCATGCCTTAGGCATGAAGGAGACTGGGGGTCTCTGCCCTTTCTCCTGTTGTGCACACACAGGGATTAAAAGCACTTCGGTGCTCCGTGACTCCCCAACGGGAGCACGAGTTTAATTAATTAATTAATTAATTAATTAATTAATTAATTAATTAATTAATTAATTGGCCGCCACCGTGTCCGTGAGCGTCCATGCCTCGGCGCCATGACCAACATGCCGCGGTCAATTTTCCGTGTGAGCTATGCTGCACACGTCCGCAAGGAGGCCAGACTTGTACCTAGCCGGCATCAGGCATGCCACTTATCACCAGCACCATCAAGCAGCGGCGCCAATTATAAACGGGCGTCGATGGTTAAGTTGGAAAATTAAATTAGAGCGCTAGGCTTGCACGGTTAGGCAGGCCGGCGACTGCGTTTGGGTTCAGGTGATGCCGGCCGAGGGCGAGGCCGCAGGAGGAGACGAATATACCACTATTAGATCAGAATACCTCGACCACCGCGGCCCCAGCAACTCCAGCCCCAGCCTAGGGGAATACAGCAGTAGTGTAGAATAGTTAGACAGTGGCCTTGTACATGCCCGCCTACTACAGGCACTATACCAGCTGAGGCCTAGCCTTTTTAGTCATGTACATGTGTGCCTATGATGTGCCACACTCCAGACGATGCCTAGCCTTATTTAGTAACGTTGTGCCCATGCAGGGAGTCACTCTCTGCTGAGAAGCCATGCCATAGCTCTTGTATAGCCATGATGATCTTCCCCCTCACAGGCATGCTCCCCCCTTACCCGGGCATAGCGTGATAGACCATGAGGGTGCGGGTGCCCTGGTGCACCTAGAGCAAGTGTTGTTTACATTCCCACCCTTGCAGGAAGTAGCTTAGAATGTATTATAGGCTCATATGCCCCTTCTCAGGGCTATGTGCTACATATACTCCCAACGGAGTTATGTTCCTAATTAATTAATTAATTAATCAGAATACCACTATTATAGCTTTAGTGGCATTGCTGCCTTCCGAGCCGGGGGGTGTAGCTTCAGGGCTTAGGGCTGCAGCCAGCCGGGCTGCGCTGTGTCGTGGTACGCATTTGCTGGCCATGCATTATTTTGCGTATTAGCTTCGAGCTTGTCATGCACAATAAGTACGTACTGTGTTATAGCCGCCGATGATAGTAGCAGATGCGCCTTGGAAACACACTTTGTTTGCAAGTACTGCATGACTGAATTTGGGGCTCAGACGCGAAAGTTCTGAGCTGGCTCTGCCGTCAGCCATGTCCGCGCGTGTGGCTCGTGGCTACCATAGGCCGCTAGGCATTAGATAGAGACCAGAGAACCGGTATGATTGTTTTTCCATCCATCCATTCATCGGGGTTATTACTTCGAGACTCCCCAAGGGAACTCGTGACTCCCCAGCCTGGTCCAACACGTGGTATAATGTAACTAATTGGCATATTCCGTTGGTTATATACACACTTGCCGCCGTTGAGAGGGCGTAAACGTAGAAGCACGAAATCCACTGTGTGGAAAATTGGTGGCAAAAAGCTTGATCTGTACTATCCATGGATGCAAGCTATGTACCACAGGGTATAACATACTAAGGCAAAACATCAAGATGTCCAAAGATCGCATTGGCCTGCGCTCTTTGTAATTTGCAGAGCCAGCCGCCGGAAGCTGCCTGCACGAGCATGAATGTATGAGGGCACCTACAGGTCACGACTGATGAAGAAATTAAAAAAAAAGGGGGAGCCGATGGAGGCAGAGCTTCCGCACCCCCCGGGGCGACTAACATTAGTTGAATCCCCATAGCAGCTTATGGAAGATAGCACGCCGCAGGTACGCCTCGCGTGCTGCAAACCTTATCTGGTCGGCACTTAAGACCTTGACATCCCAGCTGTCCTTCTCCACATTGACTTTCTTCGCCGGAACCGAAAATCCCAGCACATCCATTGCAATTCTCTCTTCTTTCATACCACGCAGGGCATCGAACTCCACGCCCAGCTTGTCCGCCGCCAGCTGGCGCAGGTCCACAAGGTCGGCGATGTCCAGCTCATGGTCTGCCTTGAGGCGCTCTCGTACCTGGCGGGGGTGCGGGGGGAAAAAGGAGCGCCAAATGCGGGGAGAGAGAATGCCGGCTTTTCTGCAAAGGTACTCAAAACCAATCACCCAATTCTACAGAGAATCTATTACTGATAATTCGTTAACTGTTTATAATCTGCAATCAATCCTTCATGTAATTTAAGAATGGGTCATTGTAAGCTCTGATAGCTTACAATGAATGAAGTTGTATCTTTATTAAATGCTGTTTTATAAGCTTGAGCTTGGAGTATCTTGATGGCAGCTTTAAGTAAGGTTGTTTTACCTGTACCAGGACCGCCTGTAATAATACATGCTTTACTATTAATACTACTACTTACTGCTACCTTTTGGTATGCATCAAGTTCTATATTCAGCTTATCCTCTACCCAAGGAATTGCTTTGTTGCTATCTATTGCTCCCCATATAGGGCTACCTTGAGTAGATTGCCTTAAATAATATGCTATGTTCTTCTCATATACGGAGTAGCTAGTTAGGAATATTACCTCAGCATCGTTTAAATAATCGTAAAAGTTGATGAACCTTCTAGTAATTCTTCTTTTAAAGCTTGAAATAAGATAGTATTATCTATACCACGTAGCTTTTCGGTATGTTCTAGCAGAGCAGGACAAGGTAGACCTGTTATTTCTTTAGCGCAAGAGGTATTATAAAATGAGAAAAAAAAAAAACACCTATAAAAAAGGTGATTCTGTAATTGTAATCGCTGGAAAAGACAAAAGAAAATAAGGTATTGTACAAACAATTGCTGGAATGGAAAACAAGGGGTGGATTCAAGGCGTCAACTTTAAGCGGCAGCATACCAAAACTTCTATACATCACGGAATTTACATGCGAGCTTGGGCGAGGGTCCTTTTAGCATTCAGGCAACGCTGTCAAAAATTACTCTTTCTGGCATTCATATCATTACACTCTATTGTGCTAAACAAGGGCAATTTCTGTAATAAATTAACTCATAAGCCAAACTATAAAGTTTACTAGTAACTAGAAAACATCAATCCCCATTCAATCAGATACACTTAAGTAGTTTAAAACCTCTTTTAAAGTCAACGAAAAAAGTGTTACTAAGTCCTTGAAAAGACTGAGAATATGATTGAAGATGCTAATATATTAAAAACAGCTAAGGGCACCCCAACTAATAATGAAGCTTTAGTATCGGGAGTGGAGAAGCTAATCGAAGATCTAGAACATGCTCAGGATTGACTCACGATCAGCTAAAAGTAATGCAACTTCCCCAAGAACTAGGGTCGCTATAATTATTTACCTAAACACATAAAAGGCTCATACAGAGGGGGGGGGGGAGAGGGAAGGGCCGGGGCCATGGCAGCAAAAGAAAGGGGCATAGGCTCCGGTGCGGATAAGAGGGTGGGAACGACCTGGCGAATGGAAGGGGGAAACATGACGTGCACTTGGTGGCAGGGCAGCTAGCGGGAATAGATGCCAAAAAACATGCAGTGCCATGAAGGAAGACAGTAGCTTAACCCCAGAGCATGGCATAGGCAATATGGAGATAGGGGGGGGGGAAGGGGAGGGAGAAGCTGGGCAATGTGCAAAATGATATTTCCCCATAGGTGGCGCCATTAGGGAAGTAGACAGAAGTAAACACAAGTAGATGGGGGAGCGAGGACCGTAAGGGGCGAGGAGGCGAGGAGGCACAGCCAGAGTGCCTTGAAACAAATTAATGAAGATTTATCATACCTATAATTATCAATGTAAAACATCGCTACTATGGCATATATTTCTGACATTAGGTGCATATCAATACAGCGTACCACCTATTAGCAATATACAGTACGATCCATGACAGGGCCAGTAGAGACTTACCGGGTGTGAATACACCCCCCTTACGCTCTGCCTGGATTTACTATCCACTCACGGATCACATGATCTGGATTTACTACCCACTAACCATCACAAGATGAATGAGACAACCAGCCCACCACAAGCTATGCAGCAGTCACATCCTGACGAGCGACATGACATCTTGACGAGTAGCACCGAATGCATCCAACACTATAGCACTTGTCACTTACGTCATCCTCTGCACGGAACGCCGCAAAGTGGACGCTGCGATCCTCCAGCAGCTCCCGCAGCCCGATCGGCTGCACATGGTCCATGTGATCCAGCTGCATGATCAGGCACTCAGTGCCGGTCGCCAGCGCGATCACCGAGGACTTGTTGTAATCCGCCGAGCGCCCCTCCTGCGTCCACAGGATCGCGATCCCCAGGTGTGACCCGAGCGCCCACACATCCGGCCACGCGTGCCGCTCGATCCATTGGTCTGCATCGGCCGCGCAGTTGGTCACTGTAACCATGCACAGTGTCCCCAGCAGGTTTATCTTGCTGGTCAGCGTGTTGCGCTTCCAGGGCAAGTTCTTTTGCTGCTCCTCGAACTCACGCTCCTGCTGCTTGAACGTGCCCGTCAACGGCGCCATGGACCCTGGCTAGGGGGGCCGGGGGGAGGGAGGCGCCGCACCGGAGCGCCGGCGGCGCGGCAGGTTGGCGTGACGCGGGTGGGATGGGGGGTATACGCGCTATATGGTTGTCTCCTTGATATATAGCTGCTACTGGGGGGTGAGGGTCGGGGGGTGGGGGGTGGGGGGGTGGGGTGGGGTGGGGGGGTGGGGGGGGGGCGTAGGGAAGCGCATGCACAGGGAAGGGGGGGACATGTATATGATGATATGGATATATGATTATGGAGGGATACGGTGGAGTAGGGATCAGGGATGGATGCGGGGCAGACAAGGGCCGGATGAGGGACAAGTAAGGGGCACTCTACATGATTATTAAGGGGCAGAAAAGGGGCGTATAAGGAGCAGATGAGGGCCAGATAGGGGCATAATACGGGCAGGTAAGAGACAGGTAAGGGGCAGATGGAGGGCAGGTGAGGGATGAACTCAGCATTTCGGTACGCAGATGATATGTGTTGGGATGCCTCACAAGGCAGACCTCCAATATATGTGCTCCATGTTAATAATGCCTGGCATGTCGACAATACCTCGCATTTTGATAATACCTTGCATGTTCAAAATATCTGGCAGGTTGATTATACCTCGCGTGACACACACGCATGTGCATGTGCTCCCTGTTCACACCCTGGTACGGAGATAGACGCCCATGCGAAAAACGGTGATGCAGGAAATGTTGTGGTTTGTAAGCTTAGGTGGAAGACGGGCTTGTGTGCGCTGGGGCGGAAGACGGGGTTGTGGCTGTGTAAGCGACGGGGGGCAGTATGGTATGCCTTTGTGCGTCCAATTAGCATGCGACGACAACGCCTCCAAAGAGCATGCAAGTCTACTGCCTTACGGATCGTCCCCTTGCGTGAGACGGCTCCGCGTCAACGTGGGTGCAGATGGCAGAGGTCTCCCATGAGGATCCCAGGCCGTGAGCATTGCATGGTGATGGCTGTGGGGCTACGAAGGCAAGGGAAGACTTTGGAAATAAAATGGCTTTGAAAATGAAACGAAACGCATAGCTTTTGGTTCATCTGTATTACTATCTTAAAACTAAAATAAAATGTTTTAAATATATATTTAAAATATATACAACAGAAAACGCACAGCCTGCACACGTGGTACCAGTTAACGGAGTCAACTGGTACTCTTGCACTATACTGGTGAGGGTTCTATTGAGCCCTTGCACACAACGAGAAGAACTGAGGGCTTGCAACCAGGTTCCCCCGCTACCAGGCCACATAGGCAGGCAACATAGGGAGGCTATGTAGGGAGGGCAAATAGGGAGGGTTATTCGGAGGGATGACTGGGATGGCAGCAGTCCTCGACATGCACGAAAGCAGAATCCTATCAAACGACCACGATAACGAAATAGATACTAAGAAGATAACGCAACAGAAAGGTGTTCTTGTGGAGCATCAGCGAACAACAGAGAGTGTATCAAGGAGACAACTAGTGTATTGCTAGATAGATGAGAAGGATGAGATGGGTGAGACAGATGAGATGGATGAGATGGATGAGATAGGTGAGATAGATGAGATAGATGAGATAGATGAGATGGGTGAGATAGATCAGATCGATGAGATCGATGAGATCGATGAGATCGATGAGATCGATGAGATCGATGAGATCGATGAGATCGATGAGATCGATGAGATCGATGAGATCGATGAGATCGATGAGATCGATGAGATTGATGAGATCGATGAGATCGATCGATGAGATCGATGAGATCGATGAGATCGATGAGATCGATGAGATCGATGAGATCGATGAGATCGATGAGATCGATGAGATCGATGAGATCGATGAGATCGATGAGAAGGATGAGATGGGTGAGACAGATGAGATCGATGAGATGGATGAGATAGGTGAGATAGATGAGATAGATGAGATAGATGAGATGGGTGAGATAGGTCAGATCGATGAGATCGATGAGATCGATGAGATCGATGAGATCGATGAGATCGATGAGATCGATGAGATCGATCGATGAGATCGATGAGATCGACGAGATCGATGAGATCGATGAGATCGATGAGATCGATGAGATCGATGAGATCGATGAGATCGATGAGATCGATGAGATCGATGAGATCGATGAGATCGATGAGATCGATGAGATCGATGAGATCGATGAGATCGATGAGATCGATGAGATCGATGAGATCGATGAGGTCGATGAGATCGATGAGATCGATGAGATCGATGAGATAAATGAGATGGATGAGATCGATGAGATAAATGAGATGGATGAGATCGATGAGATCGATGAGATCGATGAGATCGATGAGATCGATGAGATCGATGAGATCGATGAGATCGATGAGATCGATGAGACAGATGAGTGTACTGCTATATAGCGCCATTATGTAACAGGAGTGCTTGCAATCTGGAAAACATCTTGCCAAAAGGGGTCCTCCAAACAACGGAAGGACTGTTACCAACGGGCAGGTTATGGAATCGGTAGGAGTTGCAGTCATCGTGTGTCATCACGTGCGTCATCTCATGTGCCATGACAATGCGCCTACAACCCCTCTTAGTTTCAACATGAAGGGGGACACAAGCACATTGCACAGACATGCCAGAAGCAAACATTTGATGTCACTAATAATAACTTTGCAAAAATCCATGCAAGTCCATTCATGCGCAATGACATGTCGACTGCGAATCACCACGGCTTAGGTAACTACCTGTTAAGAATTCCCGGAACAAATTGTCTGCTGAATGCATTGAAAAAACAGAGTAAATCCGCACGCCGTCTTAGTCAAACAGTCGTCACGCTTACAAACAAACGAGGCACTAGCGGGCAGCTGGCATCAACGCATGGCCCAAGTCCGAGCAACTTGCAGGCATGTGATCGTGCATGCTACGAGGAACGAAGATATCACAAATAGATACACAAACTAGGCGTACCTAGCAATGGTTTTTTAAGGAGAAGTCAACCGGATTGGGCGTTAGTCTCGCCCCAGCGGAACGGAAGGAGGACAGCGGAATGTCCACAGGCAACCAACGGGTGACTACGGGAACTCGACCACGCGTTCTCTCATTCTTAGCCCTAGATGCAGCGGCCGAACATCGCCGCTTTCAGGGCAAACGCCGCATGCCATCAGCTGCACTCAAACAAGCACATCGACAGCTGGGATGTTCGTCAACGTCACAACGAAAGAAGCTGGTGGACGGGGGGAGATTCGGCGGGAGGGACGGGGGGAGGGAGGGAACGAAGCGTGATTTCCCGGGGCAAGCTGTCGCGATGTAAAATGATCACCATGGATTACAGATGCGCTGAAACCACGAATTCTTCTGTCGTGTGTATTAACCCAAGTCAGTGTTGACGTACCAAATACAAGTCTACTAGTATTATGAAGCATTCGCGCCTGCTAATTGCAGTTTGTTCCCAGCAAGCTTGTTCTCGATATTTATGCTGCGCACTGGTCATTAAAACATGGTAATTCTCGTTGAACAATCAAAATGGCGTCCGCATTTGTCAACTTGGTTTCACCTAGTGGCCATGCCGATCGTGTCATGAATATGCTGGATGCTGCCCAGGTAAATTATTGCTCTGGGTCGAGCCGGAGTTGAGTTGAGTTTATTCCCGCGCCGGTGGTCCGACAGGGTTATGGTTATGAATACCTAGTGGATCCATCCTGGATCCATATTATGCTGGAGCATGCTACGTAAATTAGAGAATTAGTATATATGTACGTAACTACGTATGGGGCAAGACCGCAAGAGGTGTTTTTGCCTTTTTGGAAATCACACAAGCGGGGTTTTGGAAATCACACCCGGTGTTGGCAACACCCGGTGACGGGTGACGGGTGACGCTAGGCTACGGTACGCGTCGATAAATACGGGTAACGCTTGCGAAAGGAACGGTATGAGGCGATTACGAATACGGGTAACGCTTGCAGACGCGGTGGCATGAGCCGGAAACAAAGTGATCAGGGACGAAACGAACGGACAGCGCAGCCTACTGGCTCATACTACTGAGGGCACCTACGCACATGCCTGTTCGAACTGCTAAGTCTACTGTATCGATCGCACGCGCCCCGGCGCGTAAATTTGTGGTGCGTAAGTACAAATGACAGAAGAAAATGATGGCGCGTCAACTGCCAAGCGGAGCCTCGCCGCAGGATGGAACTCATGGAAGGCAGAAAACGAAGTCCATCACCAATTTCACCATGGCCAGGGCGCGAGCCGCAGGGGGGCTTTGGCCTAGTATATAATACATTCAACTCCACACCAAAAGAATCGACGGACCGAAAGAATTTAGCGGCGTATGTGCCAGTCAAGTAGGCTGGGGAAATGTCGATCAACGGCCGAATTAGTATTGCGTTGCGGTGGTAGCTGGTAGGACAAACTAGTCAAGAAAGCAGGGCTGTTAGATTGGTTCCTTCGGCTGTGCTGTGGAGGGAATCCGGCGGGTTGTGCGCAACAATTTTCATGCCTCATTGATTATATTCGCTTGTTGATAAGTAATTTCAACCTCCATGGACGTGCGGGCACAAGACGACGATATTTAGGCAAATATTTTATTGCAGGACGCAGGTCCCATGGTCGGTGTTATGTGTCGTAAGGGCGGGATTGCCACTTCAGGATCAGCTGCTCCGTAGGTAAAGGCATGCTTGGGATGTTGTGGTTTGGGGCAGGTAAAGGCCACTAGGTGTCCTTGGCGCTTGTGACCACTGACCACATGCCGTTCACATCATGAGTTTCCACACGGCATTGGCGCCCTCCTCGGCTGCAGGCCAATTCTAGGAAGCAGGTTTGTGCTGTGCAGTGGGGTCGGGTGAGGGGTGCCGGGTGACGACGGCAGTGGCCCGGCGTCGGCAAGATGACGACCGGGAGCGCCAGAACTGTCTGCGTTGTAGCACACAAAGCTCTATTAGTCATGCGTATGTGTTGTAAATTGTGATTGGATAAGGAGCAATTGAAAAATCATGCAAATTCAGGACTTGGTATAAATTATCTGGCCTGCGCTGGTTGTTGCATTGTTTCCTTGATAAATGGTTGCTTCTTGCCTCGACGATATATATAAGCCCTCAACGGGGCACGTGAACAGGTACTCCCAGCCACTAGTTGGTCATTATTGTGAAACTACGTGCATTCGCACATATTAATTATTAAGTGAGACAGTGATGTGAGACAACTAGAGCATATCTACTAGTGAGTATATATATAGGCAAGACTCCTAGGGTCTGGCACACTCAAGCTAGTCCGTCCGTCCGTCCGTCCGTCCGTCCGTCCGTCCGTCCGTCCGTCCGTCCGTCCGTCCGTCCGTCCGTCCGTCCGTCCGTCCGTCCGTCCATCCATCCATCCATCCATCTCCATCTGTCGCGATTAATGCTCCATGACTCCCCAACGGGAGCTAGCACGATTTTAATTAGTTACTTAATTAATACATCTTCAGGCATGCATAGTTGTCTCACTTAATCTAGTCAATCGAATCCATCGGGGTTGATTAATTAAACTTGTGCACACAATCATACCGCGGCTTAACAAAAAATTGCTCACACCACATTGGACCGCAATGCGTTGATCAAGAAATATCAAGGAGACAACCAGCGCAGGCCAGAAATCGAGAGATGCGTTGATCACTAGAAATATAATTGTCTCTAGTTATCTCAGTACACGCCCGACCCTGTGGGCAAGCCCCCTCCCCCCAAGCGGAGGAGGCGTTTTGATGAGTAGTGTAGTTAGGATTTTTCCGGCTAGATAGCTTAGAGTTAGGATAGTTCGATCACGCGGCTTCCTCCACCCCATCCATCATGGAATATGTGCTACACGATCTTCCCACGTACGGAGGCATGCTATAATTTAATTTAATTTTTTTATCTCAGTAAGTTAATTGATTAATAATTAATAAGCACGTGACTGCGTCACGTGGGTGCCAATACAGAGTAAAGGAACCTTCAACCCTATATACACAGCGAGAAGGAGGGAGGGCGCCCTAGCTTCTCTCACTGCCGCAAGTTAGACAAGTAATATCCTCTCAGTAAGTTAGACAAGTAATTAATTAATTAATTAATTAATTAATTATCAACATCACTCCGTTGGGAGTAGATGTAGCACACAGCCCTGAGAAGGGGCATATGGCTTTTAATACATTCTAGGCTATACTTCATGCAAGGGTGGGAATGTTTACAAGCTACCCCTGCTCTAGATAGGTGCACCAGGGCACCTGCACCCTCATCGTCTATCACGCTAGACAAGTAATATCCTTGACTACGTCTGTGGAACTGAAAGTGGTCAACGAGCAAGAGGCTTTGAGGATGGATAAATAAAGCTTAACATTATTATATACCATGTTATCTAGATTAGATCACAACAAACGTTCCAGCAATGGCAACCCACACGTCCTAATATCAACGTGCATGTCGAGCATGCATGCTCCAACGTTAGCCTGAAATGGACCAATCAGGTTACAGCATCACAAGGTAAGATTCTTTCGTCCCTCTAACTAGACACGTAACAGAAGAGCACACAAACCAGCCTGGCAGAATCCAGACGTGGAATCACCGAATCTCGATAAGCACTGGAGTCCTTTCAAGGATCATGTAAGACTTGGTGCCCAGAACCGACCAACTAATAACCCACGTGGATCAGGCCACGACCAATGAGGGTCTAAACAAGTCAGTTGACAAACTCATTTAGTCCAGGTCTCCAAATATCCCTGCACTGTTATAGGAAACCTCATAGCTAGCTCAATACTTGTCCAAAAGGCCTCAACTAAAATCCCAAACTATTACAAAAATCAGGATGTAACAACAAGTCAGAGTTGGTTGTTACATATTGACATGTCAAGCAAATGTGGGTCAGCAAGTATTGACTGTCCTCCCTAATGGTGGTGGTTGCTAGGGCACATCCAGTAACTCAGGCCGGTTCAAAGGAACTCCCACAGCAACGTTGGGTCGGTACCACAATGCATGGCACTACTACCCAACGCCAGGAGGGGATTCATAGGTGTTTGCTCAATTTCACAAGTCTTCAAATGAGTAAAAATAAAATCTTTCAGATCTGAGGGTACCTAAAGCTGGACTGTTGCAGGCAGCATGTAGACCATGAAAATAGACCACCCACGAAAATTGGGCTCATTCTGAGCTCAAATGGTGACATGTGACAGCATACATGTGCAGTTTTTCGTCATTTTCCCCCTTTTCTTACATGAAACAAATATGAATAGTGGACAAATGAACTCATTTCAGGCTGGACTGTTGCAGGCAGCATGTAGACCATGAAAATAGACCACCCACAAAAATTGGGCTCATTCTGAGCTCAAATGGTGACATGTGACAGCATACATGTGCAGTTTTTCGTCATTTTCCCCCTTTTCTTACATGCAACAAATATGAATAGTGGACAAATGAACTCATATCAGGCTGGATTCTTGCAGGCAGCATGTAGACCATGAAAATAGACCACCCACAAAAATTGGGCTCATTCTGAGCTCAAATGGTGACATGTGACAGCATACATGTGCAGTTTTTCGTCATTTTCCCCCTTTTCTTACATGCAACAAATATGAACAGTGAACAAACGAACTCATTTCAGGCTGGATTCTTGCAGGCAGCATTTATACCATGAAAATAGACCACCCACGAAAATTGGGCTCATTCTGAGCTCAAATGGTGACATGTGACAGCATACATGTGCAGTTTTTCGTCATTTTCCCCCTTTTCTTACATGAAACAAATATGAATAGTGAACAAATGAACTCATATCAGGCTGGATTCTTGCAGGCAGCATTTATACCATGAAAATAGACCACCCACGAAAATTGGGCTCATTCTGAGCTCAAATGGTGACATGTGACAGCATACATGTGCAGTTTTTCGTCATTTTCCCCCTTTTCTTACATGAAACAAATATGAACAGTGAACAAATGAACTCATATCAGGCTGGGTTCTTGCAGGCAGCATCTAGACCATGAAAATAGACCACCCACAAAAATTGGGCTCATTCTGAGCTCAAATGGTGACATTGACCGCATACATGTGCAGTTTTTCGTCATTTTCCCCCTTTTCTTACATGAAACAAATATGAATAGTGAACAAATGAACTCATATCAGGCTGGATTCTTGCAGGCAGCATTATACCATGAAAATAGACCACCCACGAAAATTGGGCTCATTCTGAGCTCAAATGGTGACATGTGACAGCATACATGTGCAGTTTTTCGTCATTTTCCCCCTTTTCTTACATGAAACAAATATGAACAGTGAACAAATGAACTCATATCAGGCTGGATTCTTGCAGGCAGCATTAGACCATGAAAATAGACCACCCACAAAAATTGGGCTCATTCTGAGCTCAAATGGTGACATTGACGCATACATGTGCAGTTTTTCGTCATTTTCCCCCTTTTCTTACATGAAACAAATATGAATAGTGACAAATGAACTCATATCAGGCTGGATTCTTGCAGGCAGCATCTAGACCATGAAAATAGACCACCCACAAAAATTGGGCTCATTCTGAGCTCAAATGGTGACATGTGACAGCATACATGTGCAGTTTTTCGTCATTTTCCCCCTTTTCTTACATGAAACAAATATGAACAGTGGACAAATGAACTCGTATCAGGCTGGGTTCTTGCAGGCAGCATCTAGACCATGAAAATAGACCACCCACAAAAATTGGGCTCATTCTGAGCTCAAATGGTGACATGTGACAGCATACATGTGCAGTTTTTCGTCATTTTCCCCCTTTTCTTACATGAAACAAATATGAACAGTGAACAAATGAACTCATATCAGGCTGGGTTCTTGCAGGCAGCATCTAGACCATGAAAATAGACCACCCACAAAAATTGGGCTCATTCTGAGCTCAAATGGTGACATGTGACCGCATACATGTGCAGTTTTTCGTCATTTTCCCCCTTTTCTTACATGAAACAAATATGAATAGTGAACAAATGAACTCATATCAGGCTGGATTCTTGCAGGCAGCATCTAGACCATGAAAATAGACCACCCACAAAAATTGGGCTCATTCTGAGCTCAAATGGTGACATTTGACCGCATACATGTGCAGTTTTTCGTCATTTTCCCCCTTTTCTTACATGAAACAAATATGAACAGTGAACAAATGAACTCATTTCAGGCTGGATTCTTGCAGGCAGCTCGGTTCTAAAACTGGTTACGATTTGTAGTTACGAGTAAAACTGGTAACTAGAAATAGGTACCAGTACCATCCAAATTAATTAAGCATGGATACCATTTGTAATAGTCTGAACCTTCACGACCGCCCATGGCAGCTCTCGCGAGCGATTATTCTAGCTCCGCAAAATTATTGCAATCAGCCAATTTGATCGAATTCACCATCGTCTCGCTCGGGGTTGGCACGCCTCTCCCAATGATGCCTCTCCTGCCTCTTTTGTGGCTCGATCTTCCACCGACTCAGCGCGGCGTATGAAAGTTCCATTCATGCAGAATTCATTCACCGACCCCCAACACTGACCGTACAGCCAGAACATACGAAAAGGTCTTGCATTCTCAATGAAAATGGGCTGTAACGGCATTCCATTGAGAATTCCATTCAGAACTCATTCACCGACCCCCAACACTGACCGTACAGCCTGAATTGGGCTGAACATGCGAAAAGGACTTGCATTCTCAATGAAAATGGGCTGTTGCGGCATTCCATTGAGAATTCCATTGAGAACTCATTCACCGACCCCCAACACTGACCGTACAGCCTGAACTGGGCTGAACATGCGAAAAGGACTTGCATTCTCAATGAAAATGGGCTGTTGCGGCATTCCATTGAGAATTCCATTGAGAACTCATTCAACGACCCCCAACACTGACCGTACAGCCTGAACTGGGCTGAACATGCGAAAAGGACTTGCATTCTCAATGAAAATGGGCTGTTGCGGCATTCCATTGAGAATTCCATTGAGAACCCATTCACCGACCCCCAACACTGACCGTACAGCCTGAACTGGGCTGAACATGCAAAAAGGTCTTGCATTCTCAATGAAAATTGGCTGTTGCGGCATTCCATTGAGAATTCCATTGAGAACCCATTCACCGACCCCCAACACTGACCGTACAGCCTGAACTGGGCTGAACATGCGAAAAGGACTTGCATTCTCAATGAAAATGGGCTGTTGCGGCATTCCATTGAGAATTCCATTGAGAACCCATGCACCGACCCCCAACACTGACCGTACAACCTGAACTGGGCTGAACATGCGAGAAACGAAGGACCATCCAAAAGTGAAAAAATTCTGATTCAAACAGTCCGCGGTGTTGTCCGAGCCTCGCATGCAAATGGCATTTGAATGAACAAAGCACAGTGACCGTCGTCTTTGCGCGCGCGCGGCTGCAGGTGCGTACAGCCTGCCAAGCACTACCGGTAATTACTTTGTGCGCGCACGAACAAAACCAACGTCGCCGGCGATTGTTTACCAAAACGTGCCTGCATAATATGATATGGCAATGAGTGAAACTGAGAACCAGAGGGCAAAACGCCTGTGTTATGCAAATACTTTAGGTGTTTGCGTGTTAGATCATGAAGATGGGGCAGATAACCAATGTCAGGGGAGATTGACGTGCAGGTGCTTTGTGTACGTCGAAAATATTGTTCATGAACGGATTTTGGCAACGGTGAAGAAATTCTGGAAGCTACGTAGATGGCATGATAGGTCAGTATGCTGTTCGGTTTTACAATTTCTTTTTCCGCCCAGTAGCTGCGGATATCGCGAGTATGGGTTATGGTACGCTTCTGGGCTAATGGGCGACCCGGGCAACAGAGGGACCTGGGCAGTTAGATGGGTCAAAGAGTCTCCATTTTTTCGTCGTGATATCGCAGTCACGCCTGGCGAAAACCACGGCGAGCGCGAGCCATATTTTACTTTTGCCGCAAGGCTGGGTGCTTCCCGGGCGTCACCGTCCTTTAATATATATTTCTTGAGCTGTTCCGCGCAGCTGGCGGCCTGGGCGCACGTCAAGAACAAGGTTCCGGATGTCATCCGCAACCGCGTCGTTCTAAATAAGCGTGTCAAGAGTATCGTAGCTTATAACTCCCGCAGACTTTATGATTCCGGTTCTTTTCGATGCCCAACGTCGTGGTTGTGATTACGCCTATGTCCGGGGAACTTAAAGGAAGTTTGCTGGGTAATGCTTTCTTTTCCCGTGTTGTCACTGAAAAGGTAAACGGCCTTGTGTCGTCAAAACAGCAGCAAGCAGAAGTCACTGTGCTTAGAATTGCAATGTGGTAGTTTGATTTAACACATATACTGCCTTGTTGCTGAAAACTTTTTCAAGGCCTGCTGGGATGTTGCCCATATGTTTCCAACGCTTTAACTCATGTCCAAGTGAGCTAGACTGGCTTGGAAACTTGAGCTTGTCATGCTTACATTGTGCTTGTATTGCTATTTGTGCCTCTTTGCAGTATCTGCTTTATATATAATTGAAGGCTTCAGCATCATTGTCGAGCACCGTGGTGGCAGCCAAGCCTCCAATAACGATCATGGACCTAACCTTGCCAAGTATTTGCTTCTTATTATTTCATTCTTTGGACTGAGCTAGCTTTGAGCTAGCTTTACACCTGCTATTTGGCCTGCACCATGGTCCCTGGCTGCCAGTTACATTTTGTGCCCCCCCCCGGCAGGCTGCAGGGTCTAGGATAGCGAGGGTGTAACGTAGACATGTTGTGGGCACCCTGGGTGCATTTTCAGGACCAGCCTTTACTTTACCTGGCCCTGCCTTCTTTCTGGGCATATTGTTGACTTGAGTGCTTGTTGGTCACTCGCGTAGCGACCCCCCTGCATTCATAAATCGTAAACCATTATACAATGAGCATATTTCATGGATGTTAACCCATAGTCCGGAAACAGGGCGATATATCGCCCTGTTTGACCCCCGGTGGCGCGGCGCTTAATTCCAGGAGCGCCGCGCCACCCGTGACGGATGTCAGTGGTCCGGTGGGTCTGGGAACACTCAAGGACGAAGGTGATGCATAGGTTTGGGGGTAATATTCGCCATAGCCTGGTAAATACAACGTGTATTGAGACAGTATCACGTGACTTTGGCGGGAAATTTTCACTCGCGCGCGCGCGTAACGAGATATGGCTGCTAGCGTGCCGTTATCAAGGAAATTTTGCGTCTCGCGGCTTGTAATGGTTCAGAATGTTGCTCAGAATGATGATGCGTGATTTTCGTAGGTCAGGGGTGGCCAGATGTATAGCATTGGTAAAATACAGGTAGGACATTACTGCTTTCTTGGTCGTCAGTACCAGATGAGTAATGGCATGCCATATTTCGATTTTCTTCTTATGGCCCGGCAGTCTGCGCCAGCCCGAGCACCCAGGTTTGGTACGGGACATCCGCAGCAGCGTCCCTGTGAATTCGGATGCGTTTATAGGTCATCTTTGCACAGAACATCAACCTGGTAATCATGTCGGATGCATGCATTATGCGGCTATGGCGGCCTATGCCTGGAAAGCATTAGCCAGTGTGAGATATGAGGGTCCCGGCCAGCAGAACCCGGAAAGGTCGTGATCAAGCCAGGTACGGCAACGTGTTTGCATGTCGTTTGCACGGGAATCTGTCGTTTATACATCCATTTTACACGAGTGTATCAGTGCCTCTTGCAGCAGGTTTCCATGCCTGCTGTATGAGTGCTATTAGCCCCAAATCTGCTCAGTTTGTGGTGTTTCTATGGAGGATGCCATTCCGTTAGTGCTGGTTTAGCACTTCTTTGTTTCCCAGCACTTTTGACAGTCCTATGTGGCTGTATACAATGCATAACTGTGTGGCATTTCATGGATGGCTGCTTACGCGCGCGTAACCCACACACGTAAGTGAGCGCATTATATAGGTCAGATGGGCTATCCGTGCGGTCTGACCCAAGGAAAGCATGGTGGCACTATCTATTGACATTGTCCAACCCCAGAATAATTTTTTAGAACCCTCCCTGCAGGGGTAAACTACTAAGGGGATTTCCCTTGCCTGAAAATGATCGTCTTTTGTCCAACTTTGGCAGTAAATATCTTGCAAAGCACTGAATGGACTCGGGATATTATTGCATTTTCTGAAAGCCCTTGAAGTGTAGATACTCCTAGCACCTTGGTTGGGGGTATTTGGAGTTGTGGCCTATGAGTTATGATTTTTTCCATTTTCAGGGGTCTAAAAATGCCAAAAACCCATTCCCGGACTATGGGTTAAGCATTGCTACTCTTGAACACATCATACATGAACATGTTTCCATGCCGTACCCATGGATATGTTAAAATGTGTGAGTTATTACAAATGGTATCCATGCTTAATTAATTTGGATGGTACTGGTACCTATTTCTAGTTACCAGTTTTACTCGTAACTACAAATCGTAACCAGTTTTAGAACCGAGCTGACTGCAAGAATCCAGCCTGAAATGAGTTCATTTGTTCACTGTTCATATTTGTTTCATGTAAGAAAAGGGGGAAAATGACGAAAAACTGCACATGTATGCGGTCAAATGTCACCATTTGAGCTCAGAATGAGCCCAATTTTTGTGGGTGGTCTATTTTCATGGTCTAGATGCTGCCTGCAAGAATCCAGCCTGATATGAGTTCATTTGTTCACTATTCATATTTGTTTCATGTAAGAAAAGGGGGAAAATGACGAAAAACTGCACATGTATGCGGTCACATGTCACCATTTGAGCTCAGAATGAGCCCAATTTTTGTGGGTGGTCTATTTTCATGGTCTAGATGCTGCCTGCAAGAACCCAGCCTGATATGAGTTCATTTGTTCACTGTTCATATTTGTTTCATGTAAGAAAAGGGGGGAAATGACGAAAAACTGCACATGTATGCTGTCACATGTCACCATTTGAGCTCAGAATGAGCCCAATTTTTGTGGGTGGTCTATTTTCATGGTCTAGATGCTGCCTGCAAGTTTCCAGCCTGATACGAGTTCATTTGTCCACTGTTCATATTTGTTTCATGTAAGAAAAGGGGGAAAATGACGAAAAACTGCACATGTATGCTGTCACATGTCACCATTTGAGCTCAGAATGAGCCCAATTTTTGTGGGTGGTCTATTTTCATGGTCTAGATGCTGCCTGCAAGAACCCAGCCTGATACGAGTTCATTTGTCCACTGTTCATATTTGTTTCATGTAAGAAAAGGGGGAAAATGACGAAAAACTGCACATGTATGCTGTCACATGTCACCATTTGAGCTCAGAATGAGCCCAATTTTTGTGGGTGGTCTATTTTCATGGTATAAATGCTGCCTGCAAGAATCCAGCCTGATATGAGTTCATTTGTTCACTATTCATATTTGTTTCATGTAAGAAAAGGGGGAAAATGACGAAAAACTGCACATGTATGCTGTCACATGTCACCATTTGAGCTCAGAATGAGCCCAATTTTTGTGGGTGGTCTATTTTCATGGTCTGAAGGCTGGATGACCCCTGCTTTATTGACAAATATAAGGATTTAATCACATGTGGAAAAATTGAGTAAAATTTATGAAATTGAGCAAACACTTATGAATCCCCTCCAGCGGTGGCGGCGGCGGCGGCGGCGGCCCGGAGGCGGCGGCGGCAGCGGCGGCCCGGAGGAGGCGGCGGCGGCCCGAAGGCGGCAGCGGCGGCGGCGGCCCGGAAAAGGCGGCGGCGGCCATTGAATCCACCATTCAGTTGGACAGCCTACACGAGCTTTCTCGAAAAAAGCCTTACATGTCAAACTACGGCCAGGAAAGATTCGCTTTTTGCACCCGAGTGGGTTGAGAGCCGACTACTCGTCTATCAAGGAGACAACCAGCGCAGGCCAGAAATCGGGAGAATCCGGACCATGGTAGCTCGAGCCGGCCATTATCTTGTCTGCGTGTTCGAGTCTATAGCCACTAAATCGGCACATGCCAAGCCAGCCACTTCAGGCTGACTTTAACCATGGTTGAACCACCGTCAACATGAGTGGCTCAACACATGTAGTGAACGTTGGAACTGATGGGAAGCACAGATGTCCACCGGGGGAAGTGATGGCACCACGGCTCCATCGCAAGCTAGCAAGGGCCACTAGGCCTACTGTCTACTCCATGATGGCTGATGGAGCTTCAAACCTTGCCAAGAATTATGATGATGGCAGCACTGATATCCGCATCGATATGCCGCATCCTTGATGATAAGCACGTAGCAACAGCAGCCGGGCCGCGGCAGCAAGAAGATAGTGTCGCATGCAGCGCCACGTAGGTCCGTCCACCATGTGCCCGCGCACCTGCATTGAAGTGTGGCAACAAGGGCATGCTCAGTTGCATCATTGTCTGGGGGTGGCCTTGTACATTTGGGAGGAGTTGGCGCCACATGTATAAGTAATGCAAAGAAACCAAGCACTCAAGTCCATCGTTGAAAGAAAATACACACATGAGATTCAAGGCCTCATCTCACGATCATGGAGGCAGCCAACCAGCACTACAATTAATGGACACCACAACTCCAACATTCCATTATAGTGCTTAACCCCTAAATGGTCTGGCTGCCGATTTTCCGCCTAAAACTGAGTTACAGCCGACACGTCGGCCCCTTCTCGGGGGACCAAATGCCGCGAAAACTATTGAGAATTAGGAAACGTTTAGCTGAGAAGATCGAAAGTTTATAATTTTCCTCACAGCATGGTACTAGGGTTTGCATACTTCTGACAAAGTTATAGAGGTGTTCTGGCCGGTCAAAGTACAAGGGGTCAGGGTACTTTTCCACGTACAACGTGCATTCCGGAAAACGACGACCTGGCCATGGCGGCTTGCGCCCACGCATGGCATTTACGTTTTCGTTCGAATTTTCTGACGAAACTCAGGAAATTGATTTTATACGTCCTAAAGATGATACAGGCCAATTTTTGGTTCGCGGGAATCCCATTTGATAGGTGTCGGCAGCGTTCTTGCTGGAAAAAACTGCGATCAGGCCGGACGATAGAAACGTTGACAGCAATACCTTTCCGGCGTATTTTAAAGGATATATTGGTTTCTTTGTACTTTTTATGATACATGGTAGTCGTAAACGTGCAAGGGTGGCCAGAAATCGCCGAATCCAGCGACCATGCTGCACAACTTTGGTGTGCCGAAATGCGCCATTTTGCGGCCACCGCCTGGGCCAAGGTAACGCCATCCATGCCTGGTAAAGCTTAATCATCGTTTTCCTATCGATTTTTGACGTTTATATATACGTTCTAGCTTGTGTAGCACATTCTTTTTGCATTATTCATGCTCTTTCTTGACCCTGGCCTGGCCCCTTTCTAAAACACCCTTCTTAGATGCTTCCCTCAGTCAGTTGACCTGCCACAGGGTGATGGTGATAAGTTTTAGAGGCTGTATGGGTTTGAATACCTCCATATATGTTTGTTATACATTTCCCACACACATATTGCATGAGTGTGAGGCAGTTGGCTGGTCTCTGTGGCATCATCAAGCATGTAACCGGTGAGTAGAAGCTTCCCATTGTCAGCATGTGCCACCAGGTGTGCTGGTCATCACCTGGCAAGCTATAGCAGCTTAGGCCTAGTTTATCCTTGCTAGGGCAAGCTGAAATAGGCTTAAAATCACTAGTTTGTTGGTGGCTGCCTCCTAGAATGCATGCCTTGCGTAGGGTATCCGTACCACGTTACCTACGTGCATGGACAAGGTGGCACCTGCACATAGGTGCCATGTAAGGGCAGTGTGATGATGCAGTTATGTTTCCCCATCATTGTGGAAGGGAAATGTATTGTGTGGCATGGTTGGGGGCCATATTAGTAGGTATTAGTAGGTAGTATGCCCACTCCTACCCCCTTGGTTGCTTTTTACCAACGGTACCCATATGGGCTGTACTGGGTGTAACTGCTGGTATACCCACCCAAATGATGACCCCAATGGCTCAAACTGTTCAGCAACTAATTGTTTATCATCCTTGAAGTGGTAGGTGCCTAGCTCTTACAACATAATTCAAAATGCACATTCTACCAAAAATGAAAACGCTCGTCTTGACCCCCCTGACTTTGACGGCAGTTATACATGGCCTACCCTGCATATATGTAAGGTTGTGATATACCAACCCGAAGGGCAACTCATGGACATGCTTGGCCCCCAAGGACAGCCATTGGATATGGGTGGGTTGGATGGCATCTGGTTTGCAAAATTGTGAAGTTACAGCCGATGCATCGGCAGTATTTCTGCCCATTTAGGGGTTAAAGCCAAACACCGCAAAATATTCGGGAGCAAGACAATGGCCTGGCACATTAATTAATTAATTAATTAATAGACACGTGACTGCATCACGTGAGCATAAGTCCTCAGTACGGGAGGGGAACATGGGATGGAATGGATGGTGTAAGCTATCTAGTAGGTCCTAGTTACAGGGGTGTGAGCACCGCGGCCAGAATCGCTATGAATGCCATACACGGTCACACGCGGAGCCCCCACAGGCTTGGGGGTGGTCTCCTTCATCACTACTTGCCATCTATCCTTGCGCACCATCTGCCTTTATATTACAGACAAACCAGGAGGCTGCCCGGGTGTGAGCCCGTCACGTCTAGTGTAGCACATGTCCATGCCGAGTCTATCACGAAAAGTCCACGGGTGGCGGCCCTGCCGCGCGCGGCCGGGGGCACGCCAGGTGAGGCCTGGCACATTAATTAATTAATTGATATGATGCAGACGATATTTGTTTAAACTTTTGTGTAATTATTTTGATCTAATGAGATTAGCATAGTACTCCGTGGCATGCCTTTGCGCATGACACGCAAGTACTTACTTACTTAATAAATTAATTAGGAACAGAACTCCGTTGGGAGTATCTGTAGCACATATATAGGCGCCACCTCCCTCGCGGCACTCCCTCGGTCGCCTCCGTTCAATCTCCCGCCGCATTCCCTGCTCGCGTCATCGATAAACACTAGAAAACCTACGCGGGTATTCTGCACACGGCTGATTGGATTGCTCTTTTCGCGGACCTCAACGCCCAGGGACGTGCGTGGCTGTTCTCGCTTTCCTTGCGGAGTGTGGGCTCGGCGTACCTTCGTGCTCTTCCCATGGCCCCCCCATTCGCCTTGGCTCCCAGCCACTACTCGGTGGCGCTCCGGCACCAGCTATTTGCCCCGCAGCCTCTTGTTCCGGCCGGGCGGCCTTGTGGTAGCTGTGGGCAGCCGCTGGATCCCACGGGGACTCACTACCTTGCCTGCATGGGGGGCCAACAGAATCAGAATTGGTATTTGTATTTGCACACTGTCCTCCTGACGGTGGTGCTCGCCATGATTCGGTCGGTCTTCCCCCACGCGAACATCCGGTCCGAGGATGCGGATGGCGCTGCCTTCTATTCCCCCAACCACCGGCCTGACATCGTGGTGCTGGACTTTGAGGGGGTGGCCGGCATCTGCTTATTGACGTTTCGGTGGCGCGGCCCTTGGCTCTTAGCCACGTGGCTGGGGCCTCCCTCACGGCAGGTTACACGGCGGACCGGGCGGAGCGGGCCAAGCTCCTGGCCTACGGCGACGTCGGGCACCATCGTGTGGTGCCCTTTGTCCTGGAGGAGTTTGGGGCCATGGGGCCCCTGACCTCCGCCTTCTTCAAGGAGTGTTGCCGGCTCCGGGATCGAGGACCGGCTGGACCTGGAGGGCCAGCGGGCCCCATGGTCGGCGCGGACCTGGACGTCATATTGGCGTCAGCGCTTGTCGGTGGCGCTGACTCGGGCCATGGCTGACATCATGCTCCGCCGTACGCGGGCTGATTTTGCGGTGCAGCAGGGCTATTAGGTTCCTCCCGTTAGGCGTTTCCATTGGTCTTATCGTAGTATAGAGCTTTGACATGGCTCTGTATATAGGTTTATAGCTGGGCGTTTGCTTTGGTTTGAGTGATTTCACTCTGTTGTAAGTAATTATATTTTTAACATATATAGGGCTCCCTTGCTTGTAGCTTACATTCCCACCCTTGCATGAAGTAGCCGGCTAGAATGTATTAAAAGCCATATGCCCCTTTTCAGGGATATGTGCTACATTTACTCCCAACGGAGTGATGTTCCTTTAATAGCTAGAGTGATGTTCCTTTAATTAATTAATAGCCATTGAGAAGGGGCATATGGCCTATAATAATACATTCTAAGCTACTTCCTGCAAGGGTGGGAATGTAAACAACACTTGCTCTAGGTGCACTATAGGGCACCTGCACCACCCAGAGTCTCGGGCAACTCCCAGCTAAGGGGAACCCGTCATCTAGGTTGTTAGCGCGGGCAAGTAATTAATTAATTAATTAATTAATTAATAGACACGTGACTGCCAGCGTCATGACGTGAGCATAAGTCCTCAGTACGGGAGGGGAACATGGGATGGAATGGATGGTGTAAGCTATCTAGTAGGTCCTAGTTACAGGGGTGTGGGCACCGCGGCCAGAATCGCTATGAATGCCATACACGGTCACACGCGGAGCCCCCACAGACTTGCGGGGTGGTCTCCTTCATCACTACTTGACATCTATCCTTGCGTACCATACAGACAAACCAGGAGGCTGCCCGGGTGTGAGCCCGTCACGTCTAGTGTAGCACACGTCCATGCCGAGTCTATCACGAAAAGTCCACGGGTGGCGGCCCTGCCGCGCGCGGCCTGGGGCACGCCAGGTGAGGACATATCGCCCAGGCTCCAGCCTTGAGGGCGGGCTTGGTGCCAGCTAGTCTATCTGATGTGTAGACCTAGACGAGGTAGCCATGGCTGTCGGAGCTCATAACTTTCACGTTTGAGCACCGAATTTAGTCGTGAATATCACTATCGCTTCGTCTTTCTAAGATGCACATGCTGATATTATTTTCCGAATCTGCAACGCAATATATGACGAGCAAACGCCCGTCGACGCAACGCAGTTTGGCGGATGCGCTCGCCTTTGACAATGCGGCAACTGAGGCTGCCGCTTCGCCAGATCCGGCAGGCAGCGGTGACACTAGTCGTGCACTGGTGGTCGCCCAGCAACCTCCCGGCCTCAATGCCTCGCCATCGGCATCGCCTGACCCTAAACGCGCCCGCCCCGCCGACAAAACTGGATGAGGGCCACGCTTCTCGGAACCGCGCTGTCTGCTCCAACCTTTCCAGGTTGATGATTACGACTGGACCACCATTTCTCCAAGTGATGCTATGCATCACATCTTCTTCGGGGACTACGCCTCGCTTTACGACCTGTGCCTCCATCTCCACGCCACTGGACGCCTCCTCGTCACCGACGGCCGACGCTGGCACAACATCAGCCAGATGTTCGGGTGTCCCGGCCCCCAACTCCAGCACGCCGGTCCTCAACTCTCTTCTCCAGCGCTCTGATGGCGAGATCTGGGCTCCATCCATCTCCGCCCCCGCATTCCGTTCCATCCTCACGGAAGCCTTTCAGCAGCACGTGACCCCCCTTGCTGCCGACGTAGCAGCAATCGGTGGCACGCTGACTGCTGAACTTCCTCACATTTCCACCGCCGCCGCCTCCACCTCCACCGCCATTTCCGCCTCCACTGCCGACATCAAAGCCCAGCTCCTCGACCTCGACAAACGCCTTCAAGCCACCGCCAACGCCCTTGAGAGCTTGCATGACACCGCCGGCCTCACCGCCCAGGCGGTGAAGGACATCGCCGCCAGCCGGCGCCTGCTGGCCCGGCCGGCGATGCTCCCTCCACCTGGGCGGACTTGCTTAAGCAGCACACCACCTCCACCACCTCCACCATCTCGGCACAACTCAAGCAACAAGCCCTCGACCTTCGCGAGGAAGCCGACATCGCCCGGCGCAGCCACAATGTCATCGTCAAGCACTTCGACCAGCCGGCAGGTGAGACCTGCACGAGCCTTCTTGAGGCATTTAAGCACGACATTTTTGCCCCCATGCTACTCACTGGTGAGCTGGACATGTCGGCTGTCCGCCTCCCCCGCGCGCGGGGGAAGGCTGGCCCGGCACCCGTGCTCCTCACCTTTAAGTACATGGCGGACAAGCTTGCTGTCGTTCCTTAAATGCCGCAAGAAGCTCTCTGAGACTCGCTTCACGCTGGACGACGACTTGACCCTGGCCCAGCAACAGCGGCGACGCGAGCTATGGCCGACCTACCTTCAGCTCCGGCAGAGCGCAAGGGGGAAGCCGGTATACTGGAGGGGGGCGGTCATCCACGTTGACCACAAGCCCTGGCAGGCCCCCCCTGCCACCTCAGACTAGGGAATATATATTATAAAAATATTATTACTTCCAGCAGAGTGAAATCACTCAAACCAAAGCAAACGCCCAGCTATAAACCTATATACAGAGCCATGTCAAAGCGCTATACGACGATAAGACCAATTGATGGAAACGCCTAGGTAACGGGAGGAACCTAATAGCCCTGCTGCACCGCAAAATCAGCACGCGTACGGCGGAGCATGATGTCAGCCATGGCCCGAGTCAGCGCCACCGACAAGCGCTAACGCCAATATGACGTCCAGGTCCGCGCCGACCATGGGGCCCACGCGCATGTGCGCATAGGGAATATATAAACCAGTAGTGTAGATTAGTCAGGCTTAGCCTAGCATGTGGCCCACGCGCATGTGCGCCCATAATGGCCCCCATGGATGATGCCTTCAGAATTTAGCCACATAATGGGACCCCCATGGATGTTGCATTAAGAATTTAGCCATGCTATGCCATGCAGAGAGATGCTCTCTGTCGATCTAAGCCATGCCCTAGCTCTTGTTTAGCCATGATGATCTTCCCCCACATGACATACTCCCCCTTAGCTGGGCATAGTGTGAAGATCATGAGGGTGCAGGTGCCCTGGTGCACCTAGAGCAAGGGTAGCTTACATTCCCACCCTTGCAGGAAGTAGCCCAGAATGTATTAAAAGCCATATGCCCCTTCTCAGGGATATGTGCTACATGTACTCCCAACGGAGTTATGTTTCTAATTAATCAATGTGTCTAGATACCTGATCTGTGCAGGCCAGGTGCCCGGCTAGGCACACGCGGGCGCTTCCCCACTGGGGGGGGCTCGTTGTCCTCTATGACCTGGGCCCACTTGGCCTTGTCCATCATCTTCTTCCAAATCACGGAGAGGCCTAGGCCCCCCATGTCCTCTACTAGCTGTTCTTTGAAGGTGCGGGCCTTGCGGCGTCTAACATCACTGGGCCCAGCCCACGTCAGGAGGTGCCGGCCAGGCTGGGCTGGTCGCAGTCCTGCGGGGGGGCCACGTGAGGTGTCTACCTGATTGGTGCGAGCTAGGTGCCCTACTAGCTGCAGGCGGCGTTGCTTAATTGTGCTGGTGATATAGGGCATGCCCTGGTACAGGTCCTCATTGCGGACATGAGCAGCATATCCTACTCTGAAAATGGAACGCAGCATGCTGGTGACCGCGCCGTCCAGCTTGCGGGCCAGGTCGGCGGTGAGGGTCCACGTCTCGGCGCCATACGTGAGAACAGGAAGGACGAGGACCTTGAACAGGTCCTGTTTCTCGATCTTGCCCAGGGGCTTGCGCCATAGGGCCCGGTACTGGCGTAAAGCGTGCCAGGCGAGGGAGATGCGGTGGTCCACATCCACCTCGCAGCTAGGGAGCAGGCTGCCCAGCAGCTTAACGCGGTCCCGATACAGGACTCGAGAGCCGTCTAGGAGATAGAGGGGCGGCGCTGAGGTGGTGAGCCCAACCGCCAGGGCCTCTGTCTTCTTGCTGACCTCAAGCCCCACTGCACGGGCCTCGAGAGCCAGGCAGTCAAGCCATGTCTGCACGTGCTCAGTGTCCTCAAAGAGGGTGGTGTCGTCTGCGTAAATGATGTCTGCCAGCCGAATCTCCGTGTCCGCACCGCCATGCCAGAATTTGTTAGCAACCTGCACTCCTGGTTCCCTGCCCACGATGCGGGCAAATCGCTTGCGCGCCTGAATCATTACGTATTCGACAACAATAATGAACAGGTAGGGCGACAGCACGCAGCCCTGCCACACACCCTTCTGTAAAGGGCATGGGGGCGTGGTCCCGTAAGAAGTGCGCACCGAAGTGGTGGACCCTTCATACAGGTTGCGGATGACAGCAATCAGGGGGCGGGGGATCCGGAACAACTCGAGGATGTCCCAAAGCGCAGGCCAGAAAACCGAATCGAAGGCTTTGATGAAGTCCACCAGCACAAGGTGCAAAGGGGACTCACCAGGCTGAAGGCGTTGCAGTTCCTCCACCAGTCGGCGAGTAGCGAAGAGCGCCTGTACTGTGTTGCGACCTGAACGGAAGCCGTGCTGAGTCTCGCTGAGGTGACCGTCCAGGGCCGTGCGCAGGCGGTTCAGGATGAGCCGCATAAGAAGCTTGAGGGGGGCACTTTGAATGCACACCCCTCTGTAGTTGCCGGGGTCGGCAGGCGACCCCTTGTTCTTGTACAGCATCGTGCGAAAACTGTGTTGCCAGGCCGCTGGAGGTGGTTGCGACGACAGCAGAAGGCGGTTGCAGATGTCCCGGAAGAGCAGCATAACACCTGTGTCCTCGAATTCGGCTGCAAGTTTTACAACTGCGGCCGGAATCTCGTCAGAGCCGGTGGCTGCGTCATAACGCAGGCGCTGGACCGCCTCCGTGACCTCGCGAGAGGTGAAAGGAGGCATGTCAGACGGGTCGCCAAGTGGGCCGACCAGCGGGGGGACTAGGTAGTCCGCCGCTGACCTAGGCGGGGCCGGGGGCCCTGCGGGGCCGGCCAGGGCGGCCGGGCGGGCGGCGGCGGCTGGGAGCAGGGGTGGGGGCGGCGCAGCTGTCCCCACGACCTCGGCCGTGGCCGTGGCCCAGGTACGAAGCCGCTTGGCTGGGGCGCCGGGGACGTCGTGGCGGTGGGGCCGGCCGAGGCCGTCCGGGTGCCCGAGGCGCTTGTACCAGAACCAGGCCCCCTTGCCGTCGTGCTTCTGCTGGCAGCTGCGCAGGTCCTTGACCATCTGCTGAGCATCTGCCTTCTCAGCCTGCTCGTAGGCGGCCCTCAGAGCTGCTTGCAGCCCAGGTTTGGCGAGCGGATCTCTGTTGCGGCGGAGCATCTGCCCTGGCGGCGACCACTGTCGGTGCGTGACGGTGGACAGCAAGCTGCCGACGCGGAGGCAAGGTGGGGAGGGTGCGGGCAGCCAGGCGATACTTGGCGGCGACACCACGGAGGATCACTGAAATATCCCCCGGCGGCGGAATGGCGTGTAACTGCTGTCGGCTGCCCCCGGCGTCGAATACGGCCAGGAAATCATCCCTGTGCGACATAGCGGCCTGCTCTTCTGCTGACATCTTGTCGGCATCCTTCAGCACAATCCGGAGCACTTTCAGATCTGGCTGAGGTGCCAGCTGTCGCGACGGTTTCACCCCAGGAAACCGCAATCTGATGCGAGCGAGCACGAGACGATGATCAGATTCCACCGTGCTGACAGAATCTTGCAGGACGCGAGCATCGACAACTGAGGGGCGCTGAGCCCGACGTACGCAGACATAATCAAGGCACACCACCCGATCCGACGGCCCAAAAAAGGTGGCCAGCTGCTCAGCGGGGCGTGCGAAAGAAGCATTGCATGCAACCAGCGCAGATTCTGCCAGCAGATTCGCAAATAAAGGCGTGTTACCGTTGGCTGTCGTGTTGGTTGGGGAATACTGAGCGCCCCCAGTGCCAACTGGCAGCGTGGCGTTGGCGTCGAGCAGCATAACCAGGAAGTGCCGAGCTGGGATGTTGGCCTCCTCCTCCTTGAGGGCGTCGAAGAAGGCCTCACGGTCCGCCTGAGCTCGACCCGCATGTGGTGCATACACCCTCCGCATTGGTAGTTTTAATTCAGTTCAGCCAAAAGGCCCTTCGGAATTAGACATTAGCGTTTTATTGGTTGAAAGTGCTACTGTACCCGCCCAATTAATTAATTATTAGTTTGTTTGTTTGGTTACCGAACAACCGTTGAACTGGCTGCGAAATTTAATAATTCTTTGTTTGTTGACTTTGTTCTGTAATAACCCAGCCGGATGCACTGCTCTTACGGCTAGGAAAAGCACATTTTTCAGCCAGAAATCATATTTCTTTGTTTGTTAGCGAGAAAGCTGCACACGTGACAGTAAAATAATATTTATTTACACTTTCTTTGTTTGTTTGGTAGCTTCCAAAACTGCAGTTCACTACACTCGGGAATTAGTTAATTAAAATTCTTTTGTTTTATTTATCGTTTGCAGCTGGTCGGCGCCCAGCCTCATAATTATTTAGTAAAACTACCAATGCGGAGGGTGTATCCCACGATAACGGTTAGCGTGTGGTGTGAATGGCCCTCAGTGGCCGAAAAAGTGGCCACTAGCACACGCGGGGACCGCAGCACGATGGACTGGAGCTGCTCTGATGCTGCCGGCGAGCACAAGAGGCCCACACCACCTTGGCCCGGCGCGTCGCCGCCACCATAGTGGAACCGCCAGCCTGCACGCAGGTCGTCGACCAGCAGACCGTTGACCGCGTGCTGAGGGTCAACGGTGCGTCCGGGTGCTCCTGGACTCCAAGAACAGCGATCTTGTTGTCGGCGCACAGGGCGATCAGCTCGTCGACGCGTTGGCGTGCTGGGGTGCCGCCGCTCGTAGAAGGATCTGCAGGGAGGTTGCGCACGTTAAAACTAGCAATACCAAGAATGGGCCGTTGCCCTATTAGCGGGGGGGTGGGGTGGGGGTGGGGTGGAGAAGGGTAGTGCTGGAGGTGGGGGTGGGGGTGGGGTGGGGGGGAGGGGGAGGGTGGCGATTGGGGTTAATGCTTGTCAACGCATGGAGGCTTTCTTTCAGGACGGATATGCGTCGTCTCCGTCCTGGCTGGGGTCGCCGGCGTGTCGACTGGGCCTCATCCCGCTCAAGGCGGGCTAGGAGGCGTGTAAGGCTGGTAAATTGGCGGGAAGGTTGACCGTGGCGTGCCTGGCGACCTTGCATCCTGATCATGCTCGCACGGTGCGACATGAGGATGGAAAGGGGCTTGTTTATAAAGGCTGTGCCCAAAGCCTATTGTACCGCGAGGCCGCGAGGGTGTGCCCTTACCGGGCGCCATCCATACCCGGGACGTGCGTAGACGATGATGACGCAGCTGGGGCGGGCCTGGGACGGCCCGACTTGTGCCGCTTGTTCGGCGCCTGCGCCTCCGTGCGCTGGCCGTTGATGAATAGCACGGGGGTGTCGTGGACGAGGCGGACGTAGACCTTCTTGAGCTCCCGCTTGGCCTTGGTCGCCACGTCGCTGCCCAGCAGACCATTCTTGATGACTAGCTGGGCCGGTGAGAGGAGGTCGTCGAGGCTCGGCGCGTTCCTCCCGCCTAGGAGCTTGCGGGCCTGGAGTACCTTCACCTTGCTGGCCACATTCGCAAAGGTCACCCGGATGGGGCCAGGCTGGCCCGCCATCCAGGCTGCCGACTCAATGCGGATGCGTTCGTTGCCCAGTTGCAGCCTGCCCACGATGAGGCTGTGGTACAGGCGTTGCGCTAGCATCAGGTCCGTTTCAGGCTGCTGTGCGACCTGGAAATACCGGACCACTATACTGCGTGAGCGCAGGTCCTCCTCGACCGCAGTCTTGTGGGCTGCAGCCCCCCTGCGTGCTGGATCTTCCATCAGGTTGGCAATGTCCGTCTGTTTTACCACGTTAGCATAGCTGGTGAGTGCAGGGGCTGCTGGCTGGGGAGGTGTGGCCAGGGCGGCCTTGACCTCGGCAATGCTGGATTGGAGCGCAGCAGTGTCTTGACGGATAGCAGTGGACAAGGCGCCGAGTTGGGCAGCCATGTCTGCGACTTCCTTATTGAGCTTGTGCAGGTCTGCTTCCGGGGAAGCAGCATCAGGGGTGTTGGCGGTGCCGTGCTCGGCTTCCTCGAAAGCGGCAAAGAGTGCCCGGAGGCAGGGGGCCTGCGCGTGGCTCAGGAAAACAGAAAGTCGGAGCTCTGGCTCGTCCATTTCGGCAAGCTGGTCCGTAGAAATGGTATCGCCAGACGTGGGAAAATAGAGTGGAATGTCGTTGGCTTTCAGGTGGTGCAGGATAGCCTGCGCCTCCTCGGCGGTAAGCGAAAAGAACCGGGGCTCGGCGACAACCTTGCCAGGCATGAAGGATGCTGGGTCGAACTCAGCGTCGTCGTCGTCGGCGTCGTCGTCGTCCTCGTCAATGGGGGTGGCCTCGCTGGGTTGAGAAGACGATGGCAAAGGGACCTGGCGGTCCATCTCGTCGGCTGGGGTGACGCAAAGCCGCTTGGAGGAGGCGGTAATGGCTGCCTCGCTGGCCCGGGGCTGCGTTGCTATGGTTTCCGCGTCTGCAATTAGTTGCGTAATCGTGCTGGGCGAATCCTCATTAATTAATTAATTAATTATCAACATCACTCCGTTGGGAGTAGATGTAGCACATAGCCCTGAGAAGGGGCATATGGCTTTTAATACATTCTAGGCTACTTCATGCAAGGGTGGGAATGTAAGCTACCCCTGCTCTAGGTGCACCAGGGCACCCGCACCCTCATGGTCTATCACGCTATGCCCGGGTAAGGGGGGAGCATGCCTGTGAGGGGGAAGATCATCATGGCTATACAAAAACTAGAGCGTGGCATCTCAGCAGAGAGCAGCTCTCTGCATGGGCACAGCATTACTAAATAAAACTAGGCATCGTCTGGAGTGTGGCTCATCATAGGCACACATGTACATGACTAAAAAGGCTAGGCCTAAGCTGGTATAGTGCCTGTAGTAGGCGGGCATGTACAAGGCCACTGTCTAACTATTCTACACTACTGCTGTATTCCCCTAGGCTGGGGCTGGAGTTGCTGGGGCCGCGGTGGTCGAGGGGGTCGCTTGCCAGGGCTTGTGGCCGACGTAGATGGCCGCCCCCTTCCAGTACACCGGCTGGCCCGCCTTGGTCTGCCGGAGCTGGGTGTAGGTCGGCCATAGCTCCCGTCGCCGTTGTTGCTGGGCCAGGGTCAAGTCGTCGTCCACGGTGAAGGGAGTATTCGCGAGCCGCTTGCGGCGTCTGAGAAACGAAAGCTTGTCCGCTGGGCTATCAAAGATGAGAAGAATCCTCATTACTAATGTGCAAACCAAAGGGGATGTTACGGGCCTTGCGCAGCATCTTGGTGACGTTGCCGTCGAGTCGTTGCTCCAGCTCCTGCGTCAGTGTCCAGGTCTCGGCGCCGTAGGTCAGGATCCAACCATATCTGAGTACTTAAGAGGGGTTGGGCGGATGACGCCAACAGCGTCTTTGCTCTGCATGTCAGCTAAAATCATGTCGCGACCGGTATGTCCAATGTTGGCCACCGCGTCGCCGAACCCTGGCAGGGCCTGACCATGTCAGAAGATATCTCCCGGGCTGGCCAGTCCGCAAGGAACCAGCAGGGTGACTCATAGCAGATCATTTCCTAGCCATGAACGACCCCATACTTTGAAAAAACAAACATGTATGTGTAACAACCTTTTCTGCAATAAACAAAATTATGAACACGTAGGGACCCCCGCAGAAACGCGCTTGGGCACACCCCATCCAAAGCACCTACATGGATGGCATTCGTATAACGCGCAATGGCAGGGAGTGTCACCCAGGGCTGCTCATTATTTATTTAATTTGTTTGTTCAAGGGAAGCAACATGCCAAGTGGCTAACAACGTACAGATCACAAACTGACTCAAGTGTCAACATCAATAATAAGCTCAAAGCATACATCAAAGGCCCACCGCAGGGCGGCAAAAGCCACCGCCAGAAACCCAGAAACAACTAGCCGATGGCAAAACCCTGCCCAGGTCCTAGCGGATATCAATGAGACAACCAGCGCGGCCACATTTGACTCACTTAATTTGCCTCATATTTGCGGGTACGGCTTGGATCCCGGGATCTAGCGCCACTCCTTCAAAGGCTCTCCCAAGACTACTGCGTTTACGATGCCTGCTCAGTGGCTGCCGCTGCCGCCTCCGCTGGCTTCTCCTCTGTAGCTGCTACTTCCTTTGCTTCCTCCGCCTTCTCTACCTTTTTCTCCTCCTCCTTCTCCTCCGCCTTGTCTTCCACGGCAGCCGCCTCTCCCTCTGCGTCCTTCTTCCCCCGCCCCCCAGCAGCCCGCTTGGGAGCCGCCTTCTTCTCCTTTGCTTCCTCTGCCTTGCTGTCCCCCTCCTCCGCGGCCTCCTCCTCATCACTCTCCTCCTTCTCCTCCTCGCCCTCTTCCTCCCCTTCTGATTCTGCCTTGGCCTTGCGTGCCCGCTGCACGAACGGCAACGGCAGGAGCGCAGCAGGGACCCGGTCATGCATATTGTCAGTCCTTGGCTACACAGGGAACAAGTTATGGAGTCACAAAAATGGCTAACAAGAACAAGCTGGAGCTACCATCATCCAATCTAGATGGCACTGGTCATCTCGAGAAAACACTATCCCAACATGCTTGTCATCATCGGATCTGGAGAGCATCGTGTCTGCAGAGCAGGGGCGGACTTCCCCGTGTTTTACTCCAATCAGACTGGATTGTGTCACTGTTACTGTACTTGTAAAGAAACTTGTCTAGGAATTTAGCATCCAGCCAGGTCATGTCGCGCTGAGCATGCGCCTGTGCTGCTCACACAGCGCACCCTCGCCAATGTCCCCATCCCATGCCCTACAGTGACCAAACATAACGAGTTATACCACACCCTTCTCTTACAACCTTCCGCGTTATAACTAGTACCATACCTCCAGAGCGCTACCCTCGTCCACAGGAACACCCCCTGACTCCTGATTGGTTCCATACCGATTCTACTGTTCCAAACGCACTTACCGAATCTAAAACCAACCTTGACCCTAACGAGCATAAAACCATCCCTTCACCCCATCCTCTAGCTCACCTATCTCACACCTACGAGCCCTACCGTGTTCAAAGCGGATCGATGAATGCAGTCAAGGGGATTGAGGCATGCAGGCGCCGGGAAAAAATCACCTTTGCCGGGGCCTTGGCCTTGGCCTTGGCTGGGGACTTGGCTGGGGACTTGGCTGGGGACTTCGCCTTCTTCGCGGCCGGCTTCTTGGGCGACGGCTTGCGCTTCTTCGGCTGCACAGATCAAGATGTTAGGATCGTGTTTGGGGTCGTGTTCGGGGTCGTCCGTCAGGTTCGTGTTTGGGGTCGTCCGTCGGGTTCGTGTTTGGGTTCGTGTTTGGGTTCGTGTTTGGGTTCGTGTTTGGGTTCGTGTTTGGGGTCGTGTTTGGGGTCGTGTTTGGGGTCGTGTTTGGGGTCGTCCATCGGGGTCGTGTTTGGGTTCGTCCGTCGGGGTCATGTTTGGGGTCGTGTTTGGGGTCGAGTTTGGGGTCGTGTTTGGGGTCGTGTTTGGGGTCGTGTTTGGGGTCGTAATTGGGGTCGTGTTTGGGGTCGTGTTTGGGGTCGTGTTTGGGGTCGAGTTTGGGGTCGAGTTTGGGGTCGAGTTTGGGGTCGTGTTTGGGGTCGTGTTTGGGGTCGTGTTTGGGGTCGTGTTTGGGGTCGTGTTTGGGGTCGTGTTTGGGGTCGTGTTTGGGGTCGTGTTTGGGGTCGTGTTTGGGGTCGTCCATCGGGGTCGTCCATCGGGGTCGTCCATCGGGGTCGTCCATCGGGGTCGTCCATCGGGGTCGTCCATCGGGGTCGTCCATCGGGGTCGTGTTTGGGGTCGTGTTTGGGGTCGTGTTTGGGGTCGTGTTTGGGGTCGTGTTTGGGGTCGTGTTTGGGATCGTGTGTCGGAGTCATGTGTAGGGAGCCAATGGTACGCATTTTTAGATGGGAAGAAAAGAAGTAAAAAAAAAGTTAAAGGGAACGAAAAAAAGAAAGGAAAAAAAGGGAAACAAATTGGATATATATATACGCTCCCATCCGAGCCCACATCTGACAAAATGGGAGAAAGTCCCCAGTCTTATGCCAGGTGATTTAGCGCCAAAAAAGAAAAAAAAAGGGCACGTGACCGCAAACATCTACATCTAGTTGGATTTCAGGGTTTAGGGTTTAAGTTAACAGGTCACCAGGCACTGAGGGGACTGAGAAGATTTCAGTACAGCACAGCCTTTATCATACATTCGGTAGAAGTATACCACATTATGAAAGCAATAGGGACTGTCATTTCCAGTTTTTAGATCTTCATCTCCAACGATGCATCTGTCAAAGTATATTTGACTCCGCCCGCACTTACCGATTTCTCCTCTTCTTCCTCCTCGTCCTCGTCCTCTTCCTCTTCCTCTTCCTCCTCTTCCTCCACCACCTTCTTGCCCTTCTTCGGCGTGTCCTTCTTCGGCGTGTCCTTCTTCGCCTTCTTGGCAGGCTTGGCCTGTCCCATGGCAGTTCGGACATGGTGGTTGGGACATGGTGGTTGGGACATGGCAGTTGGGACATGGCAGTTGGGACATGGTGGTTGGAACATGGCAGTTGGGACATGGCAGTTGGGACATGGCGGTTGGAACATGGGAGTTGGAACAGGGCGGTTGGGACATGGCGGTTGGAGAATGGGGGTTGGGACGTGGCTGTTGGGACATGGCCTTTGCCGCCCAGGAATGACCACCATGAGGTGGGCAACAAAAAAAGCACAGATGGCGTGGCAAACACCTAGGCCCCGGAAGGGAACAAGGACGGCAGGCCCCAAAGGGCGGATGGCGTTGCAGACAGAAGAAAACGGGGCAGGGAAATCGACATCTTGAGGGAGGCTGTTTGACATGCTACGCCACGATGACCCACATCCCAGCGCAGGGCAGCGCAGAGGCACCCTATCGAAACCCATATTAAGTACACTACAATAATACAGGGTAGAAAAGGTAGAAAGGTAGAAAGAGGTAGAAAGGTCTACAGAACTGCATAAACCCAGTCTGTTCTTGAGGCACGATGAACTTGCTGGCATCCACCACACCCGTGCAGGCAGACGTGCTACCACCCAACAAGAGCGTGCTGGCGAACCCAACCATGCAACCCAATGAATGCCACAACCCAGACGGTAGGGTCTGGGGCTACAGCACTGCAAAGCAACCCCTTTACAATAATGTTGGGAGGTTGCGCTCATAATAACAACATAATCAATAGTAGGACTTATATTAATAGCTGCTGCCCGCATGTGGCTTGTCTGTCGTGTTGGCCAGTGGTTGCGATCCGCTGGTTCCTTTTTGCGCTCGATTATTGTGTCACCTGCCTCCCGCCATCACCTATCAGTATAAAAAGTGTTAGTTGTTTTGGCCAGTGATTGCTATCCGCTACCTCCTGTCTAGCGCTGCAGTTGTGCCGCATCCCTAAAGAATCATTTTCAATCAAAGAGACAGCCAGCGCATGCTTTAAAAAATGGAGAATCCGGGCCATGGTAGCTCGAGTACGTCCGCATGAGCGAGCAGAGCCGTGTACGTATCATACACTAGGATACGCGTCGTGCTGGCATATAGATACATTACTGCATCTTATATATATATTAGAAGGATACCGATACCAGTAGGTACTACATCGGATACCATGGCCATACACTAGGGTACGTGTCGTGCTGGCACAGCTGCGGGGCAGGTGGCAGATCGCAACTGGCACAAGGCAAGGCGACAGGTGGCGTTCGCACCTTCCTCGCCGATCCACTCGACTTGCGTTTCTTCGGCTGGAGATGGACAAGGCGAGGGGGCCGGGGGAGGGGGGTTGGGGGGGGGGCGGGATGACGGGGGCACGCAGTGGCACATGTTCGCAAAACAAATCAAATTAATACAATGTGACGCGCGCATGCCAGAGACAACCATCGATCGCCCTGGCAGGCAGCCATGACTGAAGATTTGAAACCAGCCAAAAAAGCAGACACTGAACACATAGAGCCCATAGTTAGAAAAACTTGAGTTCAAACGTCCCGAAGGGCAACCAATGCCAAACAAACGCCATGTGGAGCCAAACAAACACCCTGTTTAGCCAAACAAACGCCCCTGAGCAAAAAGCCTGAACAAAATTGACACAGAGCCTCCTAGGCCTGCCCACCACACCCGTTTTCATGCGGTTCATGCGGTTCATGCGGGAACAACAGCAAGACCAAACGCCTCATGCAGCAGGTCCGCTATATGTGTGGAATCTGGAAACACTCGTCAATCGAGAAGCAAAGCCCTAGGCGCGTGTCCCATGCAACAGTACACGGGCCTAGCTGGGTGAAGATAGATGGGAAAGCATAGGCGAGTACCCCAGTTGTAGATTCCCCTGTGCTACTTGTCCTCCTCTTCTGCTGCTCACCGACGCCACCCGTTGGCGCAGCTGTGGCAGCACGCCTGCTACAGTGGATGAAAAAGCGCCCGCTACAGTGATCACAGTGCGCCAGCTAGAGTGATGAAAGTGCACCCGCTACAATAGTGTTGACACAGCAGCTACGTCATCGCAACCTGCAAGGTTGACCGCGTCCGCTGGCGCCAAGACCAAACCGTACGCCTGGCACCTACAGGAATGACAGCACGTACACCTTGGAAGCACAGAAACTACAGTACACATTGGAAGCACAGAAACTACAGTACAAATTGCGAGCACAGAAACTACAGTACACCTTGGAAGCACAGAAACTACAGTACACATTGGAAGCACAAAAGCTACAGTACACATTGCAAGCACAGAAACTACAGTACACCTTGGAAGCACAGAAACTACAGTACACCTTGGAAGCACAGAAACTACAGTACACATTGGAAGCACAGAAACTACAGTACACATTGGAAGCACAGAAACTACGGTGCACCTGCGATGCCGAGAACGGTGGCAAGAGCACGCGCTTTGTGGCCAAGTTTCGTGCAATCCACCCTCAAGAGTTCATGGAATCCGCCCACTTCGAATGAAGGGCTGCCCCCACAAAGCCTGGGATGGCCGTGACGGCATGCCTGCTACCATGACCGTGGCCTGTTAAAATGAACCACAGGGAGGATGGAGACCCACCTTGTCCGCGAGCGACCCCTTGCCCTGGTCCGCCGGCTTCTCAAAGAACTCAATCAGGCGGTCCACGCGCTCCTCCTGAACCGCGTGGCCCAGGGACGGCGCCAGGTGGCGGCCAGGGGGGGGGCAGAGCCCAGGGCGACAACGGGTCCCGAGGCAGAGGATGCCACATTTCTTGTTAGACGATGCCACAACCACTGACATTAGCTTGAACAAGGTCACTGGTATTAGCTAAAACCAGTGGAAAGAACTAGGAGAAATAATTTAGGAAAAATTTAGGCTCCAAGTTATGCAGCTCTAAATGATCAAATTTGGGATCATGCGTCCATACTATGATAATTTGAATATTACATTTGACTCAGGTGGAAGAACACCATGCCCAGCCTATTTAGAGGCTTAGCCTATCAAGTACGTCCATTCTACGGCAGCGACAGGGAAATGCATCTCCATTTGCATTTCCCTTGGCAAGGGAAAGCCCAAGTATTCCTTTTTTAGCAAACGCCCTTTGACCATGTGCGAGCGTGTCTATCGAACACGTGGGTGGGCCAAGAGACACAATTGACCACACCACCATTTTCCGTCCCCGGCTCCTGACCAGATGATGGACCAATGCCTGAATGCACCAACCGGCTCCCCTCTCGCCTGGGTGCCCGTCTTGTGCAGGTGCAAGCACCCACCTTGGTGCCCGACTTGTGCAGGTCGAAAAACTCGAGCATCTCCCCCAGGGGACCCGTCTGGAACCCCATCAGTTTCTGGCGCACGGCTGCCTGGTCCTTGTCCTGAACGCACAGGAGACAGAAATAAACGCACAGACAGGCACGCAGGCGCACAGGCACGCAGGCACACAGGCAGACAGGCACGCCAGCGCATGGGCACACACGGGCACGCATGGGCACACACACACACACACACACGCAAGCACATACGCAGGCACAAGCGCATCAGTGGCAGCATTAGCATCATGTCTTGAAACTTCTACCATCATATAATACAACGTGTAATATGCTAGCGAGTAAAACAGAATGAAGTGCTTTAGTCAAGCTTCGGATTGTCCATATTTGTGTTCAAAAACTGACAATGTCTCATGTCTGCAAGCACATCTGGAACCATCTGGAACCATAAAAGAGCTTTGCTGAACCCCCCAATGAAATGCCTCCCCCTTCTCCCTCTAACCACCCGGCTTCCCCCCGCTCCCCCAACCCCCAGCCACACACACCCATGCACTGGAAGAAACAGTTGTGGTAGGCTTGATTGCTGACATCAAGCAGCACAGCCATGCACTGCCTGCCCAGCCAACTATTGGACCACTCATGTTCCCAAGGCAATAGAAGTCGCCCCGCTTAGAAGCCAAACGATGAACAATGAAGGCTTGAATGGTAGTGGAATGTGCGTCTAAACGAGTTTGCCGAAATTCCCTACCAGCCCTGCGTGAGTCATCCTCACACTTCGACTATCCATAACAAACATACCCTGGCAAGTAACTACAGTACTGTAGCCATACCGACCCAACCAAGGGGCGTGATTAACCAAGGGCCTACAAATGTCTAACGCGGCTACCCCGAGCACTAGGCTTCGCGATAGCCCCCCTTCCCAGGGGGGCAGATGGAGCGAATCTAGCGATGCCCTAAAGGCTCTTCTCCAGGTGCTCCCACAGGAAGTGGTCGCCCTGAGAAGACCTCACCCATCCACCCCATGAATAATGACCCACCTTGACATCACAGACAATGAACCGCCTTGCCCTCACCGACAAAACAACCCACCTTGTTCTCGTAGGCAACAACCCAATATTATTTGTAATGATAATAGTTATTATTATTTCTTGTCCTCATGGGCAACAACCCACCTTGTTCTCATAGACGAATCCGGAGAAGGAGCCGATGTTCTGCTTCACAGTGGTCTCCTGCGGGAAAAGGTGGGCACCAGACAAAGAAGGGGATGCAGAAAGAAGTGTGAGAAGGCGCTGTTAAGCCATCAGAGTCCGAAGTAACCACCATAGAGTGCAGTAGTGAAGCAGGTCATGAGGCACTCACGCTTAACGATTGCTTAATCTCTTTATGAAAGGCTTTGCGTTGGGGTGGGATTCGGCTTGGGGACTGTATAGATGCTTACCAGGTCAGCCCATGCCACGCAGGCAGCGACCATCCTCTTCCCCTCCAGAATTCCCCCCCCCCCTACCCTTTACCCCTTGCCCCATGCCCCCTTTCCGGGACCTCTTTCACCTGAATACCGCGGGGCCTACAAGAAAATGTGCCTATCTTCTCGGAAAGCCTCCATCATCTGTTGCACAAGACCAGCAGTAAAAGGAGGGAAGAGCAGTTAGGGGGGGGGGGCTGGGGGTGGTGATGGAGTCACCTGCAGGGCAGGAAGCCGCGTCAATGCCAGCCATGACGTATCAGCCATTAGTAGCAAATCGTCCCTAAAGGACGCATGGCAGACTAACCCAAGCCACTGGCCGTAATGCTAGACTCCGCAACACCTTCAAGCACTAATGCTAGACTCCGCAGCACCTTCAAGCAGTGATGCTAGACTCCGCAGCACCTTCAAGCAGTAACGCTAGACTCCGCAGCACCTTCAAGCAGTGATGCCAGACTCCTGAGGCAAACAATCGGCTCTTCTATTCCAGGCTGCCTCCTCTACGATACGAGCCTCCTCTATGATACGAGCCTCCTCTACGATACGAGCCTCCTCTATGATGCGAGCCTCCTCTATGATACGAGCCTCCTCTACGATACGAGCCTCCTCTATGATACGAGCCTCCTCTATGATACGAGCCTCCTCTATGATACGAGCCTCCTCTATGATACGAGCCTCCTCTATGATACGAGCCTCCTCTATGATACGAGCCTCCTCTATGATACGAGCCTCCTCTATGATCAGGCCTCCTCTAAAGAAACCACATCACGCTCAGGGACAACTCCCACCCACAGGTCCTACCTTGCCGGGGCGTTTGAAGAGTACTCGGTGCAGGTCCTTCAGGATTTTGTCCTTGCGGTTAACCTTCTTAAGCCGATACTCGACTGACGGGGGGTGGGGGGGAGAATGCCAGGGGGAGAGGAAAGCCAAGGTTTAATAGGCAGGTAGGGATGTGGGGGCAGACAAAGGGTTAGGGAGGGGCCGATGCCAGGGAAACGCGTCGATAATAAACGCATGCCAGGGAAAGGGTGCGGTTGCGGATGCCAGGGAAAGGGGTGCTTGCAGATGCCAGGGAAAGGGGCGGTTGCGGATGCCAGGGAAAGGGGTGGTTGGGAGCAGACGCCAGGGAAAGCCAGATGGGAAGAGGCACCAAGACTTTGACATAACAGTGCATTGGACGTAATCTAATTTGTGGCCATATTCAGCAAGGCGTGTCAGGCAAGTACAGGAGGCAAGTGTTTTAAGCCGCAAGACTTAATACCAACTAAACAACAGCTTATTGCTGTAGATGCACGTCGCCAGGTCAGGGATATTAATTCCCCTTCTCACAAACGGAAACACTGCCAGGACAACGCTTCCGAGTCATTGCAGGCGCTTTCCTGTCGTTGACGGGAGACCTTCGTATTTGCTAGCCCGAGCCTGACGGTATCCGGCAAGCCGGTATATTGACCTAACCAGCAAGAAGATCGAGGGAGCCTGAGAAACATACAAGGTGACGGGGAAGTGCGTCCCGAAGCAATTTACAAGTGCGACATCTTTGAAAATAGAAATTCCAAGTTACGCATTCTGCAGAAATTTCCAAACAGGCATCTGCAGAAGGGACGTCGATGGTAGGCAAACGCAAATGCGACCACCGATAATGACAGAAAGGGTTTCCAAAAGGGAAATATCAAGTGGCTACAAGGATCAGCAATCCGCAAGATAAATTTTACAGAGCAGCACGTCGGATAACGCAGATAAAAGCTCACCATTTGGGATGTCACGCAGCTGGGTTCCCGCACCCTGGACACACGAAGCAACAAGCACGATCGAGCTGCTTCATTAGCTTTGTGACAGCAGGAAAGCAGGCTAAAAGGGACATAGGAATGCAAACAAAAAGATCGTCTGCCTACATGATACTGTAATCAGGGCGAAGGCGCGCAGATGCAAGGCGCAATTTACCTTGGGAATTTCGATAGGCGCATGATCATCGTCAGGGGCCTCATAAGTCAAGACCTGAGGCTGCTTGCGTGCCCGCGAAGGCCTAGCCACCGAATCTCCCTGTGCCTCCTTTGGGGCCGCAGAAACTGCAGTTTCTTCCTTCTTCTCAGCGTCCGCCATGGCTCTCTAGAAACACGCGTGCGCGCCAACCCGGTGGTGGGAATATCTGTGTCCTCTCATGTGGGGAGTTTCGCGCTCCCGGCAAGGTTGCAGGCCTTCAGCAAGGCGCGCCAGATAATAATCCAATCGATTTCGAGATAGGCGTGCATCAAGTAGGAAGTGACGACTGTTCTCAGCAACTTGATGTATCTCGTCCAGGAGGCAATTCTGTCGTTGAGGGAAGCAATCGTTGGGAGGGAAGTCGACCCATCCAGCCGGAAATTTGCGGTAGCGCGCAATCTGCATCACAGGGAGGGGGCCTGCCTCGGCGCGGCGGTTCCCGCATGCAGCCTTGCCAACAGTAAGTACAGTACAGTAGGTAGCAGGACGACGTTCGCGATTCTTCGCGGGTGGAAGACCACCAGGGGGCGCAGACAACCTGGACAAGGACAACAGCATAATTTTGTAGCCCTGTACTTCCCGCCAATTCAGTCAGCTGTCGAGGCGGGAAAGTTCCCTGCAACGTGGCGAACGCGAGCTACAGTAATAACGGGCCATGTTTTGCCAAGACGTGCCAATTATCCGGTGGTGCATGCCATGGCCAGGCTGCAGACCACCATAAGCTTCCTGCCCGTGCAGCGCGCGCGATGTTCCTGCAGTCACGCCTGGACATTCCGTGTATCGCGTCGCAGTTAACGAGTATCATCTTTTCTTTGGTCTGAATGTTGTTAAGTTTCGGCCGGCCATCATTTTATCGAGCATTTGGGGGAAAAGCATCAGCATGCACTTGATATCGATGCATTTACAAAGGGAGAGACAGTTCCTCATCGGCTATAAAATGCTTTCTTGTATTTCATCTGCAAAACTTAGTAAAGACCTTCCTAGTGGCATCTAGAGCGCTGTTCGTTTGGATCTTTACTCAAAATGCTAGTGTACGTTGAAAGGGAATTCGGCGTGTGGCCCGGTGGCCATCATGCTGAATGCGTGTAAGTCATAGCAAAAAGGCGCCGAGGGCCCCGCGTCTCCGCGTGCGTGGGCTGCTCCTGCATCCAGTGCCGAAGCAGCACATCAGTGCGCCGAAGCATCCCGAAGACCCTGCCGAGCATTTCGAGGATTCAGCCAGCCTTGCTTCCGATAACCAGGACTACGACCCGAAGGAACTCAAAGCGGGGCCATACGCCAGCTTCTACGACAGTTTAGAGGGCGACATGGCAGCCATCGCGCACTCCCAAATGTGGGACTGGGCGCTGGCCGTCTCGGCGATGATGTGCGCCGCCGTGCTGGAAACCGTCGACCCGTATCACCAGGTCATCCTCTCCCAGGATCTGTACCAATACAAGTATCCTCTGTTGCCCGACACGGTGCCACCTGCGGCAGTGCCGGTAAGATAGCACCGATTTGCCAGCTTTCTGATGTCTTTGTCTATTCCATACAGCTAGTTTTGGCATGGTGAAGTGTGTACCCGGAGAGCTGTACATCCCTGCAGCATGTGCACGCATGGTTGTTGAAAGGATGCTGCTAGGGTTACTGTACATGCCACCTCCTTTGAACCCTGCATTGTGTGCTGTAAGTACGGTCCCACCCTGCTGACATGCTGAAATGAGGTGGGATTGCACGCGTTCATTCCCTTCCCTGGCGACTTGTCATGCCGCTTAGTCGACTTCAACTTCATGCCCTCATTTGCTGGCAGCCCTCAATATTGTAGTAGTATCTAGGTGATTTCATTTGTATCTAATATTGTAGTATTATCTAGGTGATTTCATGTGTATCATGTTTTGCTTGCACCTCCCTACAGATGTTGGTCCTCCAACGACGTTGGTAACATATGTCCAACAGCATACATAGAATGTGACAAAATATATGTGTGCCATACTCCTATATCTGAATTCTTATCTGGTATTCATCCTCCTGTGAAGATATATATGAAGTAAGTGACGTTATTCTGAAGACTTATCTCCTCCGGTTCTCGGAGCAGCTCTAAAGTTGCTGGACTGTCTGCCCACTCATCTCCTCTCATTCACGTTGGGTCAAACAGGAGATCATTGAAATGCGGTGGAAACCGTGTGGTGTGTTAACTCGAACCTGCCCATGGACGCCGTGAGGTGCACCGCATCGTGTGTGGAGCATGCGCACGGAAACCAATGGTGCCTGTCTATCGTGCCTATGTGTTGTGGCTATCAGTCTCGCCTATCAAGTGTGCCTACCATTTGTACCTTTTAATTGTGCTTATCAATAATGCCTATCCACTGGGCCTATCCATCATGCCTATCATGCCTTTCAATCATGCCTATCTATTCTGCTTATTACTTGTACCTATCAACCTTGCCTATCATGCGAGCCTGTGACTTGTGGTGCCTATCAGCTCCGCCTCCAAAACCAATCATCAGCGCCCGTGACACCTATCAACCTTGCCTATCATGCGAGCCTGTGACTTGTGGTGCCTATCAGCTCCGCCTCCAAAACCAATCATCAGCGCCCGTGACACCTATCAACCTTGCCTATCATGCGAGCCTGTGACTTGTGGTGCCTATCAGCTCCGCCTCCAAAACCAATCATCAGCGCCCGTGACACCTATCAACCTTGCCTATCATGCGAGCCTGTGACTTGTGGTGCCTATCAGCTCCGCCTCCAAAACCAATCATCAGCGCCCGTGACACCTATCAACCTTGCCTATCATGCGAGCCTGTGACTTGTGGTGCCTATCAGCTCCGCCTCCAAAACCAATCATCAGCGCCCGTGACACCTATCAACCTTGCCTATCATGCGAGCCTGTGACTTGTGGTGCCTATCAGCTCCGCCTCCAAAACCAATCATCAGCGCCCGTGACACCAGGATTCGCCAGCTCGCCATTTCCCCCAGCGCTCGTGTCCTGTGCCGTGTGCTGGCAGTGGAAGTAGGGATTTACACGCGTCTGGGCTTGTTGCCTGTCCACAACGTGGGTCCTTGGTCCTTTTGTCGTTATGTCATGTTTGGAGTTAAAGCTTATGTCATGTTTAGACTTTTGGATTCAAACGTCTCAGAGACAGGGAAAGGAACTACGCAGCTTTGTCTCGTTTAGAGTTAAATAACGGTTTGATCCAGGGGTTGCATTGAAAGGGATCACAGGGATGAAAAAACATATTTGCGCGCGTTGGCTGTGGCGCCGAACCTAACTTGAATTAGCTATATCGGAATCTTGTAATGACTATAATATAACGGCAGGCTCGAGCTACCATGGTCCGGATTCTCCCGATTTCTGGCCCGCGCTGGTTGTCTCCTTGATAATAAACCATTTTGAATCCATTGTTCTGCACCATGTCCTGCTTGCCCCCGCTGCCCAGGTGATCGCCTACCTCATCCCCGCGCTCATCTTCCTGCTGTTCTTTGTCACGCGGAGGGACAAGCAGGACCTGATGAACGCGTTCCTGGGTGAGCCGCGGGCCGCCACCTGGCAGTACTCAGTGAGCGCGGCTAGAAAGGAGATAAATGAGTGCAGCCGTGCTCAGCGAGGCTGGCTAGAATTACTGTTTGCGACCATTTCATGCAACCCTCGTCAAGTGCAACCAGTTGATCATGTATCACAACCGTTTGATGCATCACACCAGCAGCGCATGCAAGACAACCACCTGCGCACACATGCTTAGCTCACATGCGCGATCCGTCTTGCATGTATGTGGCTATTTAGTACACTTTATTCATATGCACACATGATCCTGCACGCAGAAAACATCACGCACCCTGGACATCCCCACAACGCTGACAGCTCGCCGGCGTGCAGGGAACAAACTGACTTTTCAGGTCATGTGATTTTCGAGGTCATCTAGAAAAGACTGTGAGGTTGACTTTTGAAGTCTGGAGTTCTTCTAAGACTGGCTGACGAAACCACCGGCCATACCATCACCGTTGTCTGACTGACCAAATCACCCACCATGCCACCACCCTGCCATTACCCGCAGGTCTCACCCTCTCGGTCTTCCTCACCGCCGCCATCACCAACGCCACCAAGGTGGCCGTGGGGCGCCCGCGACCGCACGCCTACCATGTCTGCTTTCCTGACGGAAAAGAGGTGTGACACCGCTGCGGCAGTGCTTTCAAATTAATTTTTGTATGAATTCCATGAAACATCCCAAGAGTCAGCGACTCCATGTATACAGCATCGAGGTCTTGATTATACAGCATCGAGGTCTTATGTTTTCGATGTTCTGGCCTTATTCAAACTACGAGAATGGGGCCCAGATCCCTCGCGGCAGCCACGCGCCGCAGCCCCATTTTTCAACTACAAAACTAATGGCTGTCCACGATTTGTAGTAACAAGCTAGGCCGTGCTCACGTTCAAAGGCCTTCGCCATATGCAATCATCTTCAACCATTTTCAACCAAATGGAACCACATGGTCAAACATCTTTTTTGGCCCACAATCATCGCTGCAGCCACAAACCACATCCCGTCTAGGCCTTGCAACCTAAAAACAATTTTACTAAATTTCCTTGCTATGTTTTTGTATTTTCCTTGCTTCTTCGCTGTATTCAGACTGCTATTTAGGCCCAGAACTGCTGCTTAAGACATGCACCACAACACGATATATATGGGCCACATAGATAGGCCATATCTGCAAGCTCTGGTCAGATCGCGAGGGTGTGGTGATGGTGACACCCTGTCTGCCTGGGAGATGGGGACAGATGGGAAGCTCCTGCCCGGCTGCCAGGATTACCACGCAATGCCCAGGTTGCCAAATTTGTGTATATTCAGGTCGCACTTTTACTTTGTGCACGTTGCCGTGCGGGTTCTCCTATCGCTTGTCACCACATCTGTTGGTCCGCCTTGCTGGCATGGTGGTGGACCCTGAACCCCCATCCCCAAACCCCAAACCCTGCACCCTAAACCCTCCCTGTTTGAGCTAAGTGTGTGGATGATGTGACATGCCTGGGAGCGGGGGGGGAGGAAGGGGACAGTTTGATTGTTAGACCACTTGTGACGAGTGCCGAGGGTGGCCGGACGTCGGTATGGCCCTACTCAAACCCCCGTTCTTCCCTGACCCGTGCGACAGCAGGCGCCCTGGTGGTGTTCCAACGTCCTTGTGCTAAGATACTAGCGTTTTAGTGGGAAGCGTTTTGTTTGGCAGGTTTTTGTGGGACAGCATTTTGTTTGGCGGGGGGAGAATGCGATGGATGTGGTGGATGATACTATGTTTGCGCTGCGATGTAGTGAGTGTGACGGATGACGGACAATATGGAAGCATGACAACAGTCACACGGCCTGTGCTCAATGGACAGTTGCATTTTGTCAGCGAGACGGGGGGGCGATGGGCCTGGGGAATGATGGTATGGCTCTACCGTATCAGATCAATGGTATGCATCATGCCATGCAGTTTCCGCGGTGGGTTTTGTTGTTATAAACCTGAGACGACTTCGGTTTGTATTCTTTACAATGTGCACCGTGCCAGGCGTTTGACGCGGAGGGCCGGCTGGAATGCAGTGCGCACGCCAACGAGGCCTTCAAGAGCTTCCCGAGCGGGCACGCATCCTGTGGGTTCCCGTAATGTTTTTAAAGTCTCTTATTAGTATTGCTATACTCGTTGTCTAGACTGGCCAGGCCACGTGCCCTGTGGGTTCTCTCCATGCTCTCAAGTCCCTTATTTCTTGGGCTATACTAGTCCAGACTCGCTGTCTAGACCGGCCAGGCCACCCGCCCTGTGGGTGCTCTGGGTAGCCGTAGCCTCTTACAGGGATAGACTAGTCTGGACTACGCTAAATGCGTCTAGAAGGCTATGTTAGTCTGGGCTAGTTACAACGTGGTCGAGGAACCACCTCTTGCTGTTCAGACTTAATCGTTGTGGACAAGAATGCAGTTGGTGGGGGTGCACTCGCTAGGACAAGCAGCACCGGCCTGATTGCACTGCAAAGTGCATTCGACCGGCATGCTGTATACCAGCCGTTACGGAGATGGGCAGACCAAGTTGCTGAGCTAGCAGACACCAAAATGTTTCGATGACCAGTCGTCATCGAAAGTTTCCTAGCATAGCTTGGAATCTGCAGTTTTTTAGCAAGTTTTTATTACCAGGTGTCGGAAGCGTACGATCCACATTCGTATTATTGTTCAGTGCGTGGATGGCCCAGCCATGCGCCTCTGTAGCAGTCTGTCTTGTTGACACGCGTGCAAGTTGGGTCTGAATCTCAGCAATCGGATCCCAGCCATGCGCAGGTGTGCTGGTCACGACACGTACAGAAGCTGGCGTAGCAGCATAAGATAAACTAGGGTACAAGGCAGTAGAGTGACCAAGGCCCACAGTGACCATGTCAGGACCTGGCACCCTGGCTACCGTGGCGTGAAGGCGTGAACCAACTCCCTTCTCTCCATCGCCATCCCTCGGTTCGGCGATCCCGGGTGGCCTCCCACTTGGCACTTTCACTAGCTGCAGTAACGGCGCAAGTTGATGGCGTGCTGGTCATGCTGCTTGAGAGGCAAACGACAGTAAGAGTATCTCTCCTATCTCTCCTGTCTCTCCTATGTCTCCTATGTCTCCCATCTCTCCTATCTCTCCTATCTCTCCTATCTCTCCTATCTCTCCTATCTCTCCTATCTCTCCTATCTCTCCTATCTCTCCTATCTCTCCAATCTCTCCTATCTCTCCTATCTCTCCTATCTCTCCTATCTCTCCTATCTCTCCTATCTCTCCTATCTCTCCTATCTCTCCTATCTCTCCTATCTCTCCTATCTCTCCTATCTCTCCTATCTCTCCTATCTCTCCTATCTCTCATAATAATATCACTCCTAATATCTCATTAACAAACACCAGGATTGAGCTGTTAAAACCTACGTGGTGGGCCCCTCGCGACGGATTTTCCCAGCTGAGCTGGGTCAAAATTAACCTTCTTCCCCTAAAATTGAATGGAGTGATGGTGGTGCCTCTAATCATCGGCCAACAGGGCCGCCAGCAGGGCAAACAGGGTGGATGGAGCAAGCCGCATACTACTATCCCATCCCCACCTTTTCCTTGCTCGGCATCCTTTGACGACTGCTGCAGTCTGGAAAATGTCGTTCACATGTGTCTGAAATGTCCTTATGCCTTTTTTCCACACACCACCTCCTCTAACTAGCCTATCTAAATATCCTTCCACACACCACACCCCGCCATCCCCCCTATCCCTTCCTTGCCCCCTGTGCCCCCCTTCCCCCCCCCCCCCCCCCCCCCTTTCTCGCCCCCTTCTCGCCTCCTTTGCCCACCCCGGCACCCCCGTGCGAAAACCACGGGTTCCGGGTCTACCAGGGTCGGCGTCTGGCCTCGGCTTCCTGTCGCTATATTTAGCCGGGAAGCTCCGCGTGTTCTGCTCCGGCGCCGCCTCTTCCTCCTCCCCCTCGCCCTCGGGGGAGCACCTCATGCTGCCGGCATCGCACCCGGGTGACGGAGCCAGCACTAGTGGCGGGGGGGGCACTGGCAGTGAGTGTGGCGCGGCCTGCGGCGGGGCGTCCGTGTTCGTTGCCTCGGCGCTGCCCCTCCTGGTGGCATATGCCATTGCCATCACCCGGTTCAGGGACTACTGGCACCACTGGGATGACATCACCGTCGGATTCCTCCTGGGTGAGCGTGAGGTCATCGGGTGGGGTGGCAATAGGGGGGGTGGGGCGGGGCGGGGCGGGGCGGGGGGGGGGGGAGGGAGAGATGCGGTGGGGCGGACAGTTCAGGGTAAAGTGGGGCAGGGCCTTGCGAAGCCGTAGTGGGGGCGGGGCGCATGATGGGATGTGCACAGGAGCAAGGCCGTGCCATGGGGGTCAAACTCGCCATCGTGTCTTAACTCCATGACGCCTTTCTTGGCGCAAGGATGTTCAGGTATCTGCATGTGTATGTTCAGTATTCTCCATCACCATGCCTGACTGTTCTTTAGCGCACGGTGGACTCTGGGGGACAAGCGTGGGCGTCGGTGGCAGATAGCCAAAGGGGCTGTGAAAGTCAAAAGCCAACACCTCACACTGAAAACGGGCGTATTTAATCCCTCGACAAACGAGAATTCAGCCGCGTGACGAGGAGAGGTTGACTTGCGGACCCATCGGAGTAGTTAGGGTACATGGTAAAGCCGTAGGCCTGGGTGTTACCAGGTCGAGACAAAGGGGCCTTTAGTGTCGAGGCACGAGGCTGGAGGGTCGAGGCTCGAGGCTCGAGGGACGAGGGTTGAGGGTCGACGGTCGACGGTCGACGGTCGAGGGTCGAGGGTCGAGGGTCGAGGGTCGACGGTCGACGGTCGACGGTCGACGGTCGAGGGTCGAGGGTCGAGGGTCCAGGGTCCAGGGTCCAGGGTCCAGGGTCCAGGGTCCAGGGTCCAGGGTCCAGGGTCCAGGGTCCAGGGTCCAGGGTCCAGGGTCCAGGGTCCAGGGCCAAGGGTCGAGGGTAGTCTTATCCACGGCGGCATCTGCGGTGTCCTTCGCACATACGCCCTTGCTGTGAGGTTGATCTTAAAGTTTTTCAATCGACAGAGAGGTTGTATGTTATTCTTTTTCGTTCTTGCTTGTGCGCTCTTTTCAAGTCACCATTTTCTTCATCAAGGGTGTGAACGAGCAGCGGTCTGACATGAACTTCTCTGGGTGTCGCTGTGCTTGCGCGGTGGTTGTGCAGTACTCACGTGCTGATTGTCTGTGTGCTCGTGTGGCTGTGTTTGCATGATGACCGTGCGTTGTGGCTATGGCTATATCATGCTGCCTCTCGCCACCCCCTGCCTGTGGCCACCCTCAGGTCTTGCAATCGCGTACACCATCTATAAGCTCTACTTCCCCGCGCTCTCCCACCCGTGCTGTGAGTGTGCATGCTTCTGGCGTTGTGTGCGCTGGATATGGGATATGGTGTGCAATGTACAGCATGATGGCTTTGCGTTGAGAAGTCTTAAGACTTGTGTGGACAATTTGGCAATGTCGTGTAGTCCCATTCACAGTCTGGACAAATTCGGACGGTTGGGGAGGATTTGGTAGTTTGAACAGTCTGGGTTAGTGTAGACAGGTTAGATAGCCATAATGACATTTGTTTGGTATCCAGACAGCACAGGCGTGGGAGTCAGGATAGGGCTGGCCCTTGAAAAGGCTGCATGTGTTTCTGCTGGATGCGACACACTGCGACGGCTGCATGTGTTTCTGCTGGATGCGGCACACTGTGACGGCTGCATGTGTTTCTGCTGGATGCGACACACCGTGACGGCTGCATGTGTTTCTGCTGGATTCGACACACTGTGACGGCTGCATGTGTTTCTGCTGGATGCGACACACTGTGACGGCTGCATGTGTTTCTGCTGGATATGACACTGTGATGGCTGCATGTGTTTCTGCTGGATGCGACACACTGTGACGGCTGCATGTGTTTCTGCTGGATGCGACACACTGTGACGGCTGCATGTGTTTCTGCTGGATGCGACACGCTGTGACGGCTGCATGTGTTTCTGCTGGATGCGACACACTGTGACGGCTGCATGTGTTTCTGCTGGATGCGACACAATGTGACGGGTCATGTTTCGATAGACCAGCTGCGACCATTCTTGCGACGGGCAAGATGCGGGACTGACAGGTCCATGGTCGGGATGAATGAACAAGCCCTAAGGACAGGTCCATGGTCGGGATTATCATGCTTGGTTTATTTACCATTACCCTATTCAAGCATGCATCGGTGTCTGGCTAGTGATTGCATGCAATCAATAACATACTCATATATGTCGTAGACTATTCCTATTCATGTGTATATACTCTCTGGCCTGCGATGGTTGTCTCGTTGGTTCTTATACATTCTTTTGTGCATCCGTGTAATGTGCCGACTGTTGCGTGAGCCACACCTCTCTCTTGATTTCCGAGCAAACTATATCGGATCTGTGCCTTGCGATGATGCTTCTGGTTTGTGGCGTACACCGTCCTCCAGGCCATCTCCCACTTTCGGCCGCCAAGGTCCGTATCCCGATGGAGCCAGTCCACTATGACGATGAGGAAGGCCTGCGGGAGAAAGGAGTGTGCGTGGAGGTGTAGATGCCTCCACGGTATTGAGACAACACCCGTGGAGGTGTATATGCCTCCACGGTGATTAGACTGGATATGGTGTAGGTCTGGATCGTGAGACAGCTCACAGCCCATACTTGAGTTATGTTAATAGACCAACAACTTGGACGCTGGTTGAGGTGTACACAAGTCACCACGTATGATCGGTGTGCCAGGGTGCTGATCTTGCCGCCAGTAGTAATACGCTACTCACCCTGGTTAGCAGGGTGTCAGCATCTTGTGTGGTGCCCATCGGGCACCCAGCTAGAGACCATGTTGCCACCGCAGGGCAATAATGGGAAGCTGGGTTCGTAGAATTTTTTGGCCAACTTTTGCCCACACTGCAGCAGTACTAACAGCACAGGATATTCACATGTTGTTGGTTTGTGCAAGCTTGCACGCTCCTTCAACTTTTCCCTGCTGTAGCAAAGAAACTGACATCTTCGATCTAAACAGTTGATTGAACAAGATATCTTTACCTCGAGAACATGCCTTTAGCTAGGATAGCTCCAGGCTGGTTTGAAATGGATCGAATTTCCTCAATGCTTGTGACTTAAACAACTATTTTGGTAGATAGGCTCTCGTGTCCACCAGAAGTGTCCAGAAAGAAAGACTTCACTGTCTTTACTCGCCTTCATGATTTCGCCCGTTTCAGAGCCGCGGATTTATTTGAAGATATGAGTACGAATTCTTTATCTAATGTGGGTACTCGTCTGGGGAGCAGGGCCCCGTCTTGGGAGCAGGGCCCTGATCGATCATGACACTCGTGATTGCATGCGCCCATGCACTTGAGGCAGGCGGTCACCTGGTGGCTGTGGCCTCGAAGACCTGGGCGGCACTTAACTAAACTTAATTAATAGTTAATGATACACGTGCTCCCGTTGGGGAGTCACGGCTCGAGCACCAGAGTGCTTTTTATCGGACCTGAGTGTGCATGCACAGCGAGAAGGGGGCAGAGGCCCCCCTTAATTCCTCATGCCACGGGCATGCCACAGAGTGCACAATCGGACCCGTCGAAACGATCCGGCATCTCCAGCCAGGGCTGTGGGTGCATTAAAGCTTCGGCATAGCAAAAGCATAGCGAATGCAGTAGTCCGGGCTGCCCCATACGTGGTCCACGGTGGCCAGAGATCAATTGATAGGGGTAATTGGCATTAATGGAGAGGCGCCGGTTTAATTGGGAGAGTATGAAGGCCTCTCCCGGAGCCAGAGGGGTTTTAGGGGCATACCCCGCAGGGGTCACCCATGTGCAAACCCTGGGCGACAATTAATTCATTATCAGTTAATTAAACATGCGCTCCCGTTGGGGAGTCACGGAGCACAATAATGTATAAGTTTAAGCGCTTTCCATCCCTGTTTGTTTGCGCACACTGGGAAGGGGCCGGGCAGAGACACCCGTCTTCCCTCATGCCCGGAGCTAGCTAGGCAAGCCACAGCTGCATGCAATCTAATTAAACTACTCACGAGGAGAGTCTGGCATAACTGTGGGTGCACTAATTCTGATCAATGTGTGTGGGTGACATGGCCGGGGCATTGCATGTCTGGCACAATGAATTAACTGTATACTGACGTGTGCGGGTAGACATGCGGGTGCATACTAGGCTGAACTAACTAATTTGGAAGGCCGAGTTGCGATCAGCTGCACACCGTGAAGCTGGAGGCAGGTGCCGCCAAGCTAGGTCGACACCCTGGCCACGCAGGTCCCATAGATCTCCGAGCGAACAGCCACCATCGCCGCCCTACCTGCCGACCGCGTAGAGCCAGCGGTGACCCAGGGCTCGACTCGCGTGCCCGCTGAGTTATGGGCCGGCTGATCGACCTGCTCAAGAGCGGCAGGCAACCTCGATCTACCACCAGTACCGCCATCACCACCAAGCTTCGAAGTCAAAGCTCCGCGAGGCCGCTGACCACGACCGCCGCTGCTGCGCCGGGTCATCCTCAGGCGCTTCGACATCGGGCAGGGCCGGCAGGGGGAGAACCCAGAATCTCGTCTCGACGAGCTCACGAACCAGCTTTTGGCTAGCTCGCATGAAGAGCTGCAACTAGGTGTGACAGTGCAGGGTGCCTCCTGCCTTCCCCATCCACAGGACAAAGCTGTCCCCCCCCACTGGGTGGTCCTCACCTTCAGCGATCGACATCGCAGCCCGAGTTCGCGGTTCCTCTCTCGCCGCAAGAAGCTGGCGAGCACGCCCTGGCCGCTTCATGACGACCTGACGCCCGTCCCGCAGCAGCAGCAGCGCCGGCCGGCCGCGATCAAGCGGCCCAACTCCATCTAGTCCCGAGGAGAAGCCCCAAGCTAGTGTAGTCTGGCGGGGCGGGGCGGGGATGACCTTCATGCGTCAAACTGTGGAAGCCCACCTGGGCTTCCCCAGGATAGAGCATTCAAGCTATATAGTTGTGTAGATAGTGGGGGCACTGATGGGAATGGGAATGTAGGATAGCTAAGTTGAGCCTACCTTTCAACTATAGCACGCATTATTATACTTCAGCCCAGGATGCGGAGCTAGCGAGTGTTACATGTGGCCTGCCCAATAAGGGCAGTGACAGAATTAGCGCAGCCTAGCTAGGGCGCCCTCACTCTTTCCCATCGACAGTGTACAGTAAGTACTTCAGTGCGTCAGTACAGTAAGTACTGGAGTGCGTGTCATGCGCATGACTTGGGCAAGCCACAGAGCAAGTACCAACTATGCTACTTTCATTAGTAGAAAAATAATTACAAGATTTAGTTACAAATAACATATCGCTCTGCATCACATACCCCAACCATATATAGTCATACATACTAAAATATTTAATGTTATTAGCCGGCCGGACACGGGTGTTGTCGTGGATTCTTAATACCACCACACGCAGTTCGTTCACACACACAACGCAGGGGTATACAGTAGGGCAGGTAGGACGGGTAGAGGGCGAGGGTGATTATTATATCCCCCAACACCAACAACTTTGATAAACACGTGACAGCGTTACTTGAGCATAAAGTCCTCAGTGTACAGTCAAGTGGGATGGGATCGATGGGATGCCGGCTATGTCCACATGGAGCTATACTAGCTATCTATATCTTAGTAAGACCTAGTCACAGGGTTGTGGGCGGCACCATGCATGGCCCGAATCACTGCCGGTGAATGCCAAACGTGGTCACACGCAGAGCGCCCACTGGCTTGCATGGGGGTGGTCTCCATTACTTCCTGTCACCGATCTGGCCTTGCATGCATGCGAACCATCTGCCTCCAGTTACAGACATGCCAGGGGGCTGAAGGCTGGCGTGAGCCCATTGCGACGTGGGTACTGAAGACATATCCATGCCTAGTCTATCCCGGAAAGTCCACGGGTGGCGCCGGGCCGGCCGCACTCCTTGGTCCCGGGGCACGCCATGTGAGAACACCAGGTTAATTGGGCGGGCTCAGTTGGTGCCTGCTGACCTATTATCCATCGTGTCTACTCCTGATCTGTCCGTGCCATGCAGGTGCCCGGCTAGGCCCAGGCACAGTGCCTAATAATAATATGGGCAGCATATTATGGTAAATTAGCATACAAATCCTGATGCCGGGCTCAAAAGTGCATGCTAAATGGAATATTGAGCACACTACGAAGCATCTTGGCCGGCCGGTTACCGGCGCCGTCGAGTTCACTGCTCCAGCTCCTGCGTCGGCTCGCAGCGCACAACATAATCCACGACAATAATGAACAGCACAGGTACGGTGACATGACGTAGCTCAGGGCTCAACGCGGCAACACCCCGTCATGTCCACTGCAGACAGGCCGGTCTGGCAGACCGCTGCCAGCAGCTAGACGCCTATCTGCAGTGGACATGGCGGGGTGTTGCCGTGTTGAGCGCGTACCAAGTCACTATATCTAGAGGGGGATATCATCCTCACGTTCTGCTCGCTGTTCTCTATTGTAATGGCAGATCGTGTACGGGGGTTGAAGGTTCCTTTATTGGTACCCACGTGACGCAGTCTACGTGATAAATAATAATAATGATGTTTCAGCCTACCTATGGTATTGCATGGCTGTATATTGAAGTTATACCTGCACAGTGATGCACCCCGGTGCCCATGATGCTGTGGAGAGAGCGCTCGAAAAACCAAGGCGGGATCAAAGCAAGGGAACTTAGAAACACTACGGAAACCATCCACTGGTTGGCATTTGGCGACCGTGAGACACAAGGATCTTACAAGCAAGCTACACTGTAGCATGGCAAGTTGGCTCCATGCTGTTTAGGTCTCTGTCCTTGCCTCGATCTCGGGCAGCCATGCACCGAATATTGAAGTCATACAGAAAACTGACTGGTGAGAGCATGGCCGCTAGCTTTACATTTTCAACTGAAATTTTGTAGGCATGATCCTTAGGTCTTGAAAAGCTTATATCCTTGGCCAGGCAACGTTTGGATGTGCGCAGATATGTCTCGACCTTTCGCTCAATGCCGGCAACCTCGTTTCAGCAACCAGGTGGCGACCGTGCATGTGCTAACTGTTGATAGGCGGGAAATACCCCTACATTTGAACGCGGATAGATGTTTCACGTTATTCCTTACATGATTTATAAGCGACGACGGCCAGGAAAGGCTCGCAGCTACGTCCATCAGCATGGGTGGGCATGCTGGCTCTGTCAAGAAAGGTAAATTATATGCGGTTTTGATCTGGTATACGTGCTATCCTGTTCACGTGTTCATTGTACGTACTGTATCAAGTTGTTGGGTGGAATCATTGTAAAATAATCGTAGACCTGTAGTAATGGAGGTTTTCTGCTTGTCTTTTGGTTGCTTTACTGCCTAGAGCTACGCATTATTGGCTTGTGATGGTTGGGGAATACCACTACGACATGCAGATTTCGGACCAGATTTGTCTGCTATTAGCTTATGCTTCATCGAAAGATGCAGTGACGTAGTGCTTGGCATTGTTTATAAATATGATAAGCTTGATAACGCGATGTTTTTTCTTGCTAAAAAACATCTCGAAACAAGTGGTTTTCTGGCGAGATCTAGCCACTATTTCTTGTTTTGCTCGCCAAAGTCAGCCTTCTTCTTGTGTGCTCCTCGTGCATATCATACAAGAAACATGGAGATGCCCAGGACCTGCTTGCATGGAAGCATACAGCCATCTTTCTTCTTTTGCTTTTTTCATCTTTCAATTTCATTTGGCGTTGTTTTTTAGGGTATAATGCATAGGTAATCTAGCTCCTCGTGAACCCCGGTTTACACGTCCAGTACGTGTTTCCCAAGCATTGCTGAGCAGTGGCAAACCATGTATCATGTGTAATTTAGTGTCAGAATTAACATGTGGACTGCTTGAAATGATATCAAAATGCATGAAACAACCCCGAAAAGACGAAATCCAGTGGTCGCGTATAATCGCGTATTATACCGTATTATACCGTATTATACCGTATTATACATTATACGGACCCCGCGCGTATAACCGCGTATTACGTATAATTGAACTCTGCCGGTCCACCGGCCCCTCGGGCTGGCGCTACGAGCACGTACCTCTCCGTGATGGCGGGCCATGGCGGGCCGGGCGATCGCACTCTTTGAGGCTGCCGCCGACGTGGCCGCGGGGTAGTACCTGGCCCCAGCGGCGCGCCCTTGGCAGTGGCTGGGGCACGCCTCATTGCCCTCCTGAAAGACGACGTCCGCCGCCCCGTCTGCTGGCCGCGTTCGTCCCATGTTGCTTGCGGCGAGGTCCTACGCAAGGTGGTGAGTAAGACCATCGTCATTTGTCGCCAAAAGGCCCCCGAGTTTCGCGCCTACTTCTGCCCCAACCGGAGTGCTACTGAGGAGTCCGCCGCGGCCCTGGCAGCTCGGCGTCGCCACCAAAGGGGGCAGCGAATATCATCGTGCACACAGTTCAGGCCTACCTCAGTAGAGACGCATCCGACCCAATGATGTGGCGCTGTTCAAAGGTGGATTGCCACAATGCGTTCAATGCTGTCACCAAGGCTAGCATCTTTGAGGCCGTCGGCGAGGCGTTCCCTGACCTTCTTGCGTGGACAGCAGCCTGCTACGGCGAACCCATGCACTCAACTCTCCTTCCTCGATCATGGCGGGATGGGACGTTCGCCGACGTTGCTTCCCGCATGCACGGGAACCCAGCAAGGTGACCCCCTCGGCCCCTTTTACTCCTGTCTGCCCCGCTGCACAAGGCTCTCCAACCAAGGTGTCCACGCTGCGCACCCGGATGTCGTGCTCCTCGCCTATCTGGACGATATCCATGCCCTTGACCCGGCCGACGCTGCCTGGTTGCCGCCCTGGCTGCCCTTGAAGTGGCCATGGCGGCCATCAAACTTCAGCTCACCCTCCCCAAGTGTGCAGTCTTTTCGCCCCGCAGGGGGACTGCTCTGGCTTCCCCGCGGCTATCCCGAGGGCATTGGCGCGGGCGCGTGGTTTCTATAGTGCCTGGGCGTCCCTGTGGGTGACCCTGACTACGTCGAAGAGGAGCTCCGGGCCACCGTGGAACAGCGCACCCATATGTCCTCGAGACTTGGGCTGCGCCTCAAGGACCCCCCAGACCAAAGTGCTCCTCCTGTGTTTTTGCGCCCATGCACCCACGGGTGGTTCACAGTTCACTGCATGGCTCCGTGGCGCTCCCCCCCACTTGCATGGTGCGGCTTGCCGCGGATCAAGGCCACGGCGAGCGCATTCAGGCCGCCTATGTTGCAGGTGCTCCTCCCCGGCCCTAGCCTGCCAGCTCCCTCCATATCAGCGCATGGCCACCCTCCCCTGCCGCATGGGCGGGTGTGGGCCGATCACCCGCGCCGCCCGCCTCGCCCCTCGGCCGCCTTCCTTGGCTCTGTTGCTCAGGCCTGCCCAGGCGGAGATCCGCCGGTTGGTCCCCAGCGCCGTCAGCGCCATTCCCGACTTGGTCACCCCATCCCCCTTCCCCTTTGTGCAGGCTGTGCAGGATTCTTACCTCGGGATCCAGCCGGCCTGCAACCTCGTCCGCCCCGCCCAGGCCGTCCACCGTCGCCTGCCCCAGCCAGGGCACGCCCAGCGTGTCCACTGTCGTCAGTCCTAGTCAGTGTCTTCCCTGCCTGCGTTCATGAAAAACAACAAAAGACCTACTACGCAGCTATACTATACCGGCTGTGCCGACTGGATGGGTCTGCATGCGAGCTTGAACGATCAGAGGCAGGCTTGGCTTCACTCCGTTTCCCTTGAGGCCGGAGCGTGGGGTCCGCATTCCTGCGCGCCCTCCCCAGGCATGAGCCCTTAATTGTCCACGCTAGTTCCGGCCCTTTACGCCATGATTCGCTCTCCGCCACCAGCTGTTTGCCCCGCAACCTCTCATCACGGCAGGTGCGTCCTGCGGCAGCTGCGAGCTTGCTCTCGATACTACTGGGACGCACTACATCGCGTGCATGGGTGGCCAGCTGAACCAGAACTGGTTCCTCTATCTCCATACTGCTCTCCTCCGGGTGGTGTGTGCGATGGTTCGGTCGGTCTTTCCCCACTCCATCAAGTGCGAGTGACGCGGATGGCCGGCCGCCCTCTACTCATCCATGCAACCACCGCCCCGACATTGCCGTGCTTGACTATGTACGACGGGCAGGGACTTGCCACCTGCTCATGGATGTCTCCGACTCTCCGTGGCTCGGCCGCTCACTCCGGTCGCCACATCCTCCGGGCGGCTGTGGATGCCGGCGCTGCTGCCGCTGTGGCTGAGCGCGACAAGTTTGCCTCCTACGGCAATGTGGGGCCCCACCGGGTCATCTGGGCAGGGCTTTGTCCTTGAGGAGTTCGGGGCTGCATGGGCCCCAAGACAGCGGAGTTTTTCCACGAGTGCTGCCATGCAGCGCCGTGAAGACCGCCTCGACCTCGAGGGTCAGACGGTCGCCCCGTGGTCTGCCCGCACGTGGTCCTCGTATTATTGGCGGCAGCGCCTGTCACTCGCCCTCACTCGCACCGTGGCTGATGTCTGATTCCGCCGCACCCAGGCCGACTTTGTCGTGACCCATGCGGTCGATCTAGATCCCTCCCAGGCCTGAATGGTGGGCCGGCAGCGCTGTTGCTGCGTGTGGTAGTTTTGTGATGTAGTTAGTTGTACCTTGTGCAGCTGGCGTGATCCTTGGATGTCCGTGTCTGATTCCTCTTAATTTCTCCAGGGTTCTTCTTCTTTTCGGGGTTCCGTGTCAGATTCCTGCTAATTAATTAAACTCGTGCTCTCGTTGGGCCTCACGGAGCACGGGCCCCGATGGATGGATGGATGGATGGGGACACGCAATCCTACCGGTCTAATCTATCTACAACATCAAGCCAACTCTATTATTCCAAGCTAGCTCTCTACCCTAGGGGTCCTGTCTAGCGTGCTTCCCACGTTTGCACACACGCGGGCGCTTCCCCACGGGAGGGGGTTCGTTGTCCTCCATGACACGGGCCCACTTGGCCTTGTCCATTGATCATCTTGTTCCAAATCACGGGGAGGCCTAGCCCCCCCATGTCCTCTACTAGCTGTTCTTTGACTTCAGGTGCGGGCCTTGCGGCGTCTAGCATGCATGCCGGGGCCCGGCCCACGTAAGGAGGTGCCCGCCAGGCTGAGCTGGGCGCAGTCCCGCGGGGGGGCCACGGGATGTGTCTACCTGGTTGGTGCGAGCTAAGTGCCCTACTAGCTGCAGGCGCCGCTGCTTAATGATGCTGGTGATATATGGCATGCCGAGGTATACAAGTCCTCACTGCGAACATGAGCAGCGTATCCTACACAAAAATGGATCGCAGCATGTTGCTTTATAGTGCATGCTACTGATGAGCGGCATGCCTAGATATAAACCTTCCCGTCGCACGATATTTGTCTGTTTGTAAAAAACTTTAGCGTAAGTTAATTTTCTAATGAGATGAGCATAGCTTACTCCGTGGCATGCCTATGCGCACTGATGACATGTGCACAAGTAGGAATTAAGGTCGCACGTGCCGACCGGCATAATTGACTTGAACAATGGCCGGAACGTAACATGCGGGTCACGATGCCATCCATTTGGGAAGCCAAGGCATCTGTCAGACCGCCCCACAACTGAGGACGCACTAGCAACTGCTGCATGCCATGCCTGGAGCCACATGATGTAACTTAATTTCTATTCATTATTGATAAAACAATTCAGTCACGCGCTCCCGTTGGGGAGTCGCGGAGCACATGGTGTACAATGATACAAGATTATGGTGCTTTCAATCCCTGGTTGCTACACAACAAGAAGGGGGCAGAGACACCCATGCATCCTTCTTGTACCAGTGTCAAGGAGGCAGGACACAGGCAGGCCCTCAACGTAGGAGAGCCTGCGTGGCAGCTATATCGTGGGCCTGTGGGTGCGATATAAGACTCAAGGCCAGCTGATACGTAGCGGATGGGATTCTCTAGGAGGAAAACTGAGCACTACATTCCAACGCAGCTAAAGCACGAGTCCTTTTGAACACCACATGCGGAAGGCAAAAAACTTTTAGGCAAGTACCCGCCAAGCATTCTACCTACTTGTGCGAGTGGGATTAGCTGCAAGCAGGCAAGAGTATGCCTTCAGGTCTCCGCAGTGCAATTGACATCTCATTACACATGACCTGTTCCACGTCTTGTGAAACTAAGGATGAAGACTGCAAAGCAACCCTGCCCTGGGCTGCACCAAGCTTACTCGTTTTTGTAAAGCGATTCCACGCCCACAAAATCACCGGCAGCAAAAATCTCTGGCAGCAAAAATTTCTGGCAGCAAAAATTGAGACCCCAGGCCACCGGGCCACATGCCCCCTACGGCTAAGCAACACGCAACCCCAAGGGTTGGTGTGCGTTCATGTTGCCCTGGCCCTAGTCTCTGGCCTCGATTCTCACATTGAGCCTGCATGGCCACTGGCGATGATCACGAGCCATATGCGTCGATGTCCATGGCGGCCGCGCCATCCGCTCGGCGGGAAGCACCCTGAGAGCCGCCGTCCAGCCCCCCGAGCCCCCCCTGGGTTGCACCTGGCTGGGTGATGGCGACGCGCTCCCATTGCCCGACCTCGGGCAACCGCCGCAGCTCCCACGTCGGCCAGAAGTGGAGGTCCAGCTTGACGCTCATCACCTTGACCTTGCCCTGCAGGTTGGTTGTCTTGAGCCGCACAAACGAGCCGTTCTCGAGGCCCTGCGTTCACGCGACAAAATGTGCCAGGGGGAAAAATGGGAAAACGGGATAACGCGCCGGCAAGGGCATGGAAGGAAAGCAGCAGCAGCAGCAGCAGTTGCCAGCAGTAGCGGTAGCAGCAGCAGTAGCAGCAAAATTGCCTGTCAATGCTCGGCAATTTGTGTGATGCCATGTAGGATTGTTTTCGAGACATGGGCATTTGAAGTTGGCATTAAACTTGACACGTGGCCTGCTCGGGAGCGACCAAGCAGTGACCATTTACTGCCATGGACACATGGTTTACCCCTCTGTGAAGTCGTAACGGTAGTGATTACCCTATCTGGGGCGCCCACCATCCAGCACCCTCCGGATGCGTGACCGGATGGATTTAACGTCTAGCACTCTTGATGCATCTAGCACACTCTCAAAACATCCCGCTCTCTCTCTATATTTAGCACTTTTCTAACACTTGGTCACGGCTAGCACGTCGCGGTATGCGTAGCGCACCCACTATCCAGCACCTCGCGCTATACGTAGTACGCGCCCACTGTCCAGCAGCCAGCTAGCCGCTCACCGTGCGGTGGCCTGGATGAAGGCATCCAGCCAGGTCTGCACTACCACGTCTAAAAATGAATAATTTCACTGTCTAGTTACCACTTTCGCTGTCTGAGCACACAAATGACCACGTTGGCTATCAAAGAACACAAGCGGACGCGCTCACCATATGAGCACACAAATGACCACGTTGGCTATCAAAGAACACAAGTGGACGCGTTCACCATATGAGCACACAAATAACCACGTTGGCTATGACACAAATGACTATTTTTCGCTGTCTGAGCACCCAGCCACGCACCGCGGTCGCCTGGATGAACGCGTCCAGGTCTGCTGTGGGCTGCCCATTGACCTCCTGAATCCACTGCAGCGCGTACAGCCCGTACCGGTGGGCCGGGCTGCCGCTGTACCACCTGCAGAAGACATACACAAAAGTACAACAAGTATGGTGCAAGTCAACAACCACCCAATTCACACAGGCCTCACACAGGGCTCGCCACGAGACCCGTGTGCCATTGGCTGCTGTATACGAATAGATTTCTATTTACCCACCTCAAAGCAAGCATGCATGCCACCGACTGCTGCAGTGACCCACCTGAAAAGAGATGTGTTGCGGACTAGTGACAGACTAAATACCCACCTTGACAAAGGGCCACAAGCATAAACCATACATAAGCCACAAATTAGCCCACCTCGACATAAACGTGCCACAAATTGGTATGGATACCCACCTCGAAATAAATATGCCCTGCCCCTCCTCGGGCAGGTACCCCAACTCCTTGACCGCGCGGTGCGGCGCCTGCAGCATCGCCCCTGCCCAGTGGAGCACGCGATCCACCCCTGCCCCACTCAGCGAGGTGAGCGCCACATCCACGTCCAGCTCGCGCTGCTGCTGGCCGTCACGCCGCAACGCAGACAAAAAAAGGAAAATAACGAATAAAAATGACGAGTCATGGGAATGAGATGGAAAGCGCGATCCAAGTGCAGGACAGAACAACGGAAAACAATCAGTAGCCAAAACAATTAACAACCACATGCAGGCAGCAGCTCCACCGACCTGAAAGGAAAAAAATTATGTTGCACACAAAATAATTCAATTGTGTTGCCTGTCTGATTCCCGTCGTGTGTCATTGTGTGTGCGTGTGTGTTTTACCACAGTATCACCCACCATGTGTGTGTGGCATGTGATGTGTGTATGTGTATGTGTATGTGTGCATGTGTGTGTGTATATGTGTGTATGGTGGGTGGATGCGGCTGGGTATGGGTGGATTAAATTGTAGAGAGGGAGGGGGGTTGAGGAAACAGCAGACTGGGAGTGGGAGTGTGGACGTAATAATGCCAGAGAGACCGGGGGGGGGGGGGGGGGGGCGGGCGGGCGCGCGCGCGCGCGAGAGAGAGAGAGAGACTCCACTGAGAAGCCCTGTAGTATCAACATGTTTACAAGAGCAAAAGCATATAATTGGACCATTGGTTGGATTACAAGAGAACAAGAGACCTGCCCAGACAGCAGGTGACAGTTGGCAGGGGCCACAGGTTACAACAGTAGAAGAGAGTGCCCAGCCAAGTTTGCCCCAGCCAGGTGACAAGGGCCACACCAGCATGTGTCCCAGAAGACTACAGAGAAACTTCTCTGCGACATTCCGCACGTTGCTATGGTATGCTTCCACACGGCATCGGATGCTCTCACATGGCACCATGTCCGAAGTACACTGTAGTAGTATCACAATGGTATATAGTAGTAGTATATTACAATGGTGTATAGTATTCACGATGGTATATAGTATTAGTATCACGATGGTATATAATATTAGTATTACGATGGTGGTAAGATCAGCCCAGCTGGCTGGAAAACCGTGGTTTAGAGCATCCTGCTTGATGCATTCAACCGGCTTAAGTACGCCTCGCGAAATCGCACCCGCACAACAGTGTCGGCACGACACGGTGACAGCACAGTGTGCAAGGTACATATTTATCGTCAAGTCACGCAGCCATATGAAGAGTAGCCATACGATAAATATACATTTTATGAATGATATATGATGAAAATTAAATATAGATATACTACTAGATATATTTTATGAATTATATATTACGATGACACGAAGCCATATTACGAGCAGCCACATTTACAGAATGCAAACACATTATGACAGCACGCAGCCATATCATTATATTCTTTGAAGTCACGCACGTTCCGCATAATGCGCAGCCGCACGGTGGGGCATGGCTCCGCACTCGCGTCCGCCACGCCTGCCTGTGGCTGCGGCGCCGCCGCCGCCGCATCCCCCTCCCGCCCGACGGTGACTCCGCCGCCGCTCCTCTGCCCTGCAGACACCTCCCCCCCCGGTCCCCTCTCCGACATACCCGCCCCTCCTTCCATCCCTCTCTCTTGGTCTTCCGTCCCGCTCGGTTGGTCGGTCCACGCACTCGCTTGGCCCTCCGTTCCTCCTTGCCTGCCTTCCATCGCTCCTAGTTTTTCTTCCATCGCCACGGCGGCGCGGGCGGCGGCCTCAGCGCACGCGCGGTGCACGCCCGCAAAGGACACGACTGGGACCCCGTCGATCGCGAGCAGGAGGTCGCCGGGCTGCAGGCGCTGGGCCGCGGGGGAGCCGGCGACGCACGCCTTGACCTGCAGCACTTGGCTGCGCTCAGGGTCGTGCTCCTTGAGGACCTGCGATAAACCGCAATGTAAGGGCAGCAGAACGATGCGGAAACCTGGGGCCATCAGGTCGCATATTCCTGGGTCCTTGTGCTCCTTGAGGACTTGCTTATCCGACACGGGATCACCCACATCGCCCAATCACACCAACCGCCCCAATCGCCCCAATCGCCCCAATCGCCCCAATCGCCCCAATCGCCCCAATCGCCCAAATTGCCCCAACTTGCCCCAATTGCCTCAATTGCCCCAATCGCCCCATTCGCCCCAATCACTGGCCCAAATGGCCCAAATTGCCCAAATTGCCCAACTGGCCCAAATCGCCCAAATCGCCCAAATCCCCTAAATTGCCCAAAACGCCCAAATGGCCCAAATGGCCCAAATGGCCCAAATCGCCCAAATCGCCTCAACTGCCCAAATCGCCCAAACCGCACAGGGAGCCCAAATCGTCCAGATCGCACAAGGAGCCCAAGAAGCCCAACGAGCCCAAGCAGCCCAAGGAGCCCGAAAAGCCCTCCATGAAGGTGCACAACGAGCGGAGTGGGCTATAATGGGATGCGTAATCATGGGTCATGTCCTTAGGGAGATGCGTTCATATGAGTACGCGATCAAAGTACAGCAGATGTGGAAACATGCAAATCTGGTTCTGTTGCACATACACGCGTCGTGTTCTTTGAGGTGCCTTGGTCACGGGCAGCGCGAGAAACATGGCTATTGTCAGCATATGACGGAACTATTATTAGCAAACAGATGCAACAGATGGCAGTGCAGCAAAGATACCCTCCACCGAGCCGGTCTTATTGATGCCTTTTATTCAACCTTCCCCCCCCTTACCCCCTGCGCCCCCTCCCCCCTCCCCCACCCCCCACCAGCAAAGGCCGCCCCCGACCACCCCAGTGCTCCCAATTACAGCCACCCCCGCCGACCCACCTGCGCCCACCGCTCGCTCAGCCCAAAGCTGCGTGCCTTGGCGAGTGGGACTGGCCGCAGCTCGCCGTCAAAGACGGCCACGCTGGCGGCGGCGGGGATCCACCCCCCTGCGCCCGGGTCTCCGCGTGGGATGCGCCCACAGCCGCCACGGACGCCTTGGTTACTATCTCCAGCATTACCCTCGTCGCTCTTCGCATCCACCATGACCATGTAACTGCTGGTGCCGCTCTCACTGCTGCTGTCGGCGGCGGCGCCCTTGGCACTGCCATCCTTGCGGAGGACGCCGTTGCCGACACCGGCATTATTTCCAACGCCAGCATTTCTGATGCCAGAATTGTTACCAACGCCAACACGATCGCCAACGCCAACGCCAGCATTACCCAGATTGCCAGCAGCCTCAGAATCACCACCCCGGCCCTGTCCCACCATATCCCTGGCCTCCGCCCCCCCTCCCTTGCTACTTTTTCCACGGCCATCGCTCGCCTCAGGACGCACGTTGCCAAGTCCCACCCCGCCATTGGGCATCCTGCCAAGTCCCACGATACCATCTGGCACGTTCGCGGTCGTCCCACCTGGCGCATCCGAGATACCCCCATTCGGCACATTAACAGTTCTGCCACCCGTTGCATTTCCAATGCTGCCACCAGGCGCCGCGGCGCCACCACCTGGCGCGGGCGCGGCGGCCGTGAGGCGCGCCAGCAGCGGCGCCAATAGCTCCACCGGCTGCCCGCACACAAACTCATAGTCCTTGACGCGGTGGTCATCGCCGCGTCCCTGGCGCGAGTAGGAGGACCAGAGCGCGCGGACGGAGCCGTCGTCGTCGGCGAGCACGCCGGAGAAAGCGATCCCAAAGTCTGTGTGTTTGCGGTATGCGGTGTCATACATTCGCACGCGTACGCCGGTGGTTGCATGCATGGGAACGCCAGTGTAAGAGCACATGAGCTTCCGCGAGGAGGAGGCCGGAGAAGGCGATCCCCAAGTATGGGGCAGACAAGTAAACATGCTATTATACGCACACATGACAGATATGCCTACGGACGGTCATGTTACTAAACATGCACACCTGCGCACGTACGCACACTTGACCCCCAGGGGTTAAGCACGCCCGATAGGCGGCTCCGAAGTCTGTGCAAGACGAGAGGCGTGGCGCGTGTGCGATGAGGCACAAGTGCACATGCCAATGGCCGAGTTAGAATCCAAGCACACACACACGCCTACGTAAGATGTTTTAAGAGCCCATGTGCAAACATGAGCACACATGGGGAATGCCAGTTTTAAGAGCCCATGTGCAAACATGAGCACACATGGGGAATGCCAGTGCTAGGATACATGTGCAAACATGAGCACACATGGGGAATGCCAGTGCTAGGATACATGTGCAAACATGAGCACACATGGGGAATGCCAGTGCTAGGATACATGTGCAAACATGAGCACACATGGGGAATGCCAGTGCTAGGATACATGTGCAAACATGAGCACACATGGGGAATGCCAGTGCTAGGATACATGTGCAAACATGAGCACACATGGGGAATGCCAGTGCTAGGATACATGTGCAAACATGAGCACACATGGGGAATGCCGGTGCTAGGATACATGTGCAAACATGAGCATGGAAAACGCGGCGCTAAAGTCTGGGCCAGAGAAGCACACACATACATGCGTGCGGGCGCCCTAGACCTGTGCTATAAGGACCAGCAAGGTGGCACCTGTAAAGCACTACTTTTCGTACCGCACCGGCGCTACCTATGGGTAAACCAGTGCTACGCTGACCTGCAACGGCCGCGCCTCGCACCTGTGTCCTGCACGATCGCATCTTCGTTGGTGGACCGGAACCGGGCACCTTGAAAGCACTTACACTCTAATACGCACACCAATACTAATAATATTTATTGCCGTACCTGTGTCCAGCACAATCGCCTCTTCGTTGGTGGACCGGAACCGGGGCACCGACGCGGGCGGAACGCTCAGCACCTCGGCCGCGTTGGTGACCATGCTGCGGCGACAGGTGGCGCGCAGGCTGGGCAGCAGGCCCACCAGGTGGACCGCGTCCCCTTGCTTGAGCGGCGGGTCTGGCCGCCGGCACATGCATCAGAGCGGCCAGGGGGGAGGAAAGTACAAGCCGGAGAGCACAAAGCAGGACAATGAGTGGGAGAGTACATGCACGTGCGTATATAGACACAAGTACATGCACGTGCGTATATAGACACAAGTACATGCAGGTGCGTATATAGACACAAGTACATGCAGGTGCGTATATAGACACAAGTACATGCAGGTGCGTATATAGACACAAGTACATGCAGGTGCGTATGTGCACATGAGCACTTTGGGATATGCGTATCCCGTAGAGTAGAAATGAGCGCGTGCATCGGGCAACTAGGAAGGGGGGGGAGATGGCAGAAGAAGGAATGAGGGAGAGAGGCACATGCAGGTGCATCGCGCAACTAGGAAGGGGGGGGAGATGGCAGCAGAAGGAATGAGGGAGAGAGGCACATGCACGTGCGTCGGGCAAATATAGAACTGCATGAAAATGATACAAATGGGGTTTCCGGCCCCACCGTCTCGGTCATCTAGTCGCTCTACACGCAAGCCAGCCATAATTTCAATGCACAAGGCTACACATTTCCATCTCCATTAATCTCCATCATCCTGAACGACTCGAAAACGCAGACAAGAAAACGGCAGCTCGAGCTACCATGGTCCGGATTCTCCCGATTTCTGGCCTGCGCTGGTTGTCTCCTTGATACAACAAACGTATGTCGTACAAATACCAGGAAAACCTGATTATTGACGAGATTTGCGGTAGACCTGCACCGGGAGGGAGGCCGGGCAACGGATTAAATGGACTAAACTAAATCATATCAAATGAGACTAACTTTGATTATATTAAGTGAGACTAACTTTGATTATATTAAATGAGACTAACTTTGATTATGTTAAACGAGACTAACCTTGATTAAATTTAGGACGGAACACTAATGAGGAGGGAGAGAGGGCGGGGGGGGGGGGACAAGGAGATACTGAGTGTGATGGGGGGAAAGCGGGAAGGAGTAGGAGAAAGCAAGGGGGTGGCGTGTGTGTACATGTACCTATGCTCCTGCCCCTCCCCTAGCCCCTGCACCTAAGGTTCGCACGTGCCACCGCTTTTGTCAACTGAAGCTGGCCCGGCCGTCAACTAACCGAGTGGGGAAAAAAGGAACTTCCCCCAGGGGAACGGAGGACGAGGAAGAGAGGAGAAGGATGAGTTTTCTGGGAAAGACGAGTCTATTTATTTATCAGTGATAATTGCTAGAAAATCATCAATATTTAGATGACTCTTGAATACTCGTTCTCATTACCGGGCATGAGCTTTGCAGCCTTGATGGCCTTGAACGCGGGCGAGTCTGGTCCCCCAATGTCAGCGATTTGGTAGCTGAGGATGGCGAGGTTGGCGACCGGGTGCAGGAATACCACCTGGCGAAGAAACACAGCCCAGTCAAGATCATAGAAAGGGGTTCAACCATCCGAGAAGGCGACATTAGCAGATTCTATCAAAGGATTTACATGGTGCCCGAGCGGACCAGCCAAGCACACCCCAGGGAGATTTGCGATAGAAAAGAATCACCTACCTGGACAAGAGAGATGGACGAGGTTTCAAGCAGGAAGAGAAGGTTCAACCACCTGGAAGGGCAAGCATGAGCACGTGGCAGGGTGACAGCCGCCTGATGGCAGCTGAATGTCCTGGCCAACCTGGCTCCCCTGGCAGATGCATTGAAGAGGCGGGCTTAACTGAGCTGCAGATGGCGGGGCAGGCCAGGCAGGCCCGACAAACTTGATGCGCATCATTCATCTCCGTTTTCCAGTAAAATACACAGATCTGACCTAGTTTTCGCCTTAAAAATATACCCGTTATTCGAGCCAGCGAAGCAGCTTTTTACATCTACTAGGATGCGTACCATGCCTTAACCGTTTTGCACAGGTGCCCTTGCTGCCCATCCCATCAATTAATTTTAAGATCACTCAGCTCCCAAGAAGACCAGCATTTGATTGAATACAATAAGTGGAGCCCTGCCACAAATGCAGCAGTTAACAGTGGCCTTAAGGTTTCTCAATCCGCACGCGGAAGCAAGAAGCCTCCAGGGTGGGAGGGAGGGGAAAGAAACAATTGCGGATCATTGCCTGCCTAGCTTGCTTAAGGCATGGCCCGCCGACACACAAGCTGACATCATCCTAAATGAATTAACACCGGCATGCGTCACACACCGGCCTGAACAGTGCTGAAAACGCCACTACAAACAGCGTGGCCACGCACCCCCAGGCTAGTGCGTTAACCGTACAAGTAGTTGTACAAGGTTCCCAAGACTGACAAACATAAAACGCGCCCATCGACCCCTTGGGCCGGTCCGAATCCACTTTACAATAATTAATCACGACTCACTAAATAACCCAAATCAGCCAAAGATTCGGTAAGCAACCAGCCGACCCTACAGGTCCCCACCTAACCTCAGCTGGTGCAACCAAACACGAATCTTTGCAAGTGAAGTCGTATAAAACCTACAATTAATTTTCTCGGACCGCTAATTAATAGCCACCGACCCTTATAAACAACCGGGTCATCCAAGGAAAATTCGGGCGAGCAGGAAACCCTTTGTACAAATCGAATTAGTCAGCCCATGTCGCAGACAGCCTTCCACATCCAGGCCAAGGCATGGCGGCCTTATCTTTCCCGCATGCGTTAATTAAACTATATTCAGAGAAAACCGATTAAGATCACTCAGCTCCCAAGAAGACCAGCATTTGATTGAATACAATAAGTGGAGCCCTGCCACAAATGCAGCAGTTAACAGTGGCCTTAAGGTTTCTCAATCCGCACGCGGAAGCAAGAAGCCTCCACCCAATTACCCCCCCCTGGCGCCAACCCCATTGCGCCGATTAAACTCATGACCACCGTGCGCGAAAGAGCGTGTCGCAACATCTTAAATGGCGACTCAGCCCGCGCTAGGCTATATTAACCCCCGCAGGGGCCCGCTGGTTACAATGCGACACAAGCCGGTGACCACCCCAAAAGCAAGCCCTCAAAAAGAGCCAGCATTTCGCAATTCCGGAACCGTCCAAAAAGGAAAGAGGTTTTACGACACCATAATAGACTGAGCCGCGCAGCAGGTGCTGAGACGAAAAGGAACGACAAAGGTCTGGCGTAGCCTCCCCTCCCTGAGACGCCCTCCCCAACTCGAGTCTCGCAATAGGGAAATTTCTAGCTTCGGAGCGCAACTCTCGCGCGGCTCCTATTGTCCCCAACCACCCCTCCTCGGCAGGGGCAGCTGGACAACTGACCTGCCGCCACAAAAAACATTTTATGACAAAAAACCGTACAAGTAGTTGTACAAGGTTCCCAAGACTGACAAACATAAAACGCGCCCATCGACCCCTTGGGCCGGTCCGAATCCACTTTACAATAATTAATCACGACTCACTAAATAACCCAAATCAGCCAAAGATTCGGTAAGCAACCAGCCGACCCTACAGGTCCCCACCTAACCTCAGCTGGTGCAACCAAACACGAATCTTTGCAAGTGAAGTCGTATAAAACCTACAATTAATTTTCTCGGACCGCTAATTAATAGCCACCGACCCTTATAAACAACCGGGTCATCCAAGGAAAATTCGGGCGAGCAGGAAACCCTTTGTACAAATCGAATTAGTCAGCCCATGTCGCAGACAGCCTTCCACATCCAGGCCAAGGCATGGCGGCCTTATCTTTCCCGCATGCGTTAATTAAACTATATTCAGAGAAAACCGAAATTAATCAGAAACATAACTGCCCATCCCATAGTAGCCCCTTACCTGGTTCCTATTAACGCCCCTCACCAAGATCCCACTCCGGCCCTGTAGTGGTAATCATCTGTCATCTGGAGCTCCAGACCGGGAACCTATCATTAGAACACTATTACCTGGCTTCTATTTGGGCCCTTCACCAGGATCCTTTTCGAGCTCCTTCGCCCAATCCATCCCGCCCCCAACCATGTCTTAAATTCGACCCTTACCATACATACTCTGATGCTGCCGTGGTAGAATAAAATTCTAATTCTTCTGTATTGTACATTCTACGGCAGTTGAATAGATTCTGTAGAGCCCTGTACATCATGATTGTTATGATTGAATACATTCCAGCGCTCACCTTGGCGGGTACCTTACCGCATGTGCTACGAGGAAAATCCTGTTATAGAATGTGACTCTGGCGTGCTCACCTCGGCAGGCATCTCCACCGGGTGGCTACGATACTATAATATACAACATGATTACTACCACCGCTGTCATTATGGTAGCATAAAAATTACTTTCAGTGGGCTCACCTCGGCGGGCACCTCTACCGGGTGGGCCGCAAACGAGATGGTGACGTCGACAGGGGACACCGGCACCGTGTTGCGGTCGACGGTAACCAGCCCCAGCGTGGGCGTGTGGTAGATGACCAGCCCCGTGCCCTCAAAGGACTTCCCGTGGACACCATCCACGAGGCACACGGGCGGGATGTGCACCTGCGGAGATCGGCCGAAAGAGGGGTGGAAATTCGGGGGAGGCGGACAACATGGGGGAAGGGATAAGGGGAAACGTTACGGGGAAGAAATGAGGTATAGAAGAATAGAAGAATAGAAACTGAAAGGGGGGGCAGTAGGGGACTGAGGGGGACAATAAGGGGAAGACAAGAGAACGAAGGGGGAGCGCGAGGGGAAAGAAAATAGCAGCGAAGAGGGATGGATGCAAAGCATTGACACATGCCGGAACCATGCCGCCAGCCGGGGTCCAGGGACAACCCCCTGTGTGAATCTTTGAAGTGGCTGACATCCAAGCAAGCTCGTAACAACCACCGTCATCTACGCACTTTCTTACCCGCCAGATACTCTACTCAAGAAGAAGATACGGTTACTCAGATGCACATGGGTATTTTTCAGGCCATTTCAGCAATGTTTTTTATTCACACCTTGAGTTACATGCAGGCTTACAACTTCCTTAAATGAACAGGCCTTTGAGAGCCCTCTTATTGTAGCATCCCCAGACATGTGTACAAGAGAGTGGCACCTCTAAAGCCACAGTTAGGGACCATTCACCCATGACTGGCGTAAATAATGCCTACAAAATCATCGCAAAAAAGGATCTTCCCATGCCCTGCAAACTTGAATCTGTGCACTACATTTCTTAAATGGCAAGGGGAGAAGCTGCCACACTCAAAAATTGGTGCAATACAATGTAGAGAGTCTAAATCCCCGCACCCAGCATGTGGGCCTGCAGTTACTAGGAGAAAAGATGCACGCATGGGCATGCCCATCTCATGCCACCGAACAACAACCGGTCAAGTGGCGGCATATCATTACTAATGACAATTAAACCAGTGCTAAAGGCCGCAAAACTAGTGCTCAAGTAGCACGCTTGGCATGTAAATGAATGCAAACTGTCCTATTGCAAGGCCTTTAGTCACCTTACTACGCTAGTGCCGCTTTCTTGCACCCCATTAGAACCTTGCACCAGCCTTCATAGTGGTATAAAGCAGTGGTGTTGACACTATAGTTGCTTGTGTAAATGCTGCCTAGTCATTTGAATGCCAATCCTCCTAAGAAACCCATCCAATGTTTTTACCTTCACATGCTGAGAATTTACCTATCAGTGTTTGTAGTAACGTGACGCATGCGTCAGCGGGCTGATGCGCCAGCTCTTACGCGTCACGAATTTTACCCCACGGGTCAGCCGGCTGACGCGTACATTTAGGCCGCGCGTCAGCTGGTTGACGCGTAAATTTAGTCTGCGCGTCACTCGTATGACGACCCAAGTTCTCACGCGTCAGTATGTGCCTGGGCCACAAGTTCGCCGCATCACCTCTATTCGCTGCGCCTAAATGTATTTTTCGTACATAGTTTAAGTGTAAGCCCATCCACGCCCACCGAATCGTACTTGAGATTTTCGTGCACTGACTGAAACTGATTGTGACTGACTGAAATGTGGGCCGCACTTGGCCGTGTGGAGCCTCTCACCTCTGGAACGTTCGGTGCCTGTATGCCAAGACCTGCCGGCGCGTCTGCCTGGCTCGCCAACGCGAGATAACTCTACAAACTACGTGAGTGACCCCCGCGGCCCCGCTACGACAGGCTGCGCCAGTTGCAGGCTGCACCCCAAGCGGAGGCCGCCACGTGTCGACCCCTTGGCGACCGGCGCCGGCGCCCCGCCCCGTAGGTCCCGGGAAGCCCTGGCGCGTCCCGCCGGGTCCCTGGGCGGCCCCTGGGAGGATATGAGAGGCTTTGATGGGTGGCTGAGGACTTTGAAGGAGAAGTCTTGCTTTTTTAGGAGAAGTCTATCGCATTCCCTCCCGGGGAATGTACCCGGGCGCGCCACTTCCAGTCAACGAATCTACCACGGATACGCGACAGTCCAGGTTTTTAACAAATGTGACTTTGCATTTTTTGAAAGGTTTGTTGACGCGTGAAGCCACGTGTAGACCCGAGGCGTCTGCCAAGACCGCACTGAATATTAGAGGCGCGTATGAGACCTTGGGAGTAATTGTGCTCAATCACGGTAGCTTGCACTGTCTGTTCCATACGCCCATCGCCTCCCGTCTTCCTTTCAACACCAGCACGGTCGTCGCCACACCAGCGATATCGAATGATGTAAGAGGTCGCTGCCGCGGTATGATTGGGTGTTTGTCGCTTGCCCTTGTGAAGTCGCCTAGTGTCGACATTGCCTCGGATTAACGCTCCCCGCCTAATAAATTTGTTTGTTGTTTGTCGCCTGTCGCCTTGAGGCACGAAAAAATGAAGAGGAAAGCTGAAGATGGGGAAGAAAAGGGGGAATGTGATCGTTGCCAGCTGACGCTCTCGGATGTAGGCACAGCGTCTCGGGGGTACGACAACTGCACCGACTGCTGGCAGTTTTTGTTGGATGATATCGAGGCGAGGGAGCGCCTGTCTATCGACAAGGCCAAAGAGCACCTGGCGCAAATCAAGAAAATGCACGAGGCCGGCAAGACTTACCAGCCTGGTCCTAGGGAGTGCGAGTATATCAACGCGTGGGATCCCAGCCTTGTTTTTTTTTCCCCCGACCAGCCCGACCCCTATGGCGCGGATTTCAAGGAGGCGGCGTCGAACTGCGCTTATTCTCTGGGGATGCACACCGGCGGCTGCTGCGGCCCGCGCTCCTTCTAGTGCTATTCCGACATGGCGGTGTGTGGGCGCTGTGGCGGGGATATGCACGCAGTGTTTGACCCCCTTCTGGGTTTCTCCTCCATGGATCTGCGCTTACCTATTACCTGTATCCAGTCCGTGCAGTTGTCGTACCCCCGAGACGCTGTGCCTACATCTGAGAGCGTCAGGTGGCAACGATCACATTCCCCCTTTTCTTCCCCATCTTCAGCTTTCCTCTTCATTTTTTCGTGCCTCAAGGCGACAGGCGACAAGCAACAAACAAATTTAACCCCTAAATGGTCTTGCGGCCGATTTTCCGCCAAAAATCGAGTTCCAGCCGATGCATCGGCCCCTTCTCGGGGCACCAAATGCCGCGAAATCTAATGAGAATTAGGAAAAGTTTAGCTGAGAAGATCGAAAGTTTATAAGTTTCTTCACAACGTGGTACTAGGGTTTGCATACTTCTGACATAGTTATAGAGGTGTTCTGGCCGGTCAATTCAAGGGGTCAGGGTACTTTTTCACGTACAACGTGCATTCCGGAAAACGGCGACCTGGCCATGGCGGCTTGCGCCCACGCATGGCATTTACGTTTGCGTTCGAATTTTCTGGCCAAACTTAGTATATTGATTTTATACGTCCTGAAGATCATACAGGCCAATTTTTGGTTCGCGGGAATGCCATTTGATAGGTGTCGGCAGCGTTCTTGCTGGAAAAACTGCGATCAGGCCGGACAATAGAAACGTTGACAGCAATACCTTTCCGGCGTATATTTAAGGATATATTGGTTTCTTTGTACTTTTTATTATACATAGTAGTCGTAAACGTGCAAGGGTGGCCAGAAATCGCCGAATCCAGCGACCATGCTGCTCCCAATTTCTAATGCTGGCAGCCCTTGGGCAAAACAAAATACTTTTCCTACCCTTTAAGAATATCTAGTTTGTTGGGCCACCCATTTCCTATTTTTTCCACAGTTTCTGTTTGCCCACTATGCAAAATTTGAAATTTTGGCAAAAAAAAATGGCATTGTAGATATTTTAATGGCCCGGAGGTAGTTAACATATTATTAGGCATGTGGTTCATTCCAGGCAGCACGACACCCATCCCAATGACAACCGCCAAACGCAGGACAACGATCATAGCCAGATGCTGATCGGAGCAACACCCACCTCCACGTGCGCTAGGGACTTCTCCACCACCGCCTGGGTGTCGCCCACGCCGGCCGCGCCCCGCTTGGCGTTCTCCCTCTGATCCTCAGCCACCGAGCCCTGCGCCCCCCCCCCTGGATGACACCCTCACGTCCCCTAGGTCCGCCCATGCCCATGCCCTCCTCAGGCACATCCATGGTCTCCACCATATCCCCCGCCCCCACGGTCACCCCCTGCTTCCACCCAACCCCTCCCACCCCAAGCACGGATTCCGGCCCAGGAATCACCCCCTCCCCATCCCTCGCCTCCCCCTTCCGCTCCTCCCTCTCCCTCTTGCGGCCCCTGGCCTGTTCCAGTAGACCCAACAGGGGCAGATCGGACCCTGACGGCTCTGGTACCTGGGCACCAGGCAGGGGGGCGTCCTCCAGGGGAGGGCGTGGGGAGGGCCTCGCGGGACAGGGCAGCCACAGGCCCCGTTGGTCGTCGCGTTCATAGAAGGCAGGTGCGGGGTACCAGCGCCGGTCGTTATGGATGATCACCGACTGTCGTGTGCGGGTGACGTGTGGGTGGGTGGTGGACGGGTAGGGTGGGGAAGGAAGGATCCATGAGGCCAGGTGGGCCCAGGGAGGGCCAGGGGGGCAGCGCAATCAAGGCAGGGCACCGTGAGCAGGTGAGCTGGGCCGATCGGTTTCCAGAGCATGTCCTGTCCACTCCTCATAATGGCAGTCCAACGCCTCCAGTCTCCATAGTGGCAGTCCAAATGCCTCCACTCCTGATTATGGCAGTCATTAGCCTCCACTAGTCCAGATGAGGGCCTGATGCTCCTTTTTTTTTTTTTTTCACCAGTAGAGTGGGCAGGCTGCCAAGGCATGCGGTGGGGAACAAGGTGTGCCATGCGAATAGCAGGTACATAACACACAATGACACACAGAATGATGTCGTTACAGGTAAAACCAGTATCAGAATGATATGGTTACGCGATGCACGCGTCACGCAAATGAAACGCTGAGCTGACAGGCTTGGTAAAACCACTACGAAAAGAAGAATTAACCCAGTAGTTTTCGGGCTGCTATGGGAGTACTGATGATACAATTACCATCGCTATTTAGTGATCAGAAAGTTACCCACTCCCGAAACGATTTTCTGCACCCGATCCAAACGGCCAGGCTGACCCGGTCAACCTTATACCCCTAATCCCCACCCTGGTAACCCCACCAGGCAGACCTACCTTGCGCTGGTGCAGGTGGGAGGAGGTAGTGTACTCCAGCGGCACCCGAGCGCCCTCCGCCAGTCCCAGCAGCACATCGGCCAGGGTGTCCACGTCGGGTGTGTCACGGCCAGCCACGCGGTGAATGAGCGCGTGGCGGGGGATGCCTGCGCGCGAGAGCATGTAACTGCGCGTGGCGTGTGTGGATGCGTGTGTGGATGCGTGTGTGGATGCGTAGGTAGGCAGGGGAAGAGAGTGGTGGTTGGATAGCCCGGCAAAAAGGGTGATCGTATCAGCCATCCGCTGGCACAGATGACTCCCCAGTCAGCAACGATAATGCAGATGATTGCCCAGTCAGCAACGATGACTCAGCACCTCCGAACTGTCGGAGCAGGCCCCTTTCTGTGGCCTCGTCATAGGCATCGATTCCCCTGGGTGTGCATCGGTCGCTAATTCAATGCCCATCATAGGTGGCATGCCTACCCTGGGTCGGCAGTACTGATAACAGGGTTGTACACAGAACCCAAGGCATAGAAAATTCAACACTATGGATAATCCAACATGGCCTTACCCTGGGTCGGCGACATAGCACTGGCCACAGTGCGTGCTGAAGTTGCGCGCCTGCTGGTAGGACAGTTCGTGGACAACGGCGCCCGACACCTCCAGGTACCGCCGGGGGGTGATTGAATGGAGGTCTTGGACCTGGGGGATGGCAACAACAGATACACATGTTAAAAATACAGGATATATAGACTATGATAACAAATGATGATCATGAACCCGGAGCATGAAAGGGGGATGAAGTCAACAGACAAGAGGGAGAGGAAGGAGGCCAGAATTATGCTACGAACACAACAGGTTCCAGACCTGGGGGATCAAGCAAACAGAGAGAACAGATAGAAGAGAAATAGGCACAAGGGAGGACCCTGGGTCAGCGAGGTCCTACATTCTGGGGGGTCAAATCAAGGGACAAGGGAAAAAAGAGAGAGTACTACTAGTAGTCAAAAGGGAGAAGGAAGAACCAACTGGCATTACACAGGGCCAGCGGGCGATTACCTGCAGGCACTGAACTGGACGATGTCAAGAATACAATGGCAGGCAAAATAAAGAAGGAAGAGGAAGGATATATATATATATATAGAGAGAGAGAGGAAACTCAGGTGAGCCGACACACCACATCAGCGCTCCTTCGCTTACACATTTCCCCAACTGTTTCGTACCAACTTGCATACGCAGACCAGGCAACCGTTGCTTATAACAAGTTTCTATTTGAGGTGAGGCCCAGCACTACTGACCTTCACAAGGCAACCACGCTCTAACTACAGTTGCACGCACTCCACCTCCCGTGGGTAACCCATCGACCCCTCAGCTGGTCACTAGAGTGCTGGTTACGTCAGTTTGTGGCTAGCGTGTAGACTTCATTGCCATGCTGAAGAGGCTGGGTATCCCGCGTCCTTAGATGAGAAAGAGGGCTTATGACACTTGAGCTCCCAAGAAAACCAGCATTTGATTGAAAACAATGAGTAGAGCCCCTGCCAAAGGCAGGTTTAAGTAGTCATCTCGTCTCCCTCGCATGCAGGAGCAAGAGCCCCCCAAGGGTGGGATGGGTGGGAAGAAACAATTACGGGTCACAACCCGCCGACCATGCTTATCAAGCCTACCGTCAAAATGGAAAACGGCAAAACCAGAAATATCCTAACGCTGACAATTTAATAATTCAGCCAGCCAGCTCATCTGTCACACGTCTGAGCTGTCAGGCCATGTGTACTCTTCGAATGCAACCCTGAACACACTACCCAACCAAGCAGCACACCAATCAATTGGTGAGTGCTGGTTACATCAGATTTTATTACAGCTTTTTGACGCAACTTCCGTCAGCATTCCACACATGGCCGGCCGTTCAAACAAACGGCGCCTGACTTACAAAAGGCAAAGCTAGTTGCCAGTAGGATTCCCCGGTAAACAACAAGCCGTCCCCATTCGTCTAACAAGCCTCTCTGCATGTACAGCCACAAGGTTGTGGCGGCCCTTTCTTTCCCGCATTCTGTTTAATAAACTATTTTCAGAGAAATCCGATTATGACACTTGAGCTCCCAAGAAAACCAGCATTTGATTGAAAACAATGAGTAGAGCCCCTGCCAAAGGCAGGTTTAAGTAGTCATCTCGTCTCCCTCGCATGCAGGAGCAAGAGCCCCCCGATCCACCCCAGTCCCTGGCGCCATTGCCCTCCTCCCCCGCACTGTCGCCGTTCAGGAAACAAAACTTGATAGGATCACTGTTGCCCCAATAACAGTGAACAAAGAAAAGAAGAAGAATCCCCCCCCCTCTTCCAGGCAGCCTCGAGGGTAGCCGCTTCCATAAAAGACCACAAAGTGGGGCGTGTCGCAACATCTCCTTCATGGCGACTCAGCCCGCACAAGGCTATAATAACCCCCTAAGGGGCCCGACGATAAAAGGTTAGCGAATCCGCGGAGCCGCCTCAGCAAAATATTATTCCAGATAAAAACCCAGAAAATTCGCATTCCGACGCCACCAGGGTTTGAACCGCTACCTGCCGGGTGCTGAGCAGGGAGAGACGACAAGGCCAGGCACTGCCACTGCCAGCCGAGACGCCTTTCCGATACTCGGTTCCTTTTGTGGGAATTTTGCAAATATATTTTCTTCCGGAACGCAAGAAATTAGCCGGCCGCGCGTCACCCTTATATCCCTCGCTGGCCCATAACAAAAAAGGGCCGCGCACCAAGCCGAAGGCAGCGCCATGCAGCGCCCTAGGCTGTGGGCCGCTGACTGACTACCAGCGCAGTCTCATGGAATCCAAATTAATCTATTGACCTTCGCACAGTTTCCGCATTAGCTGCGGACTTCTTAGTCGACATGATTGGCTCCGCTGCTGGAATTACCAGCAGCCGGGGCGGGGCGCCCAGCCCACTTTCTATGACCACCGAGACGCTGCCCAGCAAGGTGCCAACCAGAACCACTTGGCACATTGGTAACGCGAAATTTCCGTTCCGTTCAAACCGCCCCTACCTGCCGTGAAGTCGCAAAGCCCGCGACTTCATAGCAGGCAAGGACGGGGTCTTTGCCTAATTTTCTTTAGCCCCGCCGCCATAGCAGCGAGGCCGCTCATACTGCTTCAGTGAGCACATTCAAAGAAACAATTACGGGTCACAACCCGCCGACCATGCTTATCAAGCCTACCGTCAAAATGGAAAACGGCAAAACCAGAAATATCCTAACGCTGACAATTTAATAATTCAGCCAGCCAGCTCATCTGTCACACGTCTGAGCTGTCAGGCCATGTGTACTCTTCGAATGCAACCCTGAACACACTACCCAACCAAGCAGCACACCAATCAATTGGTGAGTGCTGGTTACATCAGATTTTATTACAGCTTTTTGACGCAACTTCCGTCAGCATTCCACACATGGCCGGCCGTTCAAACAAACGGCGCCTTACTTACAAAAGGCAAAGCTAGTTGCCAGTAGGATTCCCCGGTAAACAACAAGTCGTCCCCATTCGTCTAACAAGCCTCTCTGCATGTACAGCCACAAGGTTGTGGCGGCCCTTTCTTTCCCGCATTCTGTTTAATAAACTATTTTCAGAGAAATCCGATACCTACTTACCCACGGATTTACTGCTAGAGGGACGCCAGGTTACCCAGCTACAAAACAAATGGGAAAAAACCGTCGAATTACCCAGCACCTTGTTACAAAACAGAAGACTTATTGCCCGGCACCTTGACACAAAAACAAGCCTTATTACCCATGCAGCGCCTTGGTACGAAACAGAAGCCTTATTGCCCAGCGCCTTGTCACAGACAAGAGGCCTGGTTACTAGTTACCCCGCGGCTTACCGTGAGCGTGGTGGTGATTGGCTTCCCCCCCCGCTCGATCTCCAGCACGACGCCTTGGCCCACTCGATCATCCAGCACCTCGGACACGCGCTGGAACTGGGTGGTGACCTGAGGGACAGCGGCCATTGCGCATGCGCGAGTAAAGATTGGGTCCACCAGTCAGCGTGCGCCGACGCGTGCTGTGAACTGGGTGGTGACCTGAGGCGGCGCGACAAGGCCATCCCAAATGCACGGGATGGCCCACAGCATGAGGAGAGGTGCATGCACGTGCGGGAACTTGGTGGTCACCAGGAGGATGCTATGCGACATAGTGCACAGATGGCCAGGTGTACAAGTAAGCAGATGCACAAGGTAGCCAGTGCCCGTGGTCATTCATCCCTATTCATGGTGTGGTGGTATACATGGTCTGGTGGTATACATGTGGTCATTCATCCCTATTCATGGTGTGGTGGTATACATGGTCTGGTGGTATACATGTGGTCATTCATCCCTATTCATGGTGTGGTGGTATACATGGTCTGGTGGTATACATGTGGTCATTCATCCCTATACATGGTGTGGTGGTATACATGGTCTGGTGGTATACATGTGGTCATTCATCCCTATACATGGTCTGGTGTGCACATGCACAACCGGGTTCTTCTCCTATAAGAAGTTCTTCTTTTAGACCCCGTGGTCATTCATCCCTATTCATGGTGTGGTGTGCACATGCACAACCGGGTGCCCATGCCCATTCATCCATGTCGACATTCAATGGCTGATTTGTTTTTCCAGGAACGGAGTACATTTCATTCGATCATCCACTCATGTGCCTGTGTTGGGAGCGTCCTGGGGTATAACCGGTTTGACTAGGCACCTTTTACGATGTTCATTGGCCACTTCGAACATGCACTCACGTGCCTCTCTTGGGAGCGTGGCGGGGTACGAACTGTTTCGAAATCGGGAAGAATGCTACCGTGAAGGACAGGTACGCATGGGCCTTGCCGTCCATCTTGACTGGTATGTGTGCCTGGTACACAAATCCATAAGCATGCACGCACCTTGCCGTCCAGCTTGACGAGTATGTCCCCTGGTTGGAGAATGTTGTGGGCGGGGCCTTGCGGGACCTGGAAAAGGGAAAATAACACAATGGGTAAATAACACAATTGGAAAATTATAAAATGGATAGCAGCGCATCCAGGTGGGTTGGGGAGATCGGGTGTGGTTGGTGCAGTGGGTGGGGTGGGTGGGGTGGGTGGGGCGGGTGGCGCGGGTGGGGCGTGGGACAGGAGCAGCGTGTCAGGGAAGGGCACACAAAGGAAGGGCAAGCACAGGAAGGGCAAACACAGGAAGGGCAAACATGGGAAGGGCAAACACAGGAGCATGTGGAAGCAGCTACAGGCAGGGCTGAGCGGGTTGTGTCAATTGCCACGCCTACCATCTGTTGTGACCAGAGCGCGCCATAATAAAAGTAATGATAGTTCTAATTACTATTTATTTCACACCCACCATGTGTCATACCAACGGCCATCTCCACAACCAGTATGTTTGGCTTCGTCGGCTACAATACTATTAGGCAACCATATCTTTTAAAAATGGAGGGGTGATTCATTCTTTCTGCCTCCTCCACAACAAGCATGCCCAGTAGTATTATCTACATTACTGGCCAGCGATGATTCACTGACGATAATTCTTACCACCGTCTCCACTACCAGCATGCCAGTCTCCCCCGCAGACGCAGAGCTTCGCACAAGCTGGCGACGCCACGTTCGCGTCCGACAGCGAGAAAAGAAACAACGCAGGCACAGACCAACCAAACCATGCAGGTGGTAACAAAACGAGTGAGGGCAGGTGCTACAGGGAGCGTGCCCCACGGTGGGCTAGCCCAAGGCAAGAGAGATAGAGCCAGCGAGATGCTAGAAACCGATTGCATGACATTGCATGGAATGACAAGATATGACATTGCACGAAAAAGGCCTTGGGTAGGCGCTTAAAGCCTGCATGATGCAAGCAAGTTGCAGGAAGTTAGATGTCAAACTGGAGGAGAAAGCTTGTGGACGCTTGAAGGCAAAGCTACCGGGTGCTAGAAACGAAAAGTAGCGGACGCTGTAAGAGAAAGCGAGCGCACACCAGAGGGGAAAGGTAACAGACGCTGTAAGAGAAAGCGAGGGCACACCAGAGGGGAAAGGTAGCAGACGCTGTAAGAGAAAGCGAGCGCACACCAGAGGGGAAAGGTAGCAGACGCTGTATGCGAAAGCGAGCGCACACCAGAGGGGAAAGGTAGCGGACGCTGTAAGAGAAAGCGAGCGGACGCTAGAAGGGAAAGGTAGCAGACGCTGAAAGAGAAAGCTAGCGCACACCAGAGGGGAAAGGTAGCAGAGGCTGTAAGCGAAAGCGAGCGCACACCAGAGGGGAAAGGTAGCAGAGGCTGAAAGAGAAAGCGAGCGCACACCAGAGGGGAAAGGTAGCAGACGCTGTAAGAGAAAGCGAGCGGACGCTACAAGGGAAAGCTTACGAATGATGGTAAAGGGAAGCTAGCGGACGCTCTGCAAACATTTTCCAGCCATGAACATTGTTGTGCTCCCATGACCGAAATCTTGCAGCTAACTGTTACGCGAAAGTACAGCAAACACAATGAAGCGAGAGTAGCAGGACACATATAGCCATACTCGCCTCATGGTTCGACCCAGGCCCTTGGCCCCTATTATCGCGGCATGCATGATCCAGTACCTGTCTCTCTTTGCCCTACATACCATCGCCTGCCCCCCATCGCCAGTGGCAGATTGCGCCTGCTCCTGACAATACCCTGGTTCCTCTCCCCTGGTCCTTCTCCCCTTCCTGCCTCCCCCTCCCCTGGTTCCTCTCCCCTTCCTGCCTCCCCCTCCCCTGGTTCCTCTCCCCTTCCTGCCTCCCCCTCCCCTGGTTCCTCTCCCCTTCCTGCCTCCCTCTCCCCTGGTTCCTCTCCCCTTCCTGCCTCCCCTCCCTGGTCCTTCTCCCCTTCCTGCCTCCCCTCCCCTGGTTCCTCTCCCTTCCTGCCTCCCCCTCCCCTGGTTCCTCTCCCCTTCCTGCCTCCCCTCCCCTGGTCCTTCTCCCTTCCTGCCTCCCCTCCCCTGGTTCCTCTCCCCTTCCTGCCTCCCCTCCCCTGGTTCCTCTCCCCTTCCTGCCTCCCCTCCCCTGGTTCCTCTCCCCTTCCTGCCTCCCTCTCCCCTGGTTCCTCTCCCCTTCCTGCCTCCCCTCCCCTGGTTCCTCTCCCCTTCCTGCCTCCCTCTCCCCTGGTTCCTCTCCCCTTCCTGCCTCCCCCTCCCCTGGTTCCTCTCACCTTCCTGCCTCCCTCTCCCCTGGTTCCTCTCCCCTTCCTGCCTCCCTCTCCCCTGGTTCCTCTCCCCTTCCTGCCTCCCTCTCCCCTGGTTCCTCTCCCCTTCCTGCCTCCCCCTCCCCTGGTTCCTCTCCCCTTCCTGCCTCCCCCTCCCCTGGTTCCTCTCCCCTTCCTGCCTCCCCCTCACCTGGTTCCTCTCCCCTTCCTGCCTCCCCCTCCCCTGGTTCCTCTCCCCTTCCTGCCTCCCTCTCCCCTGGTTCCTCTCCCTTCCTGCCTCCCCTCCCCTGGTTCCTCTCACCTTCCTTCCTCCCTCTCCCCTGGTTCCTCTCCCCTTCCTGCCTCCCTCTCCCCTGGTTCCTCTCCCCTTCCTGCCTCCCTCTCCCCTGGTTCCTCTCCCCTTCCTGCCTCCCCTCCCCTGGTTCCTCTCCCCTTCCTGCCTCCCCCTCCCCTGGTTCCTCTCCCCTTCCTGCCTCCCCCTCCCTGGTTCCTCTCCCCTTCCTGCCTCCCCTCCCCTGGTTCCTCTCCCCTTCCTGCCTCCCCTCCCCTGGTTCCTCTCCCCTTCCTGCCTCCCCTCCCCTGGTTCCTCTCCCCTTCCTGCCTCCCTCTCCCCTGGTTCCTCTCACCTTCCTGCCTCCCTCTCCCCTGGTTCCTCTCACCTTCCTGCCTCCCCCTCCCCTGGTTCCTCTCCCTTCCTGCCTCCCCCTCCCCTGGTCCTTCTCCCCTTCCTGCCTCCCCCTCCCCTGGTTCCTCTCACCTTCCTGCCTCCCTCTCCCCTGGTTCCTCTCCCCTTCCTGCCTCCCCCTCCCCTGGTTCCTCTCCCTTCCTGCCTCCCCCTCCCCTGGTTCCTCTCCCCTTCCTGC
>RPFO01000938.1:304241-329241 GCA_009746045.1 Mesostigma viride | reverse complement strand
CTGGCCCTTGCTCCTCGTTGCTCTCTAGGCTATCATCCTCCCGAAGCGGTAACACGTCTGTCACAAAGTCATCATCAGGTAAGTCGTCCAATGCACTTGCATCGATCTGTTTATCCCGGTGACAGGGATTGTGGCGCTTTAGCCACGTTAGCCACGACACTATGGCCTTACTTCGCACTTTCAAGTCCTTGTGTGTACCCTGGCGCCCCCTTCTCCGAACCACTATCACATCTAATTCGGATACCTTTCGAGGAAGTTGGTTTACCATTGTTTCTACTCGCTGTGGGATGTCGCAGACGTGCCCACGGTACCCAATCGCACCATGCGGCATTCTATATATGGACATTATTGTTGAGACCCTTGAGATTAGCGCCTCCTCTACAACTGTAAAATCTGGCAGTGCCAATGGCACATCATTTTGCCCAGATCTATATCATTTTTAAGAGAGAACTTCTTCACCATTCCTTTTTCCCGTGCACACCGCGCGCATGTATTTGGAAACTAGGTTGACATGACTAGATCAGGCCACCGCTCATTGCACACGTCACACTCTGGCATGGGTATGGCACTCAGCTTCTCATGAAAACATTGTATTGAGTGCCATGGCTCAGGCTTCCTAGCGTGTGCTGGTGGATTAGGGCCTGTCCTAGCACGTCGGACCTGTGCATTCTGTCGTTGTATATCAGTTTTACCAACAGCTGCTCGCACAGCCTCCTCATTCCGGTTTGAAGCCGCCTTATCTATGTGACTTTGGCGTTGTTGGGCGAACCCAGCCTCACCGGCCAATCTCTTACGCCTTGTAAGATTCTTTCTACCATTGTTTGACGTCCCTCGCATCCATGCATCGTCTCTCCACTCGATCCCTATAGATGTAAACGCTCACGGTTTTGAACGGCCCTTCTAGCTGCGTACTCCTCATCCACCAGGAGATCCTCCAACTATGATTCAATGTTCAAACTAGCATTAAATATCATGCAGCAATTGCCGCCCTAGGCCAGGTCAAGTCACCCATGGCTGGGCAACAAGACAAGTGAAAACAAGATTAGGTGAGCGTGGTCGTTGCCACTACGCCGCCTTTCACAAGGCAAAAACACTAGATCAGCCGTTGATTGAACATCTACCGCTCAGGACGAGCCAAGTCTAGGAGATACCTACAACACGCAAACAACATGCATGTTCAACGGCGCCAGTGCCAAAAGTGGCGCGGTGTGACAGTGCTCCATCAGTCATTTATGCTACGCATGACATCACAATTTGCTCAAGTCCAACAGTGTGCGCAAAGTGCAGCAGGGGAGCACAAAGGCGTCACGCCTCCACGCCTCCTAGGCAGGTCTGTACGGTGTGCCTGGTAGAGCTGAGGCATCGTTTTGTTATCGATGTTTAACATTTATGTACACGTTCTAGCTTGTGTAGCACATTCATTTTCATTATTCATGCTCTTTCTTGACCATGGCCTGGCCCCTTCCTAAAACACCCTTCTTAGATGCTTCCCTCGGTCAGTTGACCTGCCATAGTGTGATGGTGCTGATCTTTAGAGGCTGTGTGGGTTTTGAATACCTCCATATATGTTTGCTATACATTTCCCACACACATATTGCATGAGTGTGACGCAGTTGGCTGGTCTCTGTGGCATCATCAAGCATGTAATGGTGATAAAAGCGTCCCATTGTCAGCATGTGCCATCAGGTGTGCTGGCCATTAGCTGGCAAGCTATAGCATCTTAGGCCTAGTTTATCCTTGCTAGGGCAGACTGAAATAGGCTCAACATCACTAGTTTGTTGGTGGCTGCCTCCTAGAATGCATGCCTTGCGTAGGGTATCCGTACCACTTTACCTGCGTGCATGGACAAGGTGGCACCTGCACATAGGTGCCATATAAGGGCAGTGTGATGATGCAGTTATGTTTTCCCATCATCGTGGAAGGGCAATGTACTGTATGGCATGGCTGGTGGCCTTTTTTGTAGGTAGTATGCCCACCCCTACCCCCTTGGGTGCTTTTTACCAACGGTACCCCTATAGGCTGTACTGGGTGTAACTGCTGGTATACCCAACCAAATGATGACCCGGATGGCTCAAACTGTTCAGCAACTAATTGTTTATCATTCCTGAAGTGGTAGGTGTCTAGATCTTATTACATAATTCGAAATGCGCAATCTGCCAAGAGAGAAAACGTGCGTCTTGACCCCCCTGACTTTGACGGTGGTTTTCTATGGCCTACCCCTGCAGATATGTGAGGTTGTGATATGTCACGGCACAGGGCAACTCATGGACATGCTCGCCCCCCAAGGATAGCCATTGGATAAGGGTAGGTTGGATGGCATCTGGTTTGCAAAACTGTGAAGTTACAGCCGATTGATCGGCAGGATCTCAGCCCATTTAGGGGTAAATGAAGTATATTATAATCAGTGCTATGGGCTACCCAATTGATCAATCAAAACACTTAGGTAGATACCATTAATTAATAAGGCAGGTACAAGCAACTGACCATACACAAGTTGATCGGCTCACAAACCTAAAACTTTGCCTTCATTTGCGTCGCAAACTATAATTTTCACCTTTTCTGGGGTCGCAAAAAGAGTTTGTCGCAAAGGGATTTGACCACTACGGTCAGTATCCCTCGGGCATTCCTGCGTCGCGCGAAGGAAAAATTCGTACGAATTAATCCCGTCGAACATAAAATTGTGGCCAGGGCTGCAAGTATTTTTGGCCACGTAACACAGCACGGTCAGCACCACGGTCATCTTGCAAATTTTAACACATGGCCTGGAAAAATACAAATCATGACAGTTTTCACGCTACCCTTGACAAGGGAGGGAGGGAGGGAGAGAGGGAGGAGATGAAACCTGACAAGCCACAACATTCAAAGCAGTGGGACTAAGCCAGGCACTCACCTGCAGGGTACCCCGGGGGATCACCGGTGCCGTGCCGCTGGTGTGGTCAACACCCTGCAGGATGCGGAGCGCCCTCACCACCTGATGTTGCCGATGCCGGGACGGACGGGATGGAAGGGATAAGCATCAAGCGGCGCGGTTGGATCTTGGGTGAGTGAACCAGGTGGGGCGATCGTAAGGGGTCAAAGCAGATGGACAACAGTGATAATCATACTTTGCGCAGTGTAGGATGAATAATAAAGAAAAGAAATGGGTCGGCGTTAATCGTTGGTATCGCACTCCCATCCATTTGTCATTCAAATGCTCCCTCCATTTGTTATTGGCTTTAATGCCACGGGGAAAGGAAGGACCTGTGCTTCGCGAGGCAGGGTTGTCCTTTGGATTATCTCCAAGGCTGACAGGAGCTTGTTATAGTAGTTTCAGACTTGCTTTTGGCAGCTTATGAAAGCTTGTGAAAGCTTACTTACGAGGTAAATTGGCCAACATGAAGTCTGCGTCGCATTTTGGCAGCCTGGGTTTCGCTGCTGATTTTGTGTCCAGGGACTCGTAAAGGTTGTGAAATATCTAATATAATGGCAGTCTTGCAAGAATAAGCCATGCTGTGGTCTGGTCTGACGTCGACATGGTCATCAACGTATTCTTGCTGGTGTGTGTCATACCTGATCTAACTAGCATTCACGCTGGTGTGTGTCATACCTGATCTAACTAGAATTCACGCTGGTGTGTGTCATACCTGATCTAACTAGCATTCACGCTGGTGTGTGTCATACCTGATCTAACTAGAATTCACGCTGGTGTGTGTCATACCTGATCTAACTAGCATTCACGCTGGTGTGTGTCATACCTGATCTAACTAGAATTCACGCTGGTGTGTGTCATACCTGATCTAACTAGAATTCACGCTGGTGTGTGTCATACCTGATCTAACTAAAGATTCCCAACTCCATGCACTGGGAAAGCAAGACTGCATGGACAAACAGGTTCACCAACAGGCACACGCTTGCATGATTCCTGTGACAGGTTCACCAATAGGCGCACGCTTGCATGTTTCTAGACACGCTTCTCGGCCACCAGGCAACAGATGATGATGTGTGGCGGTTGGGCTCCTAGTCCAGCTGGGACGCTTGTAGGCACGCCTCTACTACTGCATGTCACCATAATACGGCACATCGTATGTATACCCATTTCGATCATGTAGCATGGCTACACACGCTGCCAGGCAACAGCTCCATGCTTTCTTCAGCCACTCACCCGGTGCAGGGGCAGGAAAAAGGCGGATGCGCTCTTGGTCTTGCTGCCCGCATTAAGCGCGACCGCGTGCCCTCGGCAGTCGATCACGGGGGAGCCGCTGGAGCCTCCCTTGGTCCCTGAGGCCGCCTGCAGGGACCAGCGGGGTGTGCGTATGTGTGCGAATTTGCGCGTATGTGTGTGTGTGCGCGTGTGTGTGCGTATGCGCGTGTGTATGTCTGTCAGTGCGAGTGGACTGGTAATAAACGAGCGAAATGCAAAAGAAGGTGCTCTTATGCACAAGGAAGGCCTGCTGTAGGAGGACACCCTACCAGCTTCTCTCATTCGAAGAGTAAAAGCCGGTGGGACTACTTACTCGTTCACACATCTGCTCAACTGACTGTTTCGTAAAGCTACACCATGGCCCCTGCATGAGCATGCAGCGTCAGTCGCCCGCTCCATTCCTACCCCGTCAGGAATTGTGCTAATGAATTGTGGGATGCCAACCCGCCCATGCTTGCCAGCCTACAAGGAAGCCGTGCAATCAAACCGGCCAAATAATATGTAACAGATGGGATGCCTGCCACCTGGCGGCCACTCCCAGGCAGATACAGTGGCCCGTTAAAAACCAGACGCACGCAGGCAACGGTGTGACAGCTGCCAGCATCGAGGAGCGACAGAGGCACATCAGCTCTCGATGAGTGTACCGCTAACTGTTGTCCTGTCACCCTCTTTTGGTCTCTGAATACCTAGCTCGCGGGCATCAAACACCACCGTGGTTAAGAGGGTGCTGCCAGGGTTCTGGATGCTGCTAGGACCTATGGCAAGTCAGTCCTGCTGGGATGCCAAGGCAGGTCTATGGTAATTCCTTGCAAGTTTACAGGGATCCGACAGTCGCATCGTGCCCACGTTACCGAGGCAGCCTAACCCTAGCGCAGCTCCACAAGGCACCCACCTGCAGGTAGAACGTGTTGAAGTCGTTGTACCCCTCCCTGCGACAGCACACATAATTTGTCCCATTGAAGAGGTGCAACCATCATCCAAAAACGTTCCTAAGGTCAGCCGGCGTGTTTGAGCATGTAAAATTGTACCCAGATAATACATACACGTGTGCACCATGATACATTATACGTTATTATGCATTATACATTATGCATTATACGTCATGCATTATACATTATACATTATACATTATACATTATACATTATACATTATACATTATACATTATACATTATACATTATACATTATACATTATACATTATACATTATACATTATACATTATACATTATACATTATACATTATACATTATACATTATACATTATACATTATACATCATACATCATACATCATATGTACATCATACATTATACATTATACATAGTTATATGCATGATCATGATGACTGCGTCACAGCAGGGCATTCCCAACGTGGCACGTGACCTCAGCAAGAACCCATACTGGAAGTTCAAAGACCAGTCTAAAATGCATCCAGCTGGAAGTGAGCCAGTGGCCAGTGGGGCATGAGATAATCACAGGATCGCGATGGCATGCCGCTGGATGGAGAGGGTTGCCCAGGGACTTGTGTAGTCGAAATGGCCCACATTGAATTAAAACAAATAGGTGTCACGACACTGGCTGGGCCTTACAGTTCTGCGTAGGCCACCAGGGTGGCCATGGCTGTCCGATACGCTGTCCTATCAAAACCAGGGCCGGACAAGGCCCGCCGCACAACAGTTAGGCATTTATTTATTAATAATAATGTAGACTGCGTCACGTGGGTAACAGTAAAGGAACCTTCGACCCCTATACACAACGAGACCGGGGGACAGTTAGCCATAACCGTGACAAACTGAGACCCCCCCTCCCGGGCAGATGGCCAGACACAGTAGTTGCCAGACCCAGGGCCAGGGGCCATTCGGGTGACACCGACTGGGGGAGCCAACTGTTTGGGGAAGGGCAGGACACACTGTCCCAATCCATCATAATATTGCCATAATATCCGATCCATTACATGGCCGGGTCAGAGGACCAGATACCGTATCCAAGGGCACGGCTGTAGATGCGGTCGAAGACGACGAATCGATCAAGCAGCCAGATAAGATATTATGGGACGCCGGGTCAGATACTATAGGTAAGTACACGCTGAACTGTACCAAATAGTGAGATAGTAGGGAACACAGGGTACCCAGTTTTGGATACCCAGACAGGTAAATACTGGAACAGAGGGCCTGACTACCAGAGATCACCACCTTGGATGTTGTTCCCTTCCCAGCACCGCAGATTAGCACTGGCCATCTGTGTCTACCATATTGTGGACATGGGCGTGGGCAGGGGAAGGGAGCGAGGAGCAGCTGGGAGGCATGGTGGGGAAAGTGGGTAGAGGAAAAGTGGGAAAATGGCGGCAGGAAACGAGGAACAGAGAGAGCGCAGTTTGGATGCCAGAAAACAGGACAAACGAAACCTTAGTAGAGGGGCGGTGGCATGAGCGGTGGCATGAGCGGTGGCATGATCGGTGGCATGAGCGGTGGCATGTGCGGTGGCATGAGCGGTGGCATGAGCGGTGGCATGAGTGAGATTGGTTCCCACACCCGCATGCATTTAAAACCTACATAAAACTAGTTCATCCGCAAGCTAAAGGGTGGCTTCCAGGCCTGCTCAAAACTTGTCCAAGGCTACTTCACATGATCCCACAGGCCCTTGTAAGTCAAACCCGAGCCCCCTAAAAGTCTAGTCCCCAGGCCCACTCACGAGCTGTACGACGGCGCGTCCCTGTCCAGGCGGGCGATCGTCCCTGCCAGGATGGACACCTTCTCCCCGCTGTCGTTGCCCACGACGCGCACCTCCAGGCCCACGGCGGCCGACTCGGGGCGCAGCAACACCTCGGAGCAGTCCATGAACTGGAGCGCGTTCGGGTCAAAGCGGAAGAAGCCAAAGTCATGCACCTGGCAGGGGGATGGTATACAGGTACAACGCAAGACACACAAGGGTATTAGGTGCCATGTGAGCAACCTACCACGATGAAGCCAAAGACATGCAACTGACACACACATTTAGGTCCGAACAAGCGCACGCAGATTCCCATGGCGATAAGACAAAAGCAACGGAGTGGAAGAAGCTGACGGCACGCGCATGCAACTGGCACGCGCATGCGCAAACAATGGAGCGCAGACAGCTGTGCCTATAGAAAACTGTGCCTAGATAACTGTATGTGTACTAGGTGGGGTTCGTGCCTGAAACCAACGGCATGCACCGCACATGCACAGCCCCACAATACATGCAAAGTCCCAACAGGCAGAGTCCCAACAGGCACAGGCACGGGCACAGGCACACACAAGCGTATGCAGCGTATACTATACATGCATTTGAGCCCCCTGAACCTGGAGTCATTTGCGTGGCATGCGTAGGCTCCCGAAGGCACAGCGACATTTCATGCGGATTGTGAGCAACGAGCAAAAAATACACATATGCTCCTAGCAATGCGACCTGCAGCGGCAGCCACGGCAGTGGCGGTGGTGGGCGTGGCTGCGGCGGGGGTAATGGTGGCGGCAGTACAACATTATCGCAACGTTATCGCAGGGGGCAGCGGCGGTGGTGGGCGTGGCTGGGTGCGGGTAATGGTGGCAGCAGAACAAGATTATCGCAACGATATCGCAGTGGGCAGCGCCGGTGGTGGGCGTGGCTGTGGTGGGGGTAATGGTGGCAGCAGAACAAGATTATCGCAACGACATCGCAGTGGGCAGTGGCGGTGGTGGGCGTGATGGCGGTGGAGGCTGCATGACAGCTGGCACCGTGCGGTGCGAGGAGAAAACAGGCTGCATTGCAGGCGGGGTCGAGGGTACATGGTCTCAAAGGCCCACAACTAGGTTCAGAACCGTCCAACAGTGGTTCGACAATCACAGCTGTATCACGGAGACAACCAGCGCAGGCCAGAAATCCATAGGACTTTGTAAGTTGCGCGTCCCAACCACGCCAGAGCCCCGTCAGCTGCTTTTATCTGCAAGATTTTTATCCACATCATATATATTACTGTGGTAATATAGTAATATATTATAGTAGAATATTGTAGTATACATACATACCACTACTGTATTCTTAACCACACAATGCACCATTTGGCATTTCTAAGAGCTCCACATCATGTGGCACCCACCCAGTGCATGATAATTAGCAGGTAGACTGCTTCACTCAGTCATAGGCACAAACCAATCTGTGGCGTAGCTCCCCGCCTGTATACCCTTAACCTCCGCCTATTGGCCACCTGGCGATGCTATGCGGAACTGCATGACCGTGCTACGATGCGACACGACCGTTTGATGCAACCAAACAAAAGAAATGAGACCAAACCATGCAAACATGATGGTTGGCGCAGGCGTCTCCGGCATGCGATTGATGACGCGGTGCGTTGCAGACTTGTTGTGGACACAGAACGCTTGTCACGATGGTTGCGGAGGGTCATGGACTAGTACGCGTCACCATGGTTGCGCAGGGCGATGGTTGCGGAGGGTTATGGACTAGTACGCGGGCACGGCAGTGGCGATTCAAGGGGTCATTGTGACGGGGCATGCGAGGGGCAGCTCCTGGGGTAGCGCTAGAGGGGCATGATCTTCGCAGGCTCATTGTAGAGGGGCACGAGACCTACGGGGGCTATGAGTGTGAAGGGGCGTGCCAGGGGCCACGACTTACGGGGTCACGGTAGACGGGCAGCACAGGGATCTCCTCGCGGTTGAGGAACATGGCCTCCGCCACCACCGGACCTGTGGTCGTATCACAGTGGGCATCGTTGTTAATTGGTTGCAGCGGGCATCATGGTCATTATATTGCAGCGGGCACCATTGTTCTTTCATTGAAGTGGGCGTCATGATTACTACATCGTGACGTCACAAGTTGCAACCAGACGATGCTGCCCCACTGAGAAGCAATACCACGAAATAGTGACCAGCGACACAGAACAATACGGTGACCAGCGACAGAGCAGGCCTTGATACGGTCGTGATGTTTTGCACCAAATGTCGTAATGAGGTATGTATGTATGTATGTATGTATGTATGTATGTATGTATGTATGTATGTATGTATGTATGTATGTATGTATGTATGTATGTATGTATGTATGTATGTATGTATGTATGTATGTATGTATGTATGTATGTATGTATGTATGTATGTATGTATGTATGTATGTATGTATGTATGTATGTATGTAGGTAGGTAGGTGGGTGGGTAGGTAGGTAGGTGGGTAGGTAGGTAGGTAGGTAGGTGGGTGGGTGGGTGGGTGGGTGGGTGGGTGGGTGGGTGGGTGGGTGGGTGGGTGGGTGGGTGGGTGGGTGGGTGGGTGGGTGGGTGGGTGGGTGGGTGGGTGGGTGGGTGGGTGGGTGGGTGGGTGGGTGGGTGGGTGGGTGGGTGGGTGGGGTGGGTGGGTGGGTGGGTGGGTGGGTGGGTGGGTGGGTGGGTGGGTGGGTGGGTGGGTGGGTGGGTGGGTGGGTGGGTGGGTGGGTGGGTGGGTGGGTGGGTGGGTGGGTGGGTGGGTGGGTGGGTGGGTGGGTGGGTGGGTGGGTGGGTGGGTGGGTGGGTGGGTGGGTGGGTGGGTGGGTGGGTGGGTGGGTGGGTGGGTGGGTGGGTGGGTGGGTGGGTGGGTGGGTGGGTGGGTGGGTGGTGGGTGGGTGGGTGGGTGGGTGGGTGGGTGGGTGGGTGGGTGGGTGGGTGGGTGGGTGGGTGGGTGGGTGGGTGGGTGGGTGGGTGGGTGGGTGGGTGGGTGGGTGGGTGGGTGGGTGGGTGGGTGGGTGTGTGTGTGTGGGGGGGGGGGGGGGGTAGGTAGGTAGGTAGGTAGGTAGGTAGGTAGGTAGGTAGGTAGGTAGGTAGGTAGGTAGGTAGGTAGGTAGGTAGGTAGGTAGGTAGGTAGGTAGGTAGGTAGGTAGGTAGGTAGGTAGGTAGGTAGGTAGGTAGGTAGGTAGGTAGGTAGTTGGGTGGGTGGGTAGGCCGGCGGGCGGGCAGGCGGGCAGGCGGGCAGGCACGTGTGTGTGTGTGTGTGTGTGTGTGTGTGTGTGTGTGTGTGTGTGTGTGTGTGTGTGTGTGTGAACATGTAGGTAGGAGGGTAGGAGGGAGGGAGGCACAAGGCAGGGAGGAGTGGAATACACATATACAAAGAGGGAAATGCAACATGACAACGAGCGCATGCCAGAAATCTGCAAAATCCGGACCGTCAGCTCAAGCCTGCCGCTATTCTATCCGCATTTGTCAAATCGTTCAGGATGATGGAGACGAATGGAGGTGGAAATACATGTATAGCCTTGTACGGTAAAATTATGGCTGGCAAACGTTCAAAGCGAGACCTAGACGGTTAAGCTAAAAAACACTGTGGCGTGAACAGGGCGTTTGTTGCTAACGGCAAGGAGGGTCCAGTTGTCAGCAACAACTGCGATCCCTCTCCCGCTACATCGTATGAAGAATCACCCTCAATGGAAGTACCATTACCGCCAGGAATCACCCTCAATAGAGCCACCATCAACAGGGCTTGTCAGTCATCACCCAAGCCATGCCATACTTCTAGGTCCAAATAAGACTCTGAAGAGTGCAAATCTTTTATCACATCTCACCAGGCCGCGTGAGCCAACATCCCGCGGCACAGAAAGTAGTGCCAGAAAAACGCCTTGAGAATAGTAGTAGTCGTATGATAGTCGTATGATAGTCGTGTAATAGTCGTGTGATAGTTGTATGATAGTCGTGTGATAGTCGTGTGATAGTCGTATGAAAGTCGTGTGATAGTCCTATGATAGTCGTGTGATAGTCGTATGATAGTATTATTATAGTCGCATGATAGTCGCATGATAGTCCTATGATAGTCGCATGATAGTCATATGATAGTCGTATGATAGTCGTATGATAGTCGCATGATAGTCCTATGATAGTTGTAGAGTCGTATGATAGTCGTATGATAGTCGCATGATAGTCTATGTCGTATGATAGTCGTATGATAGTCGTAATATGTTAGTCCTATGATAGTTGCATGATAGTCTATGTCGTATGATAGTCCTATTATAGTCGTATTATAGTCGTCTGATAGTCGCATGATAACAAGGAAAGCGAGGAGGACGAATACCCAATGGGAGCTGGCAGATGTATATGGTAGACGGTAGTTGAAGTGCTGACTCTCCTCCTTGGGTTTGAGACAAAGGCCCCATCGTTCTGCACACGATAGTTTGCTGGCAAACAGCACGCTTTCTTTCACTACTTTTGCTCCCGTAGTCAAGCTCTGTTTCGTTACTTTCGCAGCCAGGCTAGTCCTGTAGGTAAGCTCTGTTTCGTTACTTCAGCAGCCAGGCTAGTCCTGTAGGCACGCTCTGTTTCCCCTACATTTTCATGCAGCTAACAGGGATGGGGGGCACCACGCTGTTGCTGTGACAGGTCGACCCACCCTCCATGAACTACGGCTTCCCCAAGCAACCGCCAAAGGTTTGCAGTGACCAGTAGAGTGACCAGACGGTACCATTCATTAGCTTCGCAAGGCAATCCCTCCATGCATGGTAGGGTACCATGCCAACGGTTGTACGACATATATAGCTGCTGGGGTGCCATCAGCAACCAACTGTCACTGTCACAGTCACAGTCACAGTCACAGTCACTGTCACAGTCACAGTCACAGTCACAGTCACTGTCACAGTCACAGTCACTGTCACTGTCACTGTCACTGTCACTGTCACTGTCACTGTCACTGTCACTGTCACTGTCACTGTTACCGTCACCGTCACCGTCACCGTCACCGTCACCGTCACCGTCACCGTCACCGTCACCGTCACCGTCACCGTCACCGTCACCGTCACCGTCACCGTCACCGTCACCGTCACCGTCACCGTCACCGTCACCGTCACCGTCACCGTCACTGTCACTGTCACTGTCACTGTCACTGTCAATAATCACTGTCACTGTCACTGTCACTGTCACTGTCACTGTCAATAATCACTGTCACTGTCACTGCAACTGCGACTGCGACTGCGACTGCGACTGCCACTGCGACTGCGACTGCGACTGCGACTGCGACTGCGACTGCGACTGCGACTGCGACTGCGACTGCGAACTGCGACTTGCGACTTGCGCCTGCGCCTGCGCCTGCGCCTGCGCCTGCGCCTGCGCCTGCGCCTGCGCCTGCGCCTGCGCGTGCGCCTGCGCCTGCGCCTGCGCCTGCGCCTGGGCCTGTGCCTGCGCCTGCGCCTGTGCCTGTGCCTGTGCCTGTGCCTGTGCCTGTGCCTGTGCCTGTGCCTGTGCCTGTCCCTGCTACTGTCACTGCTACTGTTACTGACATTTTGTGTATGCGCCTCCAGTATCAACAAAAACATGCATCGTGCCAACAAAAAAGCTGCTAGTCTTTGGTGTATGCATGGCGATGTCAACGGTAACTTACCACACGCATCTGTCACAAGCAGCTCATATGATAATGAATGCGACCAAAGGAGGAAGGCATGGATAGGGTGCAGAAGGCTGAGCTATCCATTGCTATGCACAAATATATACAAACAGATGTCATGGCAATCATCTGAGGCGTGCAGGCAGCGACGAGACAGGTTGAAACCTGTCTGGAGGATAAGAACAACAATAAGTGCTAATGCAAGCAGTTAATCATTAGCCACAAGTGCTGTCGAGAACGAAAACCGACGCCATCATTACAAGTGAAGACCCCAGTAACTCGAGGATGGAAAACCCTAAACCCTAAATGACTGACCAGGCTTCACAACATGTCGATTGGTGAGGATCAGGCCGCGGGCTCTATCTACCACAAAACCCGTGGCATAGCTGGATCCGGCAGATTCTGTGTCGAATGCCCGAACCGCCGTCACGCGGAGCACGACCACGCACGGTACCACCTGCAAAGCACATTGATCGTTGTGCACAATGAATTTAAATAAACGTAGGGAGCTTGGATGGTTGTAAGGGAATGCGAATGCCTCGTGTTCTGAATAACTAGACATTTGCGGGGCTCGGATCTCTTCTGTGCGGCATGCGCCCCGGCCCCGGCCCGTAAATGATTTCATCTGCAGCTGCCTGCGCAACGACTGAATGAGATATGCTGCACACAACCAGTACGAATGCACACTGCTAGCTTGCCAAATAAAAGCGGCCTTACTTGCGCAAGAGCTTTCCTCCAATCCTCTGAGGTTGCGCCGCTGACGCTGCCGATGTCAACTTCCTGAGGTTCATCAGGGCCGGTGCCCGCAAAGCTGGCGCCGCTACCATCGAGGCTGTTCATCACGGGGGCATTACGCGTATGGATTCCAGACATACGAAGTGCTACGGCAGCATTCCACGGGCACTAAACGCAAGTTTGTCGGCATGTCTTACGCGCCAGCCACACAAGTGAGGTACAACGGGCCTCGGGATATGGCGTGGACCGTGGCAAGAGAAGGGATTGCTGACACGAATGCAGCGTTGCAACCTCGCAGTGAGCAGCATCTGCTGCCTGCGAGAGTCAAGCAAACTTAGTGTCCGGTCATTGCATTTATGATAAAGCGATGGAGATTGGAGTTTGTGCAACCCTCCCCGGTCGTGTGGAGTTACGTATACCTCCAGAAAAGTCGGCAGTGTCGAAATGGTGACGACTGCTATGCATTACTGCATCTCTGTCAGTGTTGTGCCTTTTTCAATACGAACACGCGGGCACGTGGCAACCTCGGTAGCTTCGCCGCTCGCGCGCCCATCCTGTTGGCAGCGTCCAGCCGCTACACGTCGTAAGATACGCGTAGTCGCATGCACAGTCAGTCAGTCAGTCAGTCAGCTTTAGTTACTTGTATCCCACGCAGTCAGTCAGTAGTGTGGGCGGTTCCGCAGTCAGTCAGTAGTCAGTACGCTGCCCTGCGCGGGCTGCGCTGCCTGTACTCACCAGGCATAGTAGATAGTACCACCGATACTATATATATCCGGCCCTCGGCCACTAGAGATTCTCTGCTGCCCATGTGCGGCGTGGGACACAACAACAACAACAACAACTCACCAGGCATGCACCCCATGAGCCGGATATGAAACCTGTAAGCCACCCGCTAACTGGTACCCCTTTTACCTAATGATATCCCCATTCCCGCCCCATTGGTAAATAAAAATACCCAGTTCCGGTTTCCCCCATGATTTCCCCGAAAAAAAAACCTGTAAGCCCAGGGTAAGCCACAAGGTTCTTGTCTGGTTTATTCTCATTGAGTTTTTGTTAACATCACCCTTGGTATTCATGGGCTATGGCTTTACGCTTTCCCCATCATAATTATACATAATATGCTTAGGTTTATATATATTTTCCCCTTCACAATCATATCTTACAATATGCTTAGATAGTTATCACATACCGGCTACCAAGGGCCGGATTTATTATATTTATTACATACATTGGCCAGATCTGTAATAACATTTTTCAGATCTACCACAATCGCAAAAACAGATGTAGCCCAGAAATTCACGGAACGTATCTAGTCTCCGCTTTCCACGTTTCCTTTTGTAGTAGATATGTCGATGGAGTTTCCTGAAATCCGCCAATGTTTTCAAATTACGTGCGATGGGGGCATTGCTACGAATAATATGAACTCCCTAGATAACAAAAATGTCAGTTTGTTGACGTAGCGCGATGAACAGATGGCCCGAGCATGTACGATAGGTGTCCATGCGAGTTTGGACGGCGTCTATTTTTTATAGGTAGGTTGTGATGGAAGTTTCTGGGTATTACTTCCACCATATTACGGCTGCGGTTGCGATAGCCGAACCAGCAAAGGCTTTTTCACCATGTAGGTTGGCAGGGACCCGCCTGGCCGGGAAAATTTCGTCACGTGCAACCGTGAAAGCCGCCCGAAGGCGTGGGCATTGGGAGCATCCTCTGAATTGTACATCGTTCTCGCCCAGTAATGTCGGGCACGCCGAATCCTTAAGCAAGAGTACTGCAGCGGTTCCCACGGTGCCTGCGCGCCAATACCTCGACGCGAAGGAATCGCTGACGGATACAAGGCATTTCATCAATCTTACCAATGGGGTGCAGGCAATACCCATGTTAACAGCGCTCGGGTGAGTTCCCTACCTGCCAAACAAGCCACTGACAAGCATTTAATTTACGGGGTGGTTTACGAGCTGATAGCGCCCTAACATGGCCCCCCACTCCCACCCCCGCCCCTACCCCCGTAATTACCCTTCCGTTCCCCCCTTCTCTTCCCCCCATTTCCCCGTCCGACCTGCGGTAAGTCCACCCTTGCCTAATAAACCATGCCCTCGGTGGGCATGTAGGCAGGCTGCCCTACCAATTCTGCCGTCTGCAGAGCACGCTGTGCGAGGCGGCTGCCCGAGGGGGACTGGAGAAACTGCTGCTCGAGCTGGACCCAAACCTGTTACTCTCGTTGGCACTCGGTCACACGTGAGTATTTGTCACGAAACCGGGTATTCGATGCGACATTGTGACTAGAAATTTCAACGCAGATCGTGCTGGAATCCACCAGTCGGTCGCATCTCCTATTCTACTTGGTACTAAACTGCAGTTGCACACCATGGCAGAAGAGGGAGGGGGCGGCGGGGGATGGGGGGGGGGGGGGGGGATTTTAACAGCGTGCCCTTCCCCGGGCCCCCCTTCCTCGATGCAAATATGTTTATTTTGTGCCTTCTTCAGCTCTACAAAATGTTCGTAGTGCATCGCACCTAGTCGTGGATGTTCATTGTGAGGGTTTCTTGGTAGTAGTAATGCTCTCAAGAAAAAGGAGGAAACCTGCTTGCCATCATGCCATGTAAAAAGGTGGCATGTATCAGTTTCACGTAGCTGCCAGAGTTTCGTCAATCATGTACTCCTCTCCTTCTAAGTTGCTACTATAGTTTCTACTCTGCTATAGCTCTTTTGGCTAGCCTGGATAATGTAGCTCTTTAGGCTATGCTGCATCCTTCTATTTGACGTGCCTGGCGCAGTGTTCCTACTTCCTCCCTTCCATGCGACACCTGGACTTTGCACATCTATCCGTTGAATAGAAGATATGCCGTCTGTCCAGTTCTCATCTTGGCACGGGCAACGACAGGGTGGAGTGCCGTCTTTCCGTGCACCAGGGTCCCTGCAATGCAGGACGAGTAGAGGAAATTGAAAAGGTACTTAACAAGCGGCCGTTACTCATTCGTGCGCATGGTGATGTTGGGCGAATTTCACGCCCCGCCCGAGCCTCTCTGAGGGCAAATGATTTGGTGGGGACTTATTTTCTATCTCGTTGAGCGGTCAGTGTACTACTACCGTCACAAGAGTTCCTTAGTTCCATGACAACTCTGTCGCAGTGGGTGATGCCCGCGTGCGATAACTCAGTTTGCGAGGTCATCTCTCGGGGTGGAGCGCCTTGTTTATTGATGTCGTGCTCAGTCGGCATCGCCTTGGATGACAACAAATTACCCTATACCCTTTTTACATGCCCGAAGCAGGCCCCAAAGTGATGTTTGCGAGGCAGAATTTGAGGCGCGTGTTTAAGTTTCACGCCCTGCATGACGCTTTTACCATGGTGTGAGAAGGCGAAATACTCAAATAGGGCACTCATCCCTAGATTTCTAACACTTGCTGAACCGTGTCTGTGAGCCCAAAATGAAACCCCGGTTAACTGACGAATCACCCAAAATGAAACCGCGGTTAACTGACGAATCACCCAAAATGAAACCCCGGTTAACTGACGAATCACCCAAATGAAACCGCGGTTAACTGACGAATCACCCAAAATGAAACCGCGGTTAACTGACGAATCACCCAAAATGAAACCGCGGTTAACTGACGAATCACCCAAAATGAAACCCCGGTTAACTGACGAATCACCCAAAATGAAACCGCGGTTGACTGACGAATCACCCAAAATGAAACCGCGGTTAACTGACGAATCACCCAAAATGAAACCCCGGTTAACTGACGAATCACCCAAATGAAACCGCGGTTAACTGACGAATCACCCAAAATGAAACCCCGGTTAACTGACGAATCACCCAAAATGAAACCGCGGTTGACTGACGAATCACCCAAAATGAAACCCCGGTTAACTGACGAATCACCCAAAATGAAACCGCGGTTGACTGACGAATCACCCAAAATGAAACCGCGGTTAACTGACGAATCACCCAAAATGAAACCCCGGTTAACTGACGAATCACCCAAAATGAAACCCCGGTTAACTGACGAATCACCCAAAATGAAACCCCGGTTTACTGACGAATCACCCAAAATGAAACCCCGGTTGACTGACGAATCACCCAAAATGAAACCCCGGTTAACTGACGAATCACCCAAAATGAAACCCCGGTTAACTGACGAATCACGGCGGAGATCCATGATGGATCCCGGTGGCATCCATCCATCGTGTCTTTACCTTGATGTGTCTGCAGCCACTTTGGTATTGGGTTGTTGCAGGGGCTTGGGCGGGGCATATTATCGATTCGGCGCGTATCATGTTGCGCGGCTGATGTGGCCCACCCTGGGTACCCCCCTGTCTTGTGCTCCCCACCCTGGATGATGAACCCTGTCCCTATTCCATGCCCCCCACGTCCCCAGCTGCTTCATTTACGACTACGGCTCCCGTAACAAGAAGCGCGGTGTGCCGCGGTCTATTTGGTGAGCCAGTACAAACCATGTTGTGTGTGCCCGGTGGGAGTTTCACAGTGCACGGTCACTATGTTGGCCAGGTGATCGTCTCATTAGTATGCGTTCTTTCTAGGTGCGGCGTCTGAAACACTCTCACTCGTTTTGCAGACATGTTTGCTTCTACCAAGGCGGGTGCTCATCTAGCACGCATGTACTTCGCACATCTGCTAGGAGTTTGCATTTCTTGATGGATGTCTCATACTTTGTCATTAGCGAATCACGTACCCTTACGGCAGGATTTTGTGTTGTCATGGTAGCATTGGGCCTCCCCTTGCCTCCTCGTGCTTCCCCATTCCGCCCTGTAGCTACCCCTTGCTCACCCATGCCTCCCCACGCCTCATCTTGTGTCGACTTCACCGAACACCTCATTCAGCACAAACCATGTACATGGGTGCCATCAGTTTCCCTACCGCACAATCAGAAGGATGCCTCATCCATGCCTTGGTTCTACTCATGGAGCTTTCTTCACCATGATGCAGGTACGGCGTCGAGTTCGTCCGGTTCGCGCTGCACACCCTCTGGTTTGACGCGCCGCCGCCGCACGCGCCCATCCTGCGGGGCCATGACGTGACTGCCCATTTCCAGCGCCAGGTGGCGTCCTTGTCCAAGGTAAACAGGGCCTTGTCACATTTGTCCAAAGTCAACGCATCCTTGTCATGTTTGTCCAAGGTAAACACGGCCTTGTCATATTTGTCCACGGTGAACACGCCGCATCCTGTTTGCTGCACGGTGAGCGCGCCGCCCTTGCCCTGTTTGCTCCACGGTGAACGCGGCCTTGTCATATTTGTCCAAGGTTAAAACATCCTCATCGTCCTCGTCAAAGGTACTTTTGTTTCTCCCCAAGGTTACTACGTTCATGTTTTCCTTGTCCAAAGGTGAATCAATGGCGGCCCGGCAGCCTAGGAACTAGATTTTCAAATGGCTTCGCTCTGCTTAGGGCTAGGCTACAGGTACCTTGACCACCCCCGCATCATTTTTTTTCTTCATCTTGCATATAAACTATTTTCCCCTCCCTGCCCCCTCATTTTCGGGGGGCGGGGAAGGGGGGGGTGGGGGGGGATCTGCCCGTTCTTTGCTACTCCAAGGTTGCCTGCGCCTTTTCAAAGCTCGTCATTATTCCCCGTCGATGTCCTCACTCTGATTGCCAGACATGACCGTGACCCTTGAGTGTACCCACCAGGCCCCTGCATGAACGGGCGCATGCCTAGCTGCCCTAGCACGTTAGCGGCGCATTCGTGTGTGTCCATGTTGAAAATCAGGGCATGGTATATCCCCAGCATCCCCAGCATGTATGACATGGTATATATCGCTATGTATATATCTGAACTGAACTGAAAGCTTCTCTCCCCTTGGCTAGGGGGCCCGGTGTAGGAATAGGAATCAAGTTCAGGTCTAAACACTAGCACGTGGCGGAAGCAAGCACACGGCATACCACTCGTCCCACAAGCGCAAGGTTCCAGCACGAGCACGTGGCGGAAGCAAGCACACGGCATACCACACTTTCCACACGTGTCGAGAGCGTCCAGGGCTTTCCTGCCCCAAGTCTCTATAGCTTGCCAGCATAATCATCCAAAGTGTCAGTCATCCATACAAGGCCATCACCACCTACGCTACAGGGTGAATTCTCATATCACTATGCTTGCTTCTTATACTATATCACTACTATATCACTACTATATCACTTCTTTATCACTTCTATATCACTTCTATATCACTACTATATCACTTCTTTATCACTACTATATCACTACTTGTACATCCAAATACTATGGTCACATGGTATATCACGACTTCAGTGCAAAAGTTACTTAAATACTTAAAATCCGACTACCAGTCTAATTATGGTGTGAGAGACTGTTTTCCAACGCTGCCTGCCATGCAGTCCACCACCAAGCGGCTGCGCTACTACCGCAAGTGGATCCCGGTTTCGCCATCGGGGGTGGAGGGTGATGCTGGCAGCCGCCGTGTCCGTGTGTTTGGCATCTGCAGCACGACGTGGAATGATGGGGAGCATGGGTACTACCGGTGGGTGTCGGCCTGTTGGATTTCTTTTGCGTTTTACCCATATTTTTGCTGCGTTTCTCATACTACGACGGTTTGTTTACTGCCGGTGGGTGTCTGTCCGTTGCATTTTTTTGCTTGTTTCCTTACATTCTTTTGCTGCATTTTTTCATGTATGGTTTGTTTTCGGTTGTCCTTTCTGCCCTTCTGAGTTGTTGTCCTGGTCTCGTGCTTCAGTTTAGCATGCGCTAGAGTTACCGGCACACAGCGGATGCACGTTGCAGTAAGGCAGGGTCGTTGTGCTAAATAATGCGCAAGCGGAGTCCTGGAGCCTGGTAGTGACCGTGGTCTCATCAGACAACCGCATGACCAGATGTGTGTGTTCAAGGCGGCTGTGTCATTCGTACATCTTTTTACTATGCTGGAGTTTTGCGATTGGAATTGTTGTCGTGTGATTGGAATTGTTGTCGTGCGATTGGATTCAATGTTGACGTGGGTGTGTGTCCCCCCCCCCTCTTCATGTAATCTGGATCTGGTATATGCGGGTTGACTAGGATCTGCCAGCAGGCAGCGGGCATTTTGCTTTCAATAAAAGGTAATACCAAAACAAATTTTTGCCAACCTCCGAGGACGAGGTCCTGAGCCTTCACACGTGCTGAAGTTTGGCGTGGGGTGGCGTGCACATGTTGTCTGATCGTGACATGCCCCACACATGCAACCTCTCTGCCTGTGTTGGACGGTTGGGTTATCCATTGCAGGGACATTCTTTACCGTCATGCGGGGATTGCATGCCTGGCCCAGGAGAGCGGGCTTGTCACACCGAGCCATGGAGCAACCAGTCACAGCGCATTGGACCTGTTAGCTCCAGGCAGCCCGAAGCAAGCGGCAATGATGGTTGCCGGCGACAGCACCGCAGGGCCCACGGACCCACCTGTGGATGCTGTGGACATCTCGACAGTGGGCGGATTTTTGAAGGCGTTACAGGAGCAGTATGGCATGGAATGCTTTGTCAGCATGCCTAACGGCCCCACGAAACGGGAGGTATCACCCTCACCGGGGCTGACAGGTGCATGACACGCCGGCCAGTACTGCCCCAACTGTCAACTCCGCAATAAGCATTGGTTAGCGCTGCAATTAGCGGTGGGCTTTGTATTTATCTACACCGCCGCCTTGATCAGCAGACCACAGCCTTTTGGGTGGCTCGTCAGCTTATGCGGTGTTGCGTCTGATTTGTGCATTTGCAAGTGGCTAGGTATCAATAAGCGGCAATCAACACTGGTATATCTATTGCTCCTTATTTAATTGCTTCCATGATGTCAGTTCGCTGGAACTTGCATGGTGGCTGGAGTGAGTCCTGAGTGCTACTGAAGTACTCACATTCAAATGGCAACTTGAGACCTCGCGAGTTGAGCAATATAGTGGTTTAGCTAGGACTTGCGCGCAGAGCTTTATGAGTCAGTTGGCGATGCCTTAGGATCAGGAGACGTCCGTCCTATAGTCAGCAAAAGTTGGTGCGAGAGGTCCCCAGTTCGATTCCGGCCTGGATTCATTTGCAGATCGCGGTTTCCGCGTTTTCCGCGGACCGGCACTGAACGCAAATGGTTTTCACCTTTGCGGCGTGCCCAATCAGAATTAAGGGGATGTGGCACCTCAAAACCCTTAAAATTGACATATGCTAATATCACTTCTATTAACCGTGGAACTCCAGGGCAACCAGACTCTTTATTAAAACAATGAGTGGAGCACATACAAAAGGCAGGCCACATCCCGGCCGCCGATGCTCATGGGAACACTTATTGCTTGGCAAAGGCTAGCCTTACCCCCAAACACGCAGGGAGGGTGGGCGGGAAAAGAAAAGAGGCCGACCTTAGCTAGGTGGGTTTGTTTTTGTCCTTTTTTGCGTGTCATGCGGCCTTGGCCCGGACGGCATTTTTTCGCCACGCAAATGTTGCGTCTGAACAAATGACGCAATGTGGCGTTCTAATTGCCGGCAGCTTACGTAAGGCTGCCGGGGCTATTAGGTCACATATTGCGTGAGAGAAAGAATCTAGATCTAGTTAATCACTACGCCATGAGCCAAGAAACCTAGACAGTGGCAGGTTTATATCTCAACGTAGCTCCTGCCACCTGGCCAAGAAAAACTGGCCAAAGCTTTGGCCACGACTGATCCGGATCAGGCCGCACCGGCCTCAAAAGGTATGTCACGTGAACCCAATAACCTAGCTATAGCGGCTACCCTTCCATCTCACTATAAAGAAACTATGTTCAGAGAACCACGATTCTATTAACCGTGGAACTCCAGGGTAACCAGACTCTTTATTAAAACAATGAGTGGAGCACATACAAAAGGCAGGCCACATCCCGGCCGCCGATGCTCATGGGAACACTTATTGCTTGGCAAAGGCTAGCCTTACCCTTATATCCCTCCCTGGCGATCCATGCCAGGGGCAAAGAACCTAGCATAATGACAGAGAAATGAACAACCAAATTAGGTGGAGGGCAATTTCAAAATAGCCCGCCAGGCCCGAGGGGGGCAGGCGGCCATGGCCCGAAGAATAACCTCAGGCAGCTGCACCTCCAAACTGCGGTGCAAGCCCACATAATGGGCAACCGTGGAGCTGCTAAGCCAGCGCCCCCGGCCCTGGATGTCCCCCATGCTGCGACCCGCGAGGAAATCGTGAGTGGCACCTCCATGCCGCAGCCCGTGAATGGTGAAAATCTGGGCGACCCCCAAGGCCTGACTCGCAGCCTGCGCCGGAATTGCGGGTAGGTGAAAGGGAACACGGCCTCCCAAGCGTGCTTACCCGCGATGCAGTGACGGAGGATGGTTTCAGACATCACATCTTCTACCACCACTGACTGAGTCTTGCCCTTAGAGGTCTTGGTAGACCTCAGCAGTAGGGCGCCCCGTTGAGCCGGCCCAAGCCGAACGTCAGGCTGGAGGCGCACATGGCCAACACGGAGGTTCAGCGCCTCCGAGATTCGCAGGTAATGGCGGAACACGATGACAACCAGCAGGCCCGCAAGGCGCTGACCTTGCATGACCATCGTGCTGGCAAGTGCAAACGCCGCCTCCCATGGAATGGGAGGAGGGGCACGGGGGGGCACAAGTGTTTTCCACCCAGCGAGGACGCCACGGGCCAAGTCCCACCGCTTCACCATACCGGGATAATAAAGTTGCAACCCCATCAAGGCATTGACACACACTTGGCGGCTGTACCCCCGAAAATGAGCCCAGGCGACATACGCACAAAATGTCTCCTCAAGGGTGTCAGCTCGTGACGATGACCCGTCCGCCCGCCCACCAGCCTCCCACCAAGTCAAGAGGGAATCAAGACCACGACGGTAGGCCAGCAAAGTAGCCGGCTTTACTTTCCCCTCTAGCAATGGAAGGTAGCTAACAGGTGCAGGGGGCCCCGGGTTAGGATGGATGCCTTCCGCGGTCAGGTCGCGCACCCAGCCTGCCAAGAAAGTCGCCATGGATTGGCCGCGAGAAACGCCATCGGCTGGTTGAAGTGCACTCGGCGTCCACACCCACTGGGAACGACTCCCCGTGGCGAGGGTCAGCGCGCACAAGCGGCGGCACTGCTTGTTGAGCTTGTGGGATGAGGACCGCCCCTTAGCCAAGCAGCCCAACGCCGCGGTGGAGTCCACCAACCTCACCACCCGCTTGCCTCGGTTTGCCAAGCTGCGCGCACTCCTCTCCACGCCCTTCACTGCAGCCCGCACCTCCTTCTCGTTGATGTGCATCCCCGGATCCCGCCAACGACTCCGGACCCCAACCCGCCATTGCTGGCTAGTGATTGCTTGTTGCGCCCGCGCGCTCAGTGGCCTAGGGCCAGCGTAGGCCACCTCACTTGGTATGAGCAAAGTCGGGTACCCCCGCACCTCTCGTGCCCTCGCCAGCTCCGTCACATCGCCCGGCTCCATGGTTGCGTACACGACACCTTGCCCGTAGGTGGACGCGTCAGATGCAACCACCTCACGGGCCAAAGGTGCGCTTCGGTCAACCCTTAGCATGGGAGCCAAGGCCAGGGCACACTCTAACTCCTCCCGCACCCCGGCCCACAGCACCCAGGATCGCTGCCCCCACCCTTGCAGGCTGATGAATTTGAAACATTGCTGCCAAATGGACAAGCAGCTGCGGCTTAAGGGGACTCGGCGCGGCGAATATTTTCCGCGCCAAAAAAATTCCGCGGTACCCTCCGTACCGTGAAAAGTGGGTGCACCCGTGGTGCGCGCACCCCTTGCGGAAGTGGCCATGGCGACTGAGCACTTTTAGATGAAACGTGACAAATCTGGCTCGCGGAAAGCAGAAAAAATGCTCGATTGTTGGAGAAAATCAGCTACTGATTCTAATTTATGGTGGGATGGTTGCGATCTATAATGTCGCGGGCTTTTTTTCTTTGCCATCGGCAGGGGGGGTCCGGCCTGAATTTCTGTCGGGATGAATAAAGTATAATGGATGCCTGCCGGTGTGATTGTCGATTGTTGCCAGTTTTGATGGTCGTAAGGAAAGCTAGTTTAATGATGTTTCTAAGGCCGTAAAAATTCCCGCTGCTTTCTTTACCTTTCCCGTCATTTTGCGGTAAGATAACATTAGGCCTGCGCGATGTGTGCCCAACCTCTCCATGAAAGGGTGGCCTTTCTTGCGCGCCTGGGCACGAATAAATGCCCGTTATGGTACGTTCTTGTATTAAACGTCTTAATCTAGCGTTTTCCTGCTTTCTTAGCTCGTTGAGCGTAAGCTTTTTGCCTTCTTTCCGGCCAGATGCTGCCAGTAAGTTGCGGGTCCTGGCGCTGCATCGCTGGATTCCTGGATGTCTTTTAGCAAGTTCGTCTGTGACATGGCTGGCTTTCTGCAGCGCGTGCATGGCACACAACCTGTCGGGAAGGTGTAATGCTTTTATTTCCATGCTTCTCTGAAATTTCTTTTGCTTTATAGACAGTTGTGTTCGAGGAAATTCACGCGGTCTTCCTAAGCAGCGGCATCATTTTCCCAGATACTGACGAGCTGGCACCTGTCTCCTACTAAAGAAAGTGGCTCGTGCTTGTTAGAAAGGAGGCAGTGTGCATTTTGTGGGACACAATGCTTTGGTGGCACATGCGTCAGGTAGGTTGTTCCAATGGTCTCTTCACCTTTCCCACTGAGTAAATGATAGCCTTTGTCATGCTAACCAGAGCAGCTAGCCACAGGTTGGCTGGATAAAAGGCAGCTTATTTTCTCTTTATATACTGCGTGTGTGGTCTCCACGTGTCCGGCTTGTTGGGCAT
>RPFO01000938.1:130000-304117 GCA_009746045.1 Mesostigma viride | reverse complement strand
CCCATCTCACTATAAAGAAACTATGTTCAGAGAACCACGATTCTATTAACCGTGGAACTCCAGGGCAACCAGACTCTTTATTAAAACAATGAGTGGAGCACATACAAAAGGCAGGCCACATCCCGGCCGCCGATGCTCATGGGAACACTTATTGCTTGGCAAAGGCTAGCCTTACCCTTATATCCCTCCCTGGCGATCCATGCCAGGGGCAAAGAACCTAGCATAATGACAGAGAAATGAACAACCAAATTAGGTGGAGGGCAATTTCAAAATAGCCCGCCAGGCCCGAGGGGGGCAGGCGGCCATGGCCCGAAGAATAACCTCAGGCAGCTGCACCTCCAAATTAACTGCGGTGCAAGCCCACATAATGGGCAACCGTGGAGCTGCTAAGCCAGCGCCCCCGGCCCTGGATGTCCCCCATGCTGCGACCCGCGAGGAAATCGTGAGTGGCACCTCCATGCCGCAGCCCGTGAATGGTGAAAATCTGGGCGACCCCCAAGGCCTGACTCGCAGCCTGCGCCGGAATTGCGGGTAGGTGAAAGGGAACACGGCTTCCCAAGCGTGCTTACCCGCGATGCAGTGACGGAGGATGGTTTCAGACATCACATCTTCTACCACCACTGACTGAGTCTTGCCCTTAGAGGTCTTGGTAGACCTCAGCAGTAGGGCGCCCCGTTGAGCCGGCCCAAGCCGAACGTCAGGCTGGAGGCGCACATGGCCAACACGGAGGTTCAGCGCCTCCGAGATTCGCAGGTAATGGCGGAACACGATGACAACCAGCAGGCCCGCAAGGCGCTGACCTTGCATGACCATCGTGCTGGCAAGTGCAAACGCCGCCTCCCATGGAATGGGAGGAGGGGCACGGGGGGGCACAAGTGTTTTCCACCCAGCGAGGACGCCACGGGCCAAGTCCCACCGCTTCACCATACCGGGATAATAAAGTTGCAACCCCATCAAGGCATTGACACACACTTGGCGGCTGTACCCCCGAAAATGAGCCCAGGCGACATACGCACAAAATGTCTCCTCAAGGGTGTCAGCTCGTGACGATGACCCGTCCGCCCGCCCACCAGCCTCCCACCAAGTCAAGAGGGAATCAAGACCACGACGGTAGGCCAGCAAAGTAGCCGGCTTTACTTTCCCCTCTAGCAATGGAAGGTAGCTAACAGGTGCAGGGGGCCCCGGGTTAGGATGGATGCCTTCCGCGGTCAGATCGCGCACCCAGCCTGCCAAGAAAGTCGCCATGGATTGGCCGCGAGAAACGCCATCGGCTGGTTGAAGTGCACTCGGCGTCCACACCCACTGGGAACGACTCCCCGTGGCGAGGGTCAGCGCGCACAAGCGGCGGCACTGCTTGTTGAGCTTGTGGGATGAGGACCGCCCCTTAGCCAAGCAGCCCAACGTACGCCGCGGTGGAGTCCACCAACCTCACCACCCGCTTGCCTCGGTTTGCCAAGCTGCGCGCACTCCTCTCCACGCCCTTCACTGCAGCCCGCACCTCCTTCTCGTTGATGTGCATCCCCGGATCCCGCCAACGACTCCGGACCCCAACCCGCCATTGCTGGCTAGTGATTGCTTGTTGCGCCCGCGCGCTCAGTGGCCTAGGGCCAGCGTAGGCCACCTCACTTGGTATGAGCAAAGTCGGGTACCCCCGCACCTCTCGTGCCCTCGCCAGCTCCGTCACATCGCCCGGCTCCATGGTTGCGTACACGACACCTTGCCCGTAGGTCCCACGGACGCGTCAGATGCAACCACCTCACGGGCCAAAGGTGCGCTTCGATCGGTCAACCCTTAGCATGGGAGCCAAGGCCAGGGCACACTCTAACTCCTCCCGCACCCCGGCCCACAGCACCCAGGATCGCTGCCCCCACCCTTGCAGGCTGATGAATTTGAAACATTGCTGCCAAATGGACAAGCAGCTGCGGCTTAAGGGGACTCGGCGCGGCGAATATTTTCCGCGCCAAAAAAATTCCGCGGTACCCTCCGTACCGTGAAAAGTGGGTGCACCCGTGGTGCGCGCACCCCTTGCGGAAGTGGCCATGGCGACTGAGCACTTTTAGATGAAACGTGACAAATCTGGCTCGCGGAAAGCAGAAAAAATGCTCGATTGTTGGAGAAAATCAGCTACTGATTCTAATTTATGGTGGGATGGTTGCGATCTATAATGTCGCGGGCTTTTTTTCTTTGCCATCGGCAGGGGGGGTCCGGCCTGAATTTCTGTCGGGATGAATAAAGTATAATGGATGCCTGCCGGTGTGATTGTCGATTGTTGCCAGTTTTGATGGTCGTAAGGAAAGCTAGTTTAATGATGTTTCTAAGGCCGTAAAAATTCCCGCTGCTTTCTTTACCTTTCCCGTCATTTTGCGGTAAGATAACATTAGGCCTGCGCGATGTGTGCCCAACCTCTCCATGAAAGGGTGGCCTTTCTTGCGCGCCTGGGCACGAATAAATGCCCGTTATGGTACGTTCTTGTATTAAACGTCTTAATCTAGCGTTTTCCTGCTTTCTTAGCTCGTTGAGCGTAAGCTTTTTGCCTTCTTTCCGGCCAGATGCTGCCAGTAAGTTGCGGGTCCTGGCGCTGCATCGCTGGATTCCTGGATGTCTTTTAGCAAGTTCGTCTGTGACATGGCTGGCTTTCTGCAGCGCGTGCATGGCACACAACCTGTCGGGAAGGTGTAATGCTTTTATTTCCATGCTTCTCTGAAATTTCTTTTGCTTTATAGACAGTTGTGTTCGAGGAAATTCACGCGGTCTTCCTAAGCAGCGGCATCATTTTCCCCAGATACTGACGAGCTGGCACCTGTCTCCTACTAAAGAAAGTGGCTCGTGCTTGTTAGAAAGGAGGCAGTGTGCATTTTGTGGGACACAATGCTTTGGTGGCACATGCGTCAGGTAGGTTGTTCCAATGGTCTCTTCACCTTTCCCACTGAGTAAATGATAGCCTTTGTCATGCTAACCAGAGCAGCTAGCCACAGGTTGGCTGGATAAAAGGCAGCTTATTTTCTCTTTATATACTGCGTGTGTGGTCCTCCACGTGTCCGGCTTGTTGGGCATTTTGGAAGAGGGTTTTTAATGTGTTGTTGGGTGAAACAACTTGGTTGTTGGCACAAAATCACACATTATTAGCCTGAGATAGGCATTACATATGCTGCTCAGGCGTGTCGTCCTACCAGCCTTGTTGTTAAGGGTAGACTCACAAGGCTCCGGCTGTGCCGATGGAGGGGTGGGGCGTATGAGGCTCCGGACATCCTCCTCACACTCCGTGATCAATGTGGGCATGTTTTTGGGTGTCTAGGGTAGCAAAACAGATGTCATTTTGGCTCAGCACTAGCTCAATTCTCTTTTAGCGTCTACCCAGGTGGCATCACGGGAAAGTCAATAACTTGAGCTAGGGGTGTCAGATTGAGCTCAAATTTTGGCAGTGTGTTTCCCCCCACTCAGTGGAATTTTCTATGTATGGATGACCCAATCTGATGTGTTAATGATTTGATTTATTTTTTTTGGCTAAAAAAAGTACCCATTTTGCGGGAAAATTAATAACTCAAACAAATGTGACCATTTTGGCCATGTAAATAGCCCAGCTTTTAAAAAAGTGGGGTAACTTTGCAGGTATGTATGGGCAAGTCATTTAGACAAGTGGTTTGTCTTGGGCAAAATATCCCATAAATAGCGTCTTTTTCTATTTTTAGCTCGCCACCGGTGCGTGGTTGGGGGTAGTACCCCAACAAGTGGTGGTATGAATGTCCAAACATCATATTTATGGTACCCAATCATCACTAGATTTTTCCCATGTGCATTGGAACTGATACTCACTAAAGTCTGTTTTTCAGGCTTTTGGACGTGCGAGTCCCCTTAACATCTGCAGCCACAACCACCGCCCCAAGACGGCAGCCAGCCCCTCGGCCGTAGCTCGGCCTCGAGTGAGTATAGCCTGCGTGTGGGCGATCACAAGGTTGAGCTGCTTGACCGTTGGTTCCAGCACGCCGTTCCGTCGGTGCACCACCCCTAGGGCTTCTAGCTCGTCCCCTTCCAGGCTCGCCATCTTAGTCTTCTCCTTAGACGGCACAAGGTTGTTAGGGAGGTAGCCTTCCTCAATAGCGCGCGTGATGAGCTGGTTCACCGCCTCGCAGGTCCGCCCGTTGCTGGCCACCAAGTCATCAATGGTGATGGACAGCATGGGGGCAGGGGGGTTTTCCAGGTCAATCTGAAGCTCCCCGGCGCGCTCCTCCTTGTACTCGATGGCCAAGCGCAGTGGCTGGCCACACTCGTCGCGCACCAAGGTGAGCTCACCTGCGCTTGAGAGGTAGTTGACCTGGCGCCTCGGATCCAGGGCACCGGTCATGTAGAGCACCATCTCATGGATGGCCTCCCCCAGCGCCACCGCATGGGAATGTCCCATGGCCAGCACCTTGAGCACGGGCCACACCTTCCGCCTGGGCCCTGCCAGACCTACGCTAGTCGACCACACACTAGGAAGCCCTTGGTAGTCCCACCACCACTCGGGCACCTCGATGGAATAGTAGTATGACACGAGGTCGCTCTTGGCGCAGTAGCACCAGCCTTTGATGTAGACCTCCACGAGGATGCCCAGGTGGGGTAGCAGGATCTTGGGGGGGTCCACCCACAGCAGGTTGCCCAGCTTCCTGTTGACGATGAACCGAAGCTCACCCACCCCCTTGGCCACTCCAAAGCAGCCATCCACCCACTTGGGCCGCCTCTCCCGGAACGCCACCATGCCCACGCCCGCTGCCCGGCTCATGAGCTTGCCCCATTCAGCCATGGAGCATCCCCGGCTGGGCTTGGGCACATTCCAATACTTTGCGCTCGCCACGACCGCTGGCTTGATGCAGTTCTCTTCGCTGGCATATATCTCCCGCCAGCTCGGCCGCATAGCCAACAGGTCGAGCAGCCGTGCCTTCCCCGCCACCTCCGCCTTTGGTAGACTCACCGCGTCCGCGCGCAGTTGTTCATACTTATTCTGCTTCCCATATATTGCATCAGCACCTTCTTGCTCCTGGCCTGTCGCAACGCCCCCTACGCGGCGACTGTGCCAGGTGCAGTGCCTCTTGACCCTCGCAAGGGCCTCCTCCCTCCCCTTAGAGCACGCCCCTCTAGGGTTAGGAGGAGGGTCTTGCCCCCCTCCCCACAGCCAATTAAGCCAACGCACTACCTTGCATTGCAGTGTGTACTCGCGGTGGCGGCGCGTGGCACGCTGTCGCCGGCGTGCCGATCTCACCCTGCCCCACGCGGTGTACGCTGGCCTAAGTGGGTATGGCAGCGGGAAAAGGGAGCGGTCCCGCTGGGATTCTATTTCCCTACTTGTTGAGCCTTGCTGAGCTTGTCCAAGAGGATGGCAGTTTGGAGAGCTGCCTTGACAGCCGGGGTGGCTGACAGTGCAGCCTCCTCCCCCAATGGCAGGAGGTGGCTGGCCACCTTCCACCCCCCCCTCCTTGCCCCTCCACCTGCAGCAAGGCCGCCACCACCCTCATTAGGTACTCCATGCCCACAAGCTCCCCGGCTGCTGAGCCCAGCTCCTTGAGAAGGGTGTCCATGGCCAATGCAATGTTCATGACAATTTTCCTGTTCTCCATGTTCCGCCAATTTCCAGGCTTTACCGTCATGACCCACGACCGGATTCCCATCCCATTGTCGCTGGCGTCCTCCAACACCCCCGGCAGCACCCGCTCCGAAACCCGATATTTCACGCTCTTGGCTCGGCTTGGCAGCGCCACCCCTTTCGAGGCCTTGAAGTGGCTTCCCGCCCCCTCCATTCCTCCCAGCGCTGCCTTCAAACCTTGCATGAATTTCTCGGCTGCGACCTCCCCCTCCTCGTCCTCCTCGTCGTCCTGATTTTCGGTTTCCGGAGGTGCCCCAACGAATGTCGCCAACCTCGCCCTCATTTCCTTTCCGACAGCCCCCCCACCTGCCGAAACCTTGGCCGCGCCTTTCGGCTTGGCCATTTTTCGCTGCGCAGGTGTCGTTGGTGGCAGCGCCTGATCCTCCTCCTCGTCCGCCGCGAGATCTGCCACGGCCAGCAGTTTTGCCACCAACGTTCCGTTTGGGTCACGTGCGTCCAACACGTCGCCAACATCAACGTGATCGGCCAGCAACTGCACGACAGACTTCAGCTGGCTCGAGCTCCACGAGCTGGCGTCCGTCACCCAGTCCTCGGCACCGAAGACCTGCTCGACTGCCCCCACCGCCTCTGCGGGGCTGATGCACTTGGCGAGCAGAGTGGCGAGCTGCTTCTTTTTGGCGCTGAAGGCGACTGGCGCGTGACTGGCGGCAGCAGCCCGCGGTGTGGGCGTCCCGTCCTCCCCGCGCGCTGCCTGCCCTCCTGTAGCTTTGCGCCCCTTCGGCATTGCTGCTCAGGGCCAAAAATGGCTCCGACAGTACAGGTTCGTCAAACCAGAGGTTCGTTTCCCCTGGCTTGCTGTCGCCGCCCTCGTGAAAAGAAAAGAGGCCGACCTTAGCTAGGTGGGTTTGTTTTTGTCCTTTTTTGCGTGTCATGCGGCCTTGGCCCGGACGGCATTTTTTCGCCACGCAAATGTTGCGTCTGAACAAATGACGCAATGTGGCGTTCTAATTGCCGGCAGCTTACGTAAGGCTGCCGGGGCTATTAGGTCACATATTGCGTGAGAGAAAGAATCTAGATCTAGTTAATCACTACGCCATGAGCCAAGAAACCTAGACAGTGGCAGGTTTATATCTCAACGTAGCTCCTGCCACCTGGCCAAGAAAAACTGGCCAAAGCTTTGGCCACGACTGATCCGGATCAGGCCGCACCGGCCTCAAAAGGTATGTCACGTGAACCCAATAACCTAGCTATAGCGGCTACCCTTCCATCTCACTATAAAGAAACTATGTTCAGAGAACCACGATTGAAATTCATTTGCACAATGCTAAGTTATGATTGGGGGCACTAAATAACATCTCTAGTGAGTTGTCCATGCACTTCTTGGGGGTACTACCCCCATATATACGCCAATAATGCGCTATAAATAGCGAAAGACGCTAACTAGGGCTGGTTATGCCCCAGCCAATCCACAAAACAGTTTGACCCAAAAAGCACAAGACACATAGTAACGTCCTGGGACATCGCAAACAGCAACTTACATGGGGCATATGGACACCGCCGTTCAAAAAATAGCCCGTGGCGCCAAAAACGCGCGATTTTTTGGACAACTATTATATATAAGTGTCCACGAGGTATGCCACTGGCCGACCTAATTAATTCAAGGTATGCCACAGGCCGTGCATGCCAGGGCCTTGTGCTTTTTCAGTCAGCGGAGGCTGAAACCTGCATGCGCGTGCGCCATCGATGAACACCGGCCTTATGCATGCCATTGATTGAATTGAATTGAATTGAATTGAATTGAATTGAATTGAATTGAATCGAATCGAATCGAATCGAATCGAATCGAATCGAATCGAATCGAATCGAATCGAATCGAATCGAATCGAATCGAATCGAATCGAATCGAATCGAATCGAATCGAATCGAATCGAATCGAATCGAATCGAATCGAATCGAATCGAATCGAATCGAATCGAATCGAATCGAATCGAATCGAATCGAATCGAATCGAATCGAATCGAATCGAATCGAATCGAATCGAATCGAATCGAATCGAATCGAATCGAATCGAATCGAATCGAATCGAATCGAATCGAATCGAATCGAATCGAATCGAATCGAATCGAATCGAATCGAATCGAATCGAATCGAATCGAATCGAATCGAATCGAATCGAATCGAATCGAATCGAATCGAATCGAATCGAATCGAATTGAATTGAATTGAATTGAATTGAATTGAATTGAATTGAATTGAATTGAATTGAATTGAATTGAATTGAATTGAATTGAATTGAATTGAATTGAATTGAATTGAATTGAATTGAATTGAATTGATATGTAACATAATTAAAATCATAATTAAGGGGAGGTGGCACCCCAAAACCCTTAAAAATTGACCTATGCTAATTATATCACCTGAAATTCATTTGCACAACGCTAAGTTATGATTGGGGGCACTAAATAACATCTCTAGTGAGTTGTCCATGCACTTGTTGGGGGTACTACCCCCATATATACACCAATAATGCGCTATAAATAGCAAAAGACGCTAATTAGGGCTGGGTATGCCCCAGCCAATGCACACATTTATTTGCAAAACTGCCTGCAGCGTTTTTAGTTCCCTGAGTTTGTAGCTTGCTGAGCTATTTACATCATGGAAAGGGCAAAACCTCGAACAGTTATTAATTTCCCCGCAAAACGACCCTTTTTTTACCGGACATTGGGAATAACTTTTTATAAACACGTCAAAAAAATACTTTTTTCTGCAGCGAAAATCCGTCTAACAGGGGGACAACTGTCTTCCAAGTCCCAGGTCATTCCGACAAGTCTAGCTCAAGTTATAAAGTTAAACGTGCTAAAACCTGAACATAAGCTAAAGGAGGTTTTTCTTTGTACAAGGCCAGTTAGGCATGATGTTTTCCATCCAAAAAGCCTGAAAGCATGCCCTACTCGATCACAATACATAAGCAAACAGCTAGGCACCTCATCTGCCCTCACCTGCCCTCGGCATGGCCAACCTTGCCAGCCTAAGCATAGCAACACGATCGTTAGGCATACATGCCAAGAGAGCATACACATTAGTCAACCCAAGGTTACCTTGTAAACTTCATGATTAGAACTCAGCAAATCTATGACCAAAAGCACATATAAATAACTCTTGCACACTGATGACGACACATGCTCAAGGTTTGGGGTCACTGTGACACGCACTGATGGGTTTCCTAGACGACCACCTGACAGGCGCTAAGGACCACTCAGTAACCAAGTTAACACAATCACACTTTACATGCCATCCAACATGCATCAAATACATGCTGAATATGTTATGAAGTACAAAGGGGTGGCCACACACCTCATACACCTTCACCGTCCCTCGAGCATGGCCAGACATATAAGCATGTGAATAGCAATAATGATGATGGCACTAAAATGCCTAACCAGCATTTTCTATGTTTCTCCCAGGTTAGAGTGTAAGGTTTATGCCAACCAAGCTAATCAACACAGCAACAACTCCTTCACTGCCCTACCTGAGATGGGCAACAAACTGGAACTATGGAGGGCAAGGAACCAAGGAGATCATGGCATACAACGATGGCATGCAGTCAACCATGTCAACCATGGTTGGCTCAGCACATTGCAGTCTTTTCACATCATCATATCAAGGGAAAGCTCAAATAAACCAATGGTGGCAGCTATCTACATGCAGTCACACAAATGCAATATCTCCAACATGATCGTCAATAAAACACTTCCTCCCCTGCACGATAAAATGGAAAGAAACCATTGGCGGCCCTCCAGCGCATGAGCGCTGTGATGCCGCTGCGAAGAGAGGGTGCGTCACTCTAACACAACAAGAAGCGTCCATACGCACACCATCCTTGCCAGAACACGTTTTATGAAATGCCTTAAACCTTCCCGAGAAGCTATAGGCTTCGACTGAAGCGGCCCTAACCACGACATCAACGAAAACAATCTAAAGCTGCCAGGTATTCGGCAAGCAACGGCGAGCTAGCTGGCGGAAACGGCCCAAACAGAACGCAAAAACCTTCGAACGATGAGCTCATAGAAGAAAGAACTGATAGCACATAACATTCGCGACAAATCTATACCTTGCCCTCGCAGATCCCTCGCCCAGGCGCGCAACAACGGCCGTTCTTCCATGGAAGATTCCGACATGCACTGCGCAGGCCTGAAGAATTACTTACCGACAATGGCCGAAAATGTAGCAAAAAGCACCAGTTCGGTTTGGAATTCAATGCTACCGATATTAATGCATCCTTGACGGTCAAAAAGGCCCCCAAAACTGCGAATTTACTGCCGCTATCACGAACTCTATTTTATTCCGCGCGACCAAAAAATGCAGTTTAACCCCCATGCCGATGGCAGTAAAAGAAAGCAGCGATATTGTAAACCAGCTACTTGCCGCCACAACCCAACATCATGAAATCATCTTCTTCAACATTCGAGCATTTTTTTTGCATTTCTCTAGCCCTACATTGCTAGTTTCACCTAAACGCAGTCGCCATGACCACTTCCGCAAGGGGTGCGCGCACGGTGCACCCACTTTTCACGGTACGGCTGGTACCGCGAATTTTTTCGCGCGGAAAATATTCGGCGCGCCACGTCCCCTTAATTAAAATCATAGCTCCGTTGGGAGCATATGTAACACATTATTAGCCCTGAGAAAGGGGCATCTATGGGTTTGTAATACAATCAGGGCTACAACCTGCAGGTGGAGGATGTACAACTGTCACCTGCTCTGGGTGCACAAGGTGCACCTGCACCATGATGGTTCATGCCTCCTTATCAAGCACAGGCACCCACCGTTGGGAGTATATGTAGCACATAGCCCTTGAGAGGGGGCATATGGCCTATCATACATCCTAAGCTACTTCCTGCAAGGGTGGGGGTGTAAAGGACCCTTGCTCTAGGTGCACCAGGGCACTTGCATCCCCATGATCTTCAAGCTATGCCCAGCGAAGGGGGAGCCTGTCATGGGGGGGAAGATCAGCATAGCTATACAAAAAGCTAGGGCATGGCGTCTCACCAGAGAGTCGGTTACTCCCTGCATGGGCACTGCATATTTACATAAAGCTAGGCATCATCTGGAGGGTGGCTCATCATAGGCACACATGTACATGACTAAAAAGGCTAGGCCTAAGCTGGTATAGTGCCTGTAGTAGGCGGGCATGTACAAGGCCACTGTCTAACTATTCTACACTACTGTTGCTGTATTCCCCTAAGCTGGGGCTGGAGTAATTGCTGGGGCCGCGGTGGTCGAGGGGGTCGCTTGCCAGGGCTTGTGGCCGACGTAGATGGCCGCCCCCTTCCAGTACACCGGCTGGCCCGCCTTGGTCTGCCGGAGCTGGAGGTAGGTCGGCCATAGCTCCCGTCGCCGTTGTTGCTGTGCCAGGGTCAAGTCGTCGTCCACGGGGAAGGGAGTCTTCTCGAGCCGCTTGCGGCGTCTGAGAAACGAAATCTTGTCCGCTGGGCTATCAAAGATGAGAAGAAGCGGAGGCGCCCCTGCCTTACCCCGCGCACGGGGGAGGCGGTGGGCGGTCAGCTTGATCTCACCAAGAAGGCCCATGCGTGCAAGGATTTTGCTCTCAAACGCACGTGCAAGCTTCTCGGAATTCTCACCTTCTTCCATGTCGAAGTTCTTGAGTATGGCGTTGAGGCTGCGCTTGGCGAGCTCGGCCTCCTCGCGGAGGTCAAGCGTCTGCCGCTGGAGCTGGGCTGCGACGGCGGAGGTGGTGGAGGTGGTATGTTGCTTAAGCATGTCCGCCCAGGTCGTGATGGGAGGAGCATCGCCGGCCAGGCCAGCCGGGGCTGGCTTGGCGGCAATCTCCTTCACTGCCTGGGCGGTGAGGCCTGCTGTGTTCTGCAAGACCTCGATAGCGATTGCGTTATCGTTGAGGCGCTGGTCGATGTCGCGGAGCTGGGCGGTGACGGAGTCGGTGGAGGCGGAGGGGGGGGGGGGAGAGGCGAGGAGGGTGGCGGTGGTGGTGGGGATCGATGGTGGGAAGCTCAGCAGCCAGCGTGCCGCCAATTGCCGCCACATCTGCGGCAAGAGGGGTCACGTGCTGCTCGAAAGCTTCCTTGAGGAGGGTGCGGATGGTGGCTTCGGTGGGGAAGGTGGGGGGGGGCGGTTGGGAAGCCCAGATCGCGGATTCGGAGCGTCCAACAAGGGAGCAGAGGGCGAAGCGTTGGAGCTTGGGGCGACTCATGCGGTGAATGATTGGGAGAGCCTCGGCAGGGTCGACAAGCTTGCCGTCACCAGGCCAGCGGCTACGGTTGTGGGACGTGAGGGACACGCACAGGGCTAGAAGCGAGGCGTGATTGCCGTAAAACACGTCTTCCATGAACCAACTGGGGCTGCGTTGCCAGAAGCCGGAGCTGTTGACGTCAAAGGCCATTGATTGATGAACTCAATATTCTAGGCATGCAATCAAATATCAAGGAGACATGCAATCGATGCTATGATCAGATCACTTGCCCACGCTCTTTGTTATGCCATGCTCACATGGGTCTTATTGCACCCACAGATTGCCGGATCGTTAGCGTGTCCGTTTAGCTAGCGTGCCCGAATGCAGCTGCATGTGGCATGCCTTAGGCATGCAGGAGATTGGGGGTCTCTGCCATTTCTCCTGTTGTGCACACACAGGGATTAAAAGCACTTCGGTGCTCCGTGACTCCCCAACGGGAGCACGTGTTTAATTAATTAATTAATTAACCATATTAGTAGTGTCTCACTTAATTAATTAATTAATTAGACTCGTGCTCCCGTTGGGGAGTCACGGAGCATTAACCCCGATGGATGGATGGATTGATGGATGGATGGGTGCAAACAGTCCTACCGGTCTAATCTATCTACATCAGCTACCTACAACATCTATCTAACAACATCTCTAACTACAACATCTATCTAAACAGCATCACGCTAACCCTAGGGGAGCTGTCTGGCGTGCCTCCCGTGGGTTTGCACACGCGGGCGCTTCCCCACAGGGGGGGGCTCGTTGTCCTCTATGACCTGGGCCCACTTGGCCTTGTCCATCATCTTCTTCCAAATCACGGAGAGGCCTAGCTAGGCCCCCCATGTCCTCTACTATCTGTTCTTTGAAGGTGCGGGCCTTGCGGCGTCTAACATCACTGGGCCCGGCTCACTTAATGTATGCCTAGCTAGCCTCATCGAACCTGCTGCCACGTGCAACGCTAGTTAATGCACTGTAGACAACCAGCCATGTATACCCTAATTGTATAGCTTAGCAATAGCACAGCCAGTACGTCGATCATGCATGCGCTACGTCGATCCATCGCCTAGCTCAGCTTGCTTGCCCACACTCTCCTTGTCATGAGACAACTATGCCCATGTGGGTCTTATTGCACCCATAGAATTGGCCGGAACGATCGTTTAATCGTATCCGATTGCTGCGCGCACGTGGCATGAAGGAAAGGGGGGTTCTCTGGCCCCTTTTCCTGCTGTGCATATACAGAGAGCACTCCAGTGCTCCGTGACTCCCCAACGGGAGCACGTGTTTTAACTAATTAATTAATTCGTTTATTAACCCGTGTTTTTTTAATTAGAACGCGATATATCGCGTTGTAAGCTTTTTTTAGAACGCGTATAGATAGCACCTAACCCCTAAATGGTCTTGCTGCCGATTTTCCGCCAAAAATCGAGTTCCAGCCGATGCATCGGCCCCTTCTCGGGGGACCAGATGCCGCGAAATCTATTGAGAATTAGGAAAAGTTTAGCTGAGAAGATCGAAAGTTTATAAAATTCTTCACAGCATGGTACTAGGGTTTGCATACTTTTGACAAAGTTATAGGGGTGTTCTGGCCGGTCAAAGTACAAGGGGTCAGGGTACTTTTTCACGTACAACGTGCATTCCGGAAAACGACGACCTGGCCATGGCGGCTTGCGCCCACGCATGGCATTTACGTTTGCGTTCGAATTTTCTGTCCAAACTTATGATATTGATTTTATACGTCCTAAAGATCATACAGGCCAATTTTTGGTTCGCGGGAATGCCATTTGATAGGTGTCGGCAGCGTTCTTGCTGGAAAAAACTGCGATCAGGCCGGACGATAGAAACGTTGACAGCAATACCTTTCCGGCGTATTTTAAAGGATATATCGGTTTCTTTTTACTTTTTATGATACATAGTAGTCGTAAACGTGCAAGGGTGGCCAGAAATCGCCGAATCCAGCGACCATGCTGCACAGCTTTGGTGTGCCGAAATGCGCCATTTTGCGGCCACCGGCTGGGCCAAGGTAACGCCATCCATGCCTGGTAAAGCTTAAGCATCGTTTTCCTATTGATGTTTGACATTTATATATACGTTCTAGCTTGTGTAGCACATTCTTTTTGCACTATTCATGCTCTTTCTTGACCCTGGCCTGGCCCCTTTCTAAAACACCATTCTTAGATGCTTCCCTCAGTCAGTTGACCTGCCACAGGGTGATGGTGATAAGTTTTAGAGGCTGTATGGGTTTGAATACCTCCATATATGTTTGTTATACATTTCCCATACACATATTGCATGAGTGTGAGGCAGTTGGCTGGTCTCAGTGGCATCATCAAGCACGTAACTGGTGAGTAAAAGCTTCCCATTGACAGCATGTGCCACCAGGTGTGCTGGCCATCACCTGGCAAGCTATAGCAGCTTAGGCCTAGTTTATCCTTGCTAGGGCAGGCTGAAATAGGCTCAACACCACTAGTTTGTTGGTGGCTGCCTCCTAGAATGCATGCCTTGCGTAGGGTGTCCGTACCACGTTACCTACGTGCATGGACAAGGTGGCACCTGCACATAGGTGCCATGTAAGGGCAGTGTGATGATGCAGTTATGTTTCCCCATCATTGTGGAAGGGAAATGTATTGTTTGGCATGGTTGGTGGCCATATTAGGAGGTCGTATGCCCACCCCTACTCCCTTGGTTGCTTTTTACCAACGGTACCCCTATGGGCTGTACTGGGTGTAACTGCTGGTATACCCACCCAAATGATGACCCCAATGGCTCAAACTGTTCAGCAACTAATTGTTTATCATCCCTGAAGTGGTAGGTGCCCAGGTCTTATAACATAATTCAAAATGCACATTCTACCAAAAATGAAAACGCGCGTCTTGACCCCCCTGACTTTGACGGCAGTTAAACATGGCCTACCCTGCATATATGTGAGGTTGTGACATACCAACCCGAAGGGCAACTCATGGACATGCTTGGCCCCCAAGGACAGCCATTGGATATGGGTAGGTTGGATGGCATCTGGTTTGCAAAATTGTGAAGATCCAGCCGATTTATCGGCAGGATCTCAGACCATTTAGGGGCTAAGGAAAATTTTTTTTCATGGTCATGTATATACTTTCCTGAAAGCCCATAAATCAAAGGATTTTTTGAGCTACTCAGACCTACAAAATGCTTATTCATTAGAGAGATACTTTGGTTTGAATACAGGGGGGTCTGACCATGACCGCGATTTCTTGACCCTAGGTCACAAGTCATGTGCTTATTCACAAATGGTTCATGAAAAAAATCTGGCTTCTTGCACGAGCTATGGGCAACATATGCAGGCTCTGTGACACAAAACTCAGGCCCATTGGGCCACTGGAGCTGTTTTTCATTAGCATCACAATTACAACGCAGTACAACGCAGTGGGAAACATGAGAGCCCTTCACAACATGACGCAACGACCCGAGCCCCATAAACGGGGCCATAGTGAGCTTGGAGGGTCAAAACGTTGAAAATAGGTGTTGTATAAGTTATACTGCATCAAACATGCATCAAACATCATGACTGGATGACCTAATATGACTGAATCAGGCAGCCATAGCCAAAGCATCATCCACTCTCACAACGTGTTGAGCACATGCCTCGTGGGAACGGAGGTGCTGGGTTTTCATTCCATAACGCGTGCAATACTGAAAGAAAGAGGCACGTGTAATGCAAGGCTTGGATAGGTTGAGTGATCCATGAGCTTACATGCAGGCAAAGATGACGCTGGAATGCATGCTAGCAAATGGTGGCAAGATGCTAACAACACATGATTATACACCATGATTATGGGCACCCAGCTGATCTTCTTGCACAATCAACGCCGTATAAACCATCAACATCCAATCCTCACGATATATGCACGGCTTGACGACGTATACAGCACCTAAATACTGCACAACTGCAACCTGCTATGGCTGACATGCAAGCAACGTCGAGTAGGATGGCGGTCATAGAGAGGCTGGGCAGAGGTCGGTAGAAATAAGTGGAAAACTGGCAGAAACTAGGTAGAAACACCATATACTTACGCCTGCAAGCACTATTGAGCCGGTGGCAGAGGCCATTTCCAGGAAAATACAGCATACCGTAGCAATAGCCACGGTCACGCCTTCAGCTATTTGCAGGCACCATCATGCCCGGAGCTACCCAATGAAAGTCTGCACAAATCTCGGTTTAGCCGAGAGTCCGGGCGTTCGGAATGAATAAACATGTGTTAAGAAGTCGAAACACCATGGAAATACCAAGCATGGTGCCGCAGCAGACCCGAGTCTTGACGTAGTAATATGTATGCCGGTTTCCAGGGTTTCCGCATGAAAGTTGGGTGAGAAACTGGAAAAAACTACGTTTCCTTTGCCCCAGTACCTCAACAAACTCGTAGAAACCTAATTATCAACCTTTGAACGCATCATCATGGTCGTGCTACCCAACAGCCACTGAAATTCGCGCGAAAACTGGCGAGATCTACCTGCCGCCATCGCCGTCGTCTTCACCTTCGTCCCGCGAAAATGCCTGATTTCAGTGGTACATATTTGTTTGCAGCTGTCACAAAAAAAATACCAAAAATACCAGGATTTTTTCTTGAATTCTATGAGATGTTTCTGACCTATCTTGAAAGTTTTAGACCAAAAATCGCATGTTTAATAGGTTTGCCACGTGTCAGATTACAACGCGATACATCGCGTTCTAACCCTACAACGCGATGTATCGCGTTGTAAAAAAACACGGGTTAATCTGATTGGCCCATGCACACATATATTGCGCGTCATGTGCACGAACCTCCCTAATTCGAAATTCGATGTGCAAGTGGCCACAGGGGTGCATGCATGCATGCATGCATGCATGCATGCGCACATGTGGGCATGCCATCAATTGATTACACGTAGGCTGCGTACGTCACGTGCATTGGCCTAAGTCGATCAGTACATAGGTGGGATAAATATATCCATGGGATGGGGTCGTGGAAGGATCTAGCTCTCTAGTTTCTAGTTACAGCTAGGGTTGTGGGCACCATGGCCCGAATCACTAGCTATGGTTGCCACAAGTAGGTCATACGCGGCCGGAGCCCCCACTGACGTGGAGGCGGTGTCCTTCATAACCGTCTGCCACCTATATCTTTATACTTGTCATCTGCCGCCATATCACAGAGAAACCAGGAGGCTGCCTGGGTGTGAGCCCGTCCCGCCCCGTCTCGTTGGGCATGCCATGCATCATTCACAATGTATGAATCAGACAACAAACATGTAGCTTATGGATGCTAACTAGGCATGTGGAAGGCATAGCGTTAACAGTAGTCTTTTACGAGTGGATGATCCTCGCGTACCGATGTCATGCAGAAATTTACATCGGCCACGTACTAGCACAGGGCTCAGGATGGGCGACACCATCTGCCCGGAAGCCCAAGTTGCTTATCAAGGAGACAACCAGCTTAGGATGCTTATATTTAGGTGCTAATTTCATGTAGCAATACCATCGAGATACCTGTTGCCCAGGGACGCAGCAAGCAAATGGTGGAATATCCACACCATTCAATGTAAAAAATAGAAGCAAAAACTTGGCGTTCAAAGTGATGTAATGGAGCGCCATGATGTCTTGCCCTCAAATCTTGCCCAGGGCAACAACCACTAAGTCAGTTTTCAGAACGGCCGGGAAACCACTGGCTATTAGTGTTGCCAAAGCGTATCCTCTCCGTGACACAACAGCGCATTTCTCACAGAGCATTCAAGGTGCACCAGGCGCATTACTGCTGCTAGGCTTCACGAGGGCAACCCCTTCTAGCGCCCTGACTCATCATGCCCCTATTCGTCAGCCTGGATCTCCTTTTTCTTCTTCTTCTTCTTATGAGCCAGTTGCTCGCTCTCCTCGTTCAGGGCCGCGCCATCCTCGGTCCTCCTCCGCTTCTTCGCCCCCTTTGCCTTTTTGCTGGGTGAGGTCTCCTCCTCCATGACAGCTGGCGGTTCCGTGGCGCCCGCCTCATGCCCCCGCTGCCGCAGCACCTGAAGCAGGCTGCCCGTCTCTGGCGCCATGAGGGACCCCACTATCTCCAAAAAGTTATCGTCCACCTCGACCGACTGGACCTCGAACATGACGTCACAGCCAACACCGATGACGTGGTCGCCATCCGTCATGCTCGCCCACTGCTCGTTCTCGATGTCACACTCCAAGTCCTCTCGGATGTCCTTCTTGCTGATGGCCACGTTGAACGTGCCCAGCACGAGCAGGCTGATGAAGTCCAAGCCCACCTTGTTCACCTGGCCGACGAGCATCGAGCCGACGCGGGGCGCGAACACGACCAGGTCGGCGACGACCTTGACGCGAAAGTAGGGGAACATCCCGGACAGGATGGTCGCCTTGTCGGCCAGCACCCTCTCGCGGCGGTAGGAGAGGAGCACGCCGCCCAGGCGGTCGTTGAAGCGCATGAGCATGCCGTTAAGGCATTCGTGGATGCCGAGCATGACGCCCGAGCCCGCTCTGGCAGGGTGCAAGTCCAGATCCATTCTAGCTTTGCACTCCCGCAGAATCCCGGTATTGGCTTGCAGTGTCTCTTGAGAGCCCATTTCAGCACAAATTACTGTCTAGCCGGGCTGTTACATGGGCCGTCTTCGCCAGCGTCATGCTATCGCATTTCGTCGCCTAAAAAACAGGCTAAAGATGCATGGGCCACCGTCCCTTTGACGCCAAGCTTTGTGGGGTTTTACCATGCGATGATAGTACGCACACGGCACCCCTAACCAACCATGGGAAACCGCGTCGTCCCTGTAATGGTCCACGCTTGGTCAAAACGTCATGAAAGTGGCAAGTCGAACGAGTGGGCCTAAAATGGCGCAAAACCGGCGCCTTTAAAAAGAATAAAACATACCTAAAGTAATCTGCAAAACGCTTGGGCTAACAATTATAGGCTCGCGTGTTGGCAAGGTCACTACTCTCAAGTCAATAACGAGTATCAACGGAGCCGCCTTGCTGCGCCCGGTTTATAAGGTATGCGCAGGAAATGCGGCCATTGTTATTTCAGCTGTTCGGTGTAGCAAGCAAACGTGCTGTCATCTGTCTCATCGCCCCTAGTGGAAAAGCTGAACAGGGGATTCTGTAATCTGTACTGTACAGTTGACGTACAGTACAACACGTGGGGGTCTACACCCAGCCCCACGCTTAAGATTCCCAGGCTTGAGATTATGAGACCCTGTACTCGACCTATACGTAGTACCGGTAGAAGAAGAATTAGAAATGGTTACAGTAGAATCGAATCACAGTAGTAAGATACTTTCAGCCGGATCGTGAGCCCTGGATTGGTCGGACGAAAGTCTCAAGCGTTGCACTGGCGGTTTAGTGGAGGAACCACTAACGCCTTCCCTGGCGATTCGACTTCGCCTAGAAACCCCCCCCTGAGATCTGCCGTCATTGCTAGACACGGCAAGGCAATGAGGCTTCCACCCATGGTCATCACCCATCAGCTCAATTCCGGCACCCCACCACCACCCGACACTGACATTCTTCCTCGTTTGTGGTTTGTCTGCGCTTTTCCATGGTTGCCCCGCAGGCCCCGTACGCCATGAGCCACACCGACCTTGTCCATGGCAAAGTTCCACCGTCCCCTGAATTGAAAGCTGCGCTTCAAGCATCTACAGAGAAAATCTTGGTCATCATCCTACACGGCATGGATGCTTCGGTCTCTGACAGGAATGAGCTGAGGAAGCTGATGGCCGAGCGGGGCGGTATAATAGTGGGCGGCGTAAAAAACCAACCAAACTTCCATGTACGCTTCCCATCCGCAGAAGCTGCTGAGGCAGTTCTTAACCCGTGTTTTTTTACAACGCGATGTATCGCGTTGTAGGGTTAGAACGCGATGTATCGCGTTGTAATCTGACACGTGGCAGGCACAGTAGATACGAGATTTTCGGTCTGAAACTCGGTGGACGGCCTCCTTACATCCCGTAGAACTCAAGAAAAAATCCTGGTATTTTTTGGATTTTTTTTGTGACAGCTGCAAACAAATATGTACCACTGAAATCAGGCATTTTCGCGGGACGAAGGTGAAGACGACGGCGATGGCGGCAGGTAGATCTCGCCAGTTTTCGCGCGAATTTCAGTGGCTGTTGGGTGGCACGACCATGATGACGCGTTCAAAGGTTGATAATTAGGTTTCTACGAGTTTGTTGAGGTACTGGGGCAAAGGAAACGTAGATTTTTCCAGTTTCTCACCCAACTTTCATGCGGAAACCCTGGAAACCGGCATACATATTATTACGTCAAGACTCGGGTCTGCTGCGGCACCATGCTTGGTATTTCCATGGTGTTTCGACTTCTTAACACATGTTTATTCATTCCGAACGCCCGGACTCTCGGCTAAACCGAGATTTGTGCAGACTTTTATTGGGTAGCTCCGGGCATGATGGTGCCTGCAAATAGCGTAAGGCGTGACCGTGGCTATTGCTACGGTATGCTGTATTTTCCTGGAAATGGCCTCTGCCACCGGCTCAATAGTGCTTGCAGGCGTAAGTATATCGTGTTTCTACCTAGTTTCTGCCAGTTTTCCACTTATTTCTACCGACCTCTGCCCAGCCTCTCTAAGACCGCCATCCTACTCGACCTTGCTTGCATGTCAGCCATAGCAGGCTGCAGTTGTGCAGTATTTAGGTGCTGTATACGTCGTCAAGCCGTGCATATATCGTGAGGATTGGATATTGATGGTTTATACTGCGTTGATTGTGCAAGAAGATAAGCTAGGTGCCCATAATCATGGTGTATAATCATGCGTTGTTAGCATCTTGCCACCATTTGCTAGCATGCATTCCAGCGTCATCTTTGCCTGCATGTAAGCTCATGGATCACTCAACCTATCCAAGCTTTGCATTACACATGCCTCTTTCTTTCAGTATTGCACACGTTATGGAATGAAAACCCAGTGCCTCCCTTCCCACGAGGCATGTGCTCAACACGTTGTGAGAGTGGATGATGCTTTGGCTATGGCTGCCTGATTCAGTCATATTATGTCATCCAGTCATGATGTTTGATGCATGTTTGATGCTGTATAACTTATACAACACCTATTTTCAACGTTTTGACCCTCCTAGCTCATGATATCCCCGTTTATGGGGCTCGTGTCGTTGGGTCATGTTGTGAAGGGCTCTCATTTTTCCCACTGCGTTGTACTGCGTTGTAATTGTAATGCTAATAAAAAATAGCTCCAGTGGCCCAATGGGCCTGAGTTTTGTTTCACAGAGCCTGCATATGTTGCCCATAGCTCGTGCAAGAAGCCAGATTTTTTTCATGAACCATTTGTGAATAAGCACATGACTTGTGACCTAGGGTCAACAAATCGCGGTCATGGCCAGACCCCCCTGTATTCAAACCAGTGTATCTCTCTAATGAATTAGCATTTTGTAGGTCTGAGTAGCTCAAAAAATCCTTTGATTTATGGGCTTTCAGGAAAGTATACACATGACTATGAAAAAAAATTTTCCCTAGATGTTATGACGTGTTCTATAAATAGCTTACAACGCAGTATATCGCGTTCTAAAAAAAAAAAACACGGGTTAAAGCTTACGTCCACGGCAAGGGCAACCCGTCCATCATGCTGGGCCCCAAGGTCTTCCGGCTTCACAAGTACCAGCCCGAGTACAGTGGTGCCGAATTCACCCTCACTCTGTCGCACTTACCGGCAGAAACACGCGACATTGCGGTGATACCTATGCTTATCAGACCCTGGGGCACGCCGTCGAACCCGGCGCTCTACGAGGAATCCGTTCAAGGCAAAGCATCACGGGCCGCAAAAGAAGAAATCAAGGTGAACTCCGCAGCCATGGGGTTCACACCCAACTTCGACCCGGCACGTGGGCTTACAGGAGACGGTCTAAACCTGATCTACGGCATGCCGGGCGGCTACTCGGAGGATGGGCCCCGCTGCATTCCGGACATCATCACGGTGCAAACTCACGACAACTCCGGCAAGATCGCCAGCAACCACAAGATCACCACGCAGATCGACATGGAGCGCCCGGTGTGCACCAGCTGCATGAGGAGCCGGGAACATGAGCCTAAGGACTGCCCGCACAGGTCCACGGCTAACAGGGCTAAGAAGGACCGCATGGCTCATGCCAACCTCGGCCCCACACCGCGCCCCGATAATGCCCAGGATCCCAACGGCAGCCGGAACACAACCATGGGAGAGGATATCAACCGCTTCCTCTGGAACGGACTGGCCGACTGGAGGGTCTGTCACGACCTGGGTATGCCGGCGGGGGCAAGGATTGCCCTCAAGCTCCACCTTCTCATCACCTCAACCGGCAACGAGGACTCCATTTTCTGCCCGCTCAACGAGGCCAACGAACCCTACCTGTACGTCTGGGAACCTCGTGGGTACAAAACACAACGCCCACTCGACTTCTGGACCGACGCGCAGATGCACATTGACAGCCTGGCGCTGAACCCACTGGTCACACTCAACCCGGAAACCCCCACCCTTCACATGGCCCACGTTGAGAATGGGGGTCCCAGGAGGGGAATTGACCTAGTGAAGATCCTCCTCCCAGGCACATACCAGCCAGATGACACGGGCAAGATACCGGATGCGGCCGGGCGATGGCTACTAACGTCCAAGAAGCAACTTTTCGAGGGCAGCAGCACCCCCTGGCCACAGTACAGGCCTGTCCGCCGCAAGGACCAGCCAACCGCGGACACCGAGCCACCGGGATCGCCGCTGCACATTCCCAACGCCGCCAACGGGGCAGAGCTCAGCCTACCGGAGAATCTTGAGGAGGGGGACGAGATCGGGGAACACATGGACACGGAGGCGCCGGGGCAAGGAACTAAGCGCGCCCGGCCGGCAGCCACCGGGGTCACTCACAACACCGGCCTGGACATCCGTGGCGGCGCCGGACGCAACGGACGTGGCGGCCGCGCCCACCGTGACTAGGTAAGACCTGCCTGATACGCCACTAACATGAGCCAACTCACCATAGTATCATGGAATGTACGTGGTCTCAATAGCTATGGAGTACGTACTGCTAATGGCATTCCCAATACTACTCGTATCAAGCAATTAACCCTTCACCTCGCATCATTACTGCAGGGCTACGGCGGCCCAGCCCATGAGATCTGGCTGGGCCTGCAAGAGCATAAAATTCAAGGCCCCGGGGTCACGGCCAACAAAGCAGTGAGAGCACTAGCTCCTAATAGTGAGAGTCGATGGGCTTGGGCGCGAGGAACCCAGGGGGGCACAGCTTTGATTCAATACCGTAAAACGGCTTCCTCACACCTCACCTGCCACACTTGGTCCCAACCGGTAGATACGGCGGCGGCTCAATGGCAAGGCCGCTGGGTACGACAGCACATCACCTGGGGTAGCAAGCAGGGGTACCTTCTTTCAATTTACGCCCCAACCGACCCAGCTGAACAACATAATTTTTTCAAAGACATGTTTCAGATGATCCACGCCATTATTTCCCACGGCCTGGAGGTCATATTGATGGGTGATTTCAATCTAGACATGGCGGCGCACCCTCAATCACGTACAAACCCCTTTCACGAACAGCTACTAGAGCTTAACCTACACGACCTACTGCGCTCCAGGGACAACGACCACACTTGGCTTGCAACACGCGACGGTCACCGCATCACACGCCGTCTAGACAGAATCTATGCCACGCACGCTTGGGCGGACCTTGTATGTCATGCTAGGGTAGATCGCTCTATCACTCTTTCGGACCACTACCCTTGTATTATCACCTTAACGCACCACACCCCACCGACGCGGGGACCCGGTATCCCCCGCTTCAACCGAGACTTATTGAGGGATCAAACATTCACGGCTCAAGTAAAAGCTTTTTGGCGAGAGTGGGTGGCCAGCATCCCTCACTATACCGATCATTGTCGATGGATGCAAGCCGGCCTACAACATGTACTGCAACTTTCTAAGAAATACACTGCTGAGCTTAGACAACAGAAAGGCCATGAATACCGATGTTACGAACGTATTGTCAATCGTCTACAACTTAAGCAAACACTCACTACTTATGACATGGCGAAAATGCAACAAGCCCAGCTAGCCTTGGACAAACTACGATACGAAAGACACGCTAACGCCATAGATGCGGAAAACCTTTGGTGGCACACAACGGGGGAAAAAATGAATAAAGAATATTTTGCACTCCTCCCGAAGCAACGAACACACACGCTGATAACTGAAATTCACGACGACCAGGGCATCCACACCGACACCCATTCCATACTAAACAGCGGTCATCAATATTTTACGAAGCTATTCCGAAGTAAACCGCACCCTCAAGCACCTCAAGCTATCCACCAAGTCCTTCAGGCGATACCACGGCGCCTCACCACCACGCAGCAGCAAGAACTAGATCAGACACCCACACAAGCTGAGACACAGGCTGCTATGCTCAAAATCAAACTCGGTAGTGCACCCGGAGTGGACGGCATCCCTGTAGAATTTTGGAGGAAGTTTTGGCCCGACCTTTCTGCCGGCTTTTACAAATGCGTCCTCGAAGTATGGCGCACAGGTATCGTCCCTGGCAACTGGGCAGAAACCGCACTAATCCTCATATTTAAAAAGGGGTCTAAAACTCAATGGCAAAACTACCGTCCCATACGACTACTCACGGTTGCGTACAAAATCATCAGTAAAATACTACAACTACGCATTTACACAGTACTCGACGACCTAATCGGTCCGGAACAAGTCGGCTTCCGCGCTAACCTACACATAAACGATAGCATTACCATGCTTATGGACATAGTGGAAAAAGCGTGGCGCCACAACATACTCGGCATCATACTATTCTGGGATTTCAAAAAAGCTTTTGACCGCATGTGTTGGGACTACCTTGAGAAGACATTGCGCGGTTTCGGATTTGGTGGCACTTTCACGCATGTCACCATCGGTATGATTCAATCGCTCTCATGGACCCTACTCCTAAACGGGCACTTCTCACGCACAGGCACTAGCTCTAGGTCACTCCCACAAGGCGACTGCATGTCCCCGCTCCTGTTTCTTCTTGCGCATGCCGGGCTGTTCTTTTTGCACGCTCGCGACAACAGGATCAGGGGCTTCCCCATCCAAGGTAAACCGCGAGGTTTGTTCCAAACTGCTTATGTTGATGACACCACTAATGTCTGCACCTCCACTACCGATGTGCATGCTATCATGGAGAATATCACGACATACTCTATGGCCTCTCAACAGCGGTGTAACGTGCAAAAGTCCACGGGGCTGCACATCGGGAGAGGATCCTCCCCCCGCTTATCACTCCCTAATCTGCCTGTGACATGGGTCCAGCCAGACGGTCACCACCTATTACACAACTGCCCTATCGGTTGCACTATGGATGGACGTCTTGCTGAACACCCCACCTTTTTGTATGACAACACAACACACAGTGGCAAACTCACAGGCATGCTCCAAGCGGCATCAAGATGGGCAGCGGTTCCCCGTCTCAGCCTACGGGGCAGGGTCCTCATCACCAACCAAATGTTATTCTCCAAAGTGCTCTACTACTGCCAAGGTCACCCACCTAACGAGTACACCACCAAGATCATCCAACGAATCGGCAGCAATTTTGTTTGGAAACAGCAGGGTATCATAACACACACGGTGCCGGGATGGATCGATCGGGACATGTCCTATATGCCATGGGTTCAAGGAGGCTTGGGCTTACATAATATGGAGTGGCGCTTATGGTCAGTGTACACCAAACAGATCCTAACCGCTTTCATAGGCGTAAACGCACACCCTGGTTGTATGTTGGCACAAGAAGCTTTCGCCACAACCTATACCCACAACAATGGTACATCATGGCACTTGGGGGCAGCAATACTTACATGTGCGCTCACTTCGTATAAAGGCTTATCATGGTACTGGGCACGTATGTGGAAAGGTTATAAGAACCTAAAACCGGACAGAATTGCTCACCCTACCACGCGGGAAGAGGTGGCACGCCAACCATTATATTTCAATGATTTGCTGCGCGATAGTGAGCATAATGTGTTTGGTGTTTTAAGCGGCCGCAACCCATATGAGGGCTTTTTGACGGCCAACCCGCCGGTTACGCGAATCATCGATTTATACGCGGCTGACGGTGACCGATATCGCCTCCTAACATACACGGAAATCAGTGCGTGGATCGCAAACATGCCCAGCCGACCAGCTTGGGACAACCTTCTACAAGCAATTCCCGCAGGATGGCATACCCTCATGACAACCCCACGCAAACCCCTACAAGTCGGGGAATGGGTGAGCTATTACCCGGATCGCGACACGCCCATACATAAGGGCTGCATCGTTGCGGTCGCGTCGACGGGCGTTACCATACAATTGCTCCAGGAGACACCCGACGGTCAAGGACTTCTCGGCAAATTGATTACATCGTACGCCTACATTCCAGCATTTCAATGTCACCGCATTCGAGTGGTCCCGTGGTCACTGTCACAGGCGTGCATGTTACCCTTGGACCCCACCACAGTGATACGCGACACCACATGGCTACATGTTGGCAAAGGGCGACTGGACACGCTTGCTCTAGACCCGCTAGAATTTGGGTGGGTCCTCACATCTGGCGGCACCCCCATGACGAAGTGCCTTTTCGAGTACACGGCAGACTGGGGATACCGGCTACTTCTACATAAAAATCATAGGATGCACCCGGGTCGCCTGCGCTGGCACCCCGAGTGGCCGGGCTACACCTGGATCAAGAACATTACCTTGGCAGTTGATCACCCATTGGTTGACAAACGGGCCACCGACGTCCAGCACCTGCTTATGCATCGGGCCATCGGGGTCAATTCCCAATTGCACCACCGGTACTCCCACGCGGCGGCGTGCTTATGCAACTTTCCAGATGAAACAATTGAGCACAGATTTCTGGACTGCCAACTCGCCGGGGTTTGGCAATGGCTGCTGGGTATATGGGCCAAGTGGATGGCTATTACAGCTCCCCCCACCACCGTCACACTATCTACGGTTATTTTCGGCATCACGGGATTACGGGACGCGAGCCTCACAGCCAACCAGATGGCATGGATATGGCTACGCACGACGATGCTTCACACCATATGGCAAGTTCGCAACGAGACCGTATTCACGTTACGTGCCGCGTACACGAGAGGTGCCGTGGTCCGCCGGTTTATCTCCTCTTGGAACCTGGCTATGCGTCGTTACTGGCTCCTGGCGACGGAACAACACAAAGTATGGGACCCGGGCCCTAACAATGACACCCCCAGCCCCCTGGAAGTCTTCCATGCACTCATGGGCATGAACCAGGTCTTTACACGTATGCCGGATGACGATATATCTACAGTACAATGGCTACCTTGGTCGCAGGGCGCGCCTTATTAATGCGGGCACCCCAATTTAGGCAAAACTAGGCATTTCAGGCTATTTTTGGCATACCTGGGTCACCTTAACTGTTATATGGAAATAAACTAACACCCATTTCACCGGAAAAAAAAAAAAAAAGTCTCAAGCGTGTGTGTGGGGGGCCCTACTGTCCTAGGCTTAACCTGGTAAAAGTGTACAAGGTAAGCTGAACACCGTACAAGGGTAAGTGTATGTGGATGACAGCCGACTGGCAAAAAACAGCGATGGTGGACGATGCACGACGATGGATGGTACATTTATAAAGACCAATATATAAGGATAATTGTATTGGGAATTCAGTTATGCTGTCTGTTTGCTTCCGTTTTAGTTTGTATGTTTGATGATGCAATCTTCACCAGCAATATTGTACGAGTGATACGCATTACGCCGGGTCCGATGGCTGCACCTCGTGAATCCTCTGCTGGTCAAGTGGTGTATCAATTGAAAATCTCCCTCGAAGGATGTAAACCACGGATTTGGCGCAGAATTCAGGTGCTCGACACTACCACGTTGGAGGAGCTCCACGAGGTGATTCAAAGGGTGATGGGATGGCAGAACGACCATTTGCATCTGTTTACAATTGAGGGAACAAGCTACGGGGAGCCATCGCCGGATGCATTTGATGAATTCGACGACGAAAATGAAGCGGACGTGAAGCTGAGCGACGTCTTCAAAGGCGAGAACTTCAAGTTTTTGTACAACTACGACTTTGGGGACAACTGGGATCATCAAATCCTGGTTGAAAAGATTTTACCTCGCGACTCGAATCAGCGTTATCCAGTATGTTTGACTGGTAAGCGAGCCTGTCCACGGGAAGACTGCGGCGGAGTCTGTGGCTATGCAGTGCTACTAGCCGCACTGCACAACCCCCACCCTGAACGTCACCCCGAGTACCGAGACATGCTGAAGTGGATTACGGAAGTGTTTGGTGGACGTTTTGACCCGGACAAGTTTGACCTCGAGGACGTGAATGCACGGTTGAGTGAAATACGTTAGAACTTGCTTCTTGAGGGAGACACTGTCTCTGAAAATATCGTCCCTGGCTCCCTGCATGCTGAATATCAGGCAAGGAATGCAGTCATTTGGCTCGTAAGATGCGCAACAAATGAAAAGATGAAGGCTGAAAATGGGTCGCTGAGACGCTGGCCAACCTTAAGGCAAGGCCGGATCACGAGTCCGGGTGGATATGGATTCCTGCTGCAAGGACATGAGGTGAACAAAATAACGGACGGGTGTTCCTCGTACCAATAAGTCTCCATCAGAGTTTCGCCTGCCTGCACGTGCATGGGCACTGTGCTCTCGCTTGTGCTGCCACGTCTCTGGTCGGGGGTGAACTCAGGCATTTGAGGCCGCACAGCCTGCGAGGAAGGTGGTGGTCGTTCAAGTGTATGGTGCCAAATGATCACCTCACGGCAGTACATCAAGGCATGACGAAGATGCCTAGCTGCTGAAATTTCTATAGCGGGAATCCAGCAGCGCAGTGCAAGGGGATGCAGGGAAGGTGTGACGTGCCGATATGCAGGGAGTATGCACATGCATGCAGCGGCAAATTGTGGCTATACATGGAACGGAAACCAAAATATATTTACAAGTGGACCATCGAATGCATAAATCGCTAAACCGGGGCTTCATGCATTTGGCCTCGCAATCGCTATTGGTAGGTACAACTCGTGATGAGTGTACGCGTTAGTATCTCGCCTCGTGGTGCCCTATAATGTATCACGCTGGGTCCCGTTGGGGACACGCGGAGCACGTGTAGTGTGGTACATCCCTGTGTGTTGCACACTGGGAATGGGGCAGATATATGTCCTGTCTTCCCTCATGCGGCCACAGCCGCAATCAACTACTCTCGGGGAGAACTGGCATAACTGTGGGTGCACTAAAGCTGGAGTATGCGGAAGTGACAGGGCGGGTTCGTTTGCTGGCACCCTGTTGCCCTATATTAAGAAGCCCCGTGTCGATGGCAAACCCTATTCACTTGCGCTTGAACAATCTGCCTAGCAATTTTCATTTTGGATCGAGCATGTTTAAACTTTGTGGCTAGGCTATAGCAAGCTCGTAAAAAATGATTAATTTGTTGTCAGCGCTAGCCACAACAGCTGGCACATGAGCCTTTTTTGCGCGCGGGTGCTCGAGTTGTGCGCTGATGATCGAGCAATGCGCCGGCCACGAGATATAGCCATAGCTGAAGACAGTGCTCAGGCCCATAATTACTTTCACGTCCGGGCTCCAAATTTCAAATGCCGCGACTATCACAATCGCTTCGTCTTTCTAAGACGCTCACGCTGATACATTTTCCCGAAGCTATAGTCACGCAATAATATGCGCTCTACAAACAGGTCGTGGACCGGCTGGATCGCATAGTATCTCCGCACATCTGAACCCTGCATGTGATGCCGGATCTCCTTTGCGGCCGTTCCGAGCTTGGCAGTGGATTCGTTGTCCACACCGTCGCGTTGTTACAGCAATTAACACGATGTTTTCTGGATACGCGGGCTTTTGGTTCCCAACGCACATTTGAAAGTGCTGTCCTCGGGCTTTTTGCCTTTGCACCGTGTGCAGTTCTTGGACGTTTGGAATCACTGTGGCATGGCGCTAACGTGATGACTGACTAGCTAGACCTTTTCAGTGGTTTTCCATTTGCGGGTATTTCCTCGTAAATGGTGGGAGAGCGATCGCAGCAATGGTGCTCACCACTAGACACTCCCGGCCAGTTAGGCTAGAAACACACGCCCTTATCATAAGGGCGTGTTGAGTCAAGCAAGCTGTTTCCGGCCCCACCGTCTAGGTCATCTAGTCGCTCTACACGTAAGCCAGCCATAATTTCAATGCACACGGATCGATACACATTTCCATCACCATTCATCTTCATCATCCTGAACGACTCGAACACGCGGACAAGATAACGGCAGGCTCGAGCTACCATGGTCCGGATTCTCCCGATTTCTGGCCTGCGCTGGTTGTCTCCTTGATAATTTCAATGCACAACCTTGGCTACACATTTCCATCTCCAGTCATATTCATCATCCTGAACGACTCGAAAACGCGGACAAGATAACGGCAGGCTCGAGCTACCATGGTCCGGATTCTCCCGATTTCTGGCCTGCGCGCTGGTTGTCTCCTTGATGAATTGGAGAAAGGGGGTCTCTGCCCTTTCTTCCTGTTGTGCACATACAGGGATTGAAAGCACTCCGGTGCTCCGTGACTCCCCAACGGGAGCACGACTTTTAATGGCATGCCGAGCTGGACAAGCTCCTTTGGGTAACATAAATGTCAGCAGGCTTGATCAGGATTTGATTCGTAATTTGAGATTTCTCGCAGTGTCAGGACCTCGGTGATTGTCTCAATCTTTTTTTGGCATTGTCTGAATTGAAGCAGGAAGAGCTACTTACTATATTACGATCAATGTTCCTACAGATAGTTGTATTGCATATCGATCCGCTGCATGTACGGCCAGATATTTTCTTGATGGTTTTCCACATAAGCCGTGTGGTCGCTATTCACATTAGGCTTAGTAATGAAGGGCTGACCAGGTCAGCCTTCTACAGGTCTGCTTGCATAAAACAAGAAGACAGTTGACCAGCACCCTGCTTGCATCAATCGATGTCTGTGGGCAACAGCGCCCATCGCACAATTGATTCTCAGTGCTCCCTACATAGATCTATCAGAGTTGTCTCACTTGATCTATCGGAGCACATTCCCACCGGACTCAGGACGAGGTCGCTTGCATAGCTGAGTTGAGGTGTATGGGCAGGGATCTAACGTGGCCCAAAATCCAACCAACCGCCCACAGGTCCAGCGCTTGATCCCAACGCGCTCACCACGTCCCTTCCATCCTCTTGGATGGGTTCTCGAATGCCTGCACAAGCAACAGGTCATCATGCACGACCCGGCGGAAAGCACAAAAAGTCATTAGTTGATCCAGCACAAGGCAGTCAGCGGAAACCACAACAAGCCATTAATTACAAAGGATGTGTTAACAGGAGTTAGGAAAAGCCTCCCCCCGTATCAGGTGACAGATGCTGCAAGTCCACGACTTCCGTGCAGATCACTAGCACACTATGATCTAGGCTTTTCTGTCAATGAACTCTTCACTTGAGATGTGTCACAAGCAACAAGCTGCCAGCATGCCACATGACGCATGGATGCCATCTGGCGAGTACTTACCAAGCAGGCCACCTCGTGGCACCCATGTTCAAATGTAAAGACATCCTTCCTCAGAAATCACCCCAACTACTTATTTTATGTTTCCTATGAGTGATACCTAGTGCCTGGGATGCTCAGCCACATGCGGAGTGTGCCCCAGACATCGCACAAAAACAATGAGTGTGGAACTGCCGTGGCAATAATTTGTAGATCCCAGGGCAAACCACCCACAGGCAGGCCCGTAGGTCCCACCCATCCCTCCCCGCACGCACACACACACACACACACACACACACACACACACACACACACACACACACACACACACACACACACACCTCCACGCCTCAACTCCCGCCCGCCCGCCCGCCCGCCCGCCCGCCCGCCCGCCCGCTCCCCCGCTCCCCCGCTCCCCCGCTCCCCCGCTTGCCCGCCCGCTCCCCCGCTCCCCCGCTTGCCCGCCCGCTCCCCCGCTCCCCCGCTTGCCCGCCCGCCCGCCCACACCCACCCACCCACCGTAAAACTGTCTCTCTCACCCGGCCCCTGGGTCAAAGACTCACCTTCCCGTCCAGGTCACACAAGCGTACTCCGTTAGACAGAATCGTCTCTCCCGCCCACCTTCGGGTCCCAGGATTTAGGGTTTAGGGTTTAGAGTTTCACACACAACAGTTTCCCCCTCCCACATTCACGTCCCAGTCACACACATCCGTTCCCCCCTCCCACCTGCAGGTCCCAGTCGGCCGAGAGTGCCATCGGCTCCGAGATGTTCACGCCCGCCGCGGTGACCGTCGCGATTTGAAACTGCGGGGCGGGAAATAACGCGAAGTGTGGACATGGATGCATCAGGTGAGAGGGGATGTGAGAACATGGATGCATCGGATGAGGAGAAGTGTGGACATGGATCCACAAGGCGAGAGGAGATGTGTGAGCGTTGGTGCATGCGATAAGAGGTGATGTGATGCCGGACAAAATCAGGGACAGCATGAGGGCACACATGACACATGCAATTTGCACAAGATTGTCACGGAGGAATACATGGATGCGACTTGAAACTGCGGATTATGTTCATGCACGGATCACACTAGAGCACACATGCATACATACGAGCCGTGTACCCAGTCACTAGCTGGCGCCTGCGTGGCATCCACCCCCCACTTGCGTGCACGGATCACCCACCTTGTTGATGCTGGCGCGGTCACGGCAGTAGAGCAGCCGCATGCACTTGATCATCAGATTGCGCGCCTCCTCCTGCGTGCGGCAATTATAGTCACGATGATTATAACAAGATAGTGACCAGATGACGAGGACAAGACATTCAGATCGTGACGGCATCATAGCGGGGACATAGGACGAGATCCAATTGTTCCAACTATTTGGGCAGCGGGGTGGGTGGGGGGATAAAACCATGGAAACCAACCTCTTCAGCGATCTCTCCTCCCCCCCTCTCTCTCTCGCCACCCCCGCACTTCCATGGCCGCCGCAACCCCCCCCCCACACTCTCTCAACACCCCCGCCCTTCCATGCCCCGTATCAACTATTAGCCCTAGTACTTAGTCCTAGCACATAGCCCGAGCATTTACCTCGGTCATGCCATCGCAGCGCTTGCCCCTGCCCCACGTTCCTGGCCACCTAGCAAGTACTAGCACTAGTACATATAGCATACTATACTGCATAAACTATCCTATACCACGTAATAGTATACTATACAACACATGGGATACTACACTATGGCACACACCTCTACTGCATAAACTATCCTATACCACGTAATACTATACTATACAACACATGGGATACTACACTATGGCACACACCTCGGTCATGTCCTCGCGGTGCTCATTGCGGAACACCGGGCGGCACAGGTGGCTGCCCATGCCGGTCGCCAGGTGGCTGTCCTCGTAGTGGACGCCGATCATGTTGACCGAGCCCAGGAAGCTGGGGCGTGAGGAGGGGAAGATGTGTGTGTGTGTGTGAGAGAGAGAGAGAGAGATAGATAGATAGATAGATAGATAGATAGATAGATAGATAGATAGATAGATAGATAGATAGATAGATAGATAGATAGATAGATAGATAGATAGATAGATAGATAGATAGATAGATAGATAGATAGATAGATAGATAGATAGATAGATAGATAGATAGATAGATAGATAGATAGATAGATAGATAGATAGATAGATAGATAGATAGATAGATAGATAGATAGATAGATAGATAGATAGATAGATAGATAGATAGATAGATAGATAGATAGATAGATAGATAGATAGATAGATAGATAGATAGATAGATAGATAGATAGATAGATAGATAGATAGATAGATAGATAGATAGATAGATAGATAGATAGATAGATAGATAGATAGATAGATAGATAGATAGATAGATAGATAGATAGATAGATAGATAGATAGATAGATAGATAGATAGATAGATAGATAGATAGATAGATAGATAGATAGATAGATAGAGAGAGAGAGAGTACGCAGGTGGTGTGTGTGTGTGTGTGTGCGCGCGCGCGCGTGGGTGAGGTCACGCCCAACGGGGCCGTTAGGCAGCAACCGACACCATGAAAGGAATGTGGAACACAAAAATGAATGCAAGTCGAGGTGCTAAACGAGGTGAATCAACACAATAAGAGCATTCCTATCTCAATGGGGAAGGGTCCTGATTCCCTACAACTTGGATACCACAGGGTCATGAAGGGTTTGTCCCGAAGGGAAGGGAAGACGAAACATGAAAAAGTTAAAAATTAGCACAAGTGCGTGGATGCCTATCAAGGACATGAGCACGGGTACACGGAACCTGGCAAAGGCAGGTTCCTGATAAAACCCAACTTAAGAAGCCAAGAAACACTTGAACTTGTCTTGCACCCTTGCACTGAGACAAATCAGAGCTTATCATTTGTCATACGCGAAATACAGCCACAAAAGCAGCTATTATATTTACCCTGACAAACCATTCGTCCGCCGATGCAAATACAAATTTAAGATAACTGCAACTAGAGTTAATTCTCCCTGCTTTTCCCCCATTCCCATCCTCGACCACCTTCTAACATTAGATATGAACCTAATACGGTTACACTACCCACAATAATGACTAGCCCCCCCCCCCCCCCCACCTGCCTCCCTCTTTCTTTCCACCCTCGCGCTCACCTTTGGCCGTCCCGGAAACCAGCCACCACCAGGTTGTTCCAGAGGGGGTCAAACTTGTTGCGGCTGCCATAACATGGAACGCAAACGCAACAAGGGCCAGAGGGCAAGAAAGGTTGTTCCAGAGGGGGTCAAACTTGTTGCGGCTGCCATAACATGGAACGCAAACGCAACAAGGGCCAGAGGGCAAGAAAGGTTGTTCCAGAGGGGGTCAAACTTGTTGCGGCAGTCTGCCAGAGACAGTGCATAAAATTGAAAACACATAAAGGGCAGAAGCAAACAGCAGCAGCAGCAGCGGAAGAGGGCAACAAGGAGACGAGCGAGACTCACACAAATGCCCAGCCACGAGACATACGATATAAGCGTAAATATATAATACATAAATATTGTTACGTAGTAACAGTAGCCACAGAGGAAACCGTCCACATGGCCAAGAAAAGAGTGGGTGGGGGAATGGGCACGACGGGTTGAAGTCATATGCTTGGCATCAACACGGGAGATCACCCCACCTGCTAGGACCCACACCCCCGACCGACGTTCTGAACGCGGGTCTACGTCAGAATCCAAATAAAGTCATATCACATCTTGCGATCTGACACGTACATGTGCCAATATGCGTTCAGAATGGGCGGGTGGGCGCGGGTGGCGGGTGCAGAATGTGCGATTTCTAGGCAAGAGAAGCATCGGCGAGGGAAGGGGAACGGAGGTGGGGTAGAGAGAAAGGCGAAGAAAAATGGGACAGGTTGAATACGTAGCGTGTTGACGACCCTTCACAGGCAAGCTCAATGGCCCATAATGAATCTGTACACACGAAAAGTCACGGCTTGGGGTAAGCTCGGTTAAAGAAAGAATAGAAAAGAAAGAAGGAAACATTCCTGCCCACAACCGGCTCCAAGCAGGTCCACTTGCCAGCAATCAGACGCAATCAACCCAATCAGAATGGCAACCGACCTCCAAACCATAGGACGCGCGGGACGAGAATGCCTACCTAGAGTCAGCCATGAATAACCGACAAAAGGAACATCATCAACAACCATGTCGCCAGGCAAAACTCATGAAACGGACAAGCAGGCGCAACCGAGGGAGCCCAACGGGGCCATATTGGCGATCATGCTGCCGCCAACGTGTCAACCAGATGAAGCACGGCACCCACTGTTTCGGAGCTGAAGACAGCCCGCCCCCCCCCCCCCCCCCCCCGCACAATAGCAGCAGTGGACAAGATCATGGGTGCAGCATGTTGACCGGGTGCATAACCTACGGGCCCTTAAGGTTATAGCATAACTTGCCCTGTAGCAGCCCTTCATGACATGACGAGCGCAGCATGTTGACTGGGTGCACGATGAGCGGCAGCCCTTTATAACACAATGAACACAGCATGTTAACCTTGGTAGGCGTACCGGTTGTAGAGGACCCGGGTCAGGTAAGAATGAATATCCTTGGGGGTGAGCGTGCTGCCGTCATCACAGCAGTAGTCGGTCGTCCTGTGTGGGCACGTGACCCGGTAGATAGCAAATTGGGGAAAATACCGCAGAAGGGAGCGCGGGCGGCTAATGATGATTAGGGGAGCGCACGCGTCAGAACGCCGTGGGCAACATGCACGGTACGTCAAGGTCAAGGAATGCCCGATGGGCAGGCGCGGGCGCACATGGTGACATGGGATGGGCGCAAAAACAGTAATACATAAAGCAATTGAGTATAACATAGCACAACAATTGAGTATACATAGCACAACAATCAACTAGAGAGAAGACAAGCAAAGGCATGGCTCGTGCACCGGGCTGTGCTTTGGTATTAACTACCCAGTAGCTGTGCTTTCATACGAAAACAAACACGCGTTACAACCTACAAAGCTGTGAAACTAATGTACCTGACAACCCCCACGTTGATCAGAGGTGTTGTGCACATAACATCTAGCCCAGCCGTTGCCCCCCACAAAAACATTTTCTGGACTTGCGCGGCATGGCCTGTTTACCATCTAAGATGCATGGGCCCATGAGCGCAGCCATACAGATGGCATCGCACAACATGCGCATGAAACAGCGAGGCGCGTGGTAAGGCTCGATGAACGCGCCCCCCCCCCCCCCCCCCCCCCCCCCGCCCCCCTATGGTCATGCACAGGTCACTCTATTGCATCAGTCCTTCTCCATACTATACGACCATGAACGCTCACCAGCTCGACAAGCAGCGTGGTAATGAAAAGAAGTCGGACATGCTTTACCGCACTATAAACAGCACGAGAGTGAACACCTCCCTTCCCCATACTACACCACCGTGAACGTACATCAGCTCGTCGAGCAGCATGGTGATGTAGAAGAAGTCGGACATCTCGCCGCTCGCGCCCACCAGCGTGTGCTCGCCCACCGCGCGCATGCGCTGGACCGACTTGTAGCGCTTGGTGCCGCCGTACGAGGCTGGGGGAAGGTAGTTTGGAGACAAGTTGACATCAGAACAGTGTTAGAAATCATCACAGAGACTAGAGACAGAAAGAGGCTGTCAAGGCTTTATTTTTTTTAAAAGGCTCGTGAGGTGCTGCCGTATTGGGGAAGGGAAAACCCAGTATGGAAAAAAATTGAAAAGAAAAGAAGTTTTGAGAATGAAAACTACCGCAGAGACCGAGGGGGGAGGCGGTGAAGGTGCTCAGTAGAAAAATACAATTATGCTCTGCGTAGAAGAATAGAGTGAGGTTGTGCTTCTGAAACAGGCAGGGGCATTACGCAAAACACCGAAAACAAAAAAAAAGGCCATACACTACACAGACATGTAAGCTGCGTGCCCTGCAGATAAGGTAACATCAGGCCAGCGCTACAGTACCATGGTCCAGATTTCCGAGATCTCATGCCTGCAGACGTTTTCTGCTTGTTGATATGTACCGTGATACAACCAGGGTTGTCTCCTTGATAAAAGCCGGGTGGGGTTTGCGCGGATGCAGCAGGGGTAAGGGCGGGCTAGGCGAGTGGGGTCGGCTACCTACAGCCCTACAAGGTGGGGGCCAGGAAGACAAAACAGCACATGTACAAACAGGAGGCGGTCAAGGCTAATCCAATATGTATTCCTCTTCCTAATTCTATTCCTTTCGTATGGTAGAATATTAAGCAGAGAGTTACAAGGGAGAACCGAGAGCAGTAAGTGTGTGCACTCATGGGCCAGCTCAAGAGTAGCAGCTGCACATGCAGGTCAGTAGCTGCTACTGAGATGTGCATGCGGCTTCTATGAATAGCCTGGGACACCATACAGCGTAGCCCGATCGCAAGATTGAAGTCCAGCACATGCGGCCATTGCACCGCAAATGCATGCCAGTATATATTTGGCCAGGCTGGCAGATCCATTCTCTGAAGCACTCTTTCTCTCTCTCTCTCTCTCTCTCTCTCTCTCTCAGAGAGAGAGAGAGAGAGAGAGAGAGAGAGAGAGAGAGAGAGAGAGAGAGAGAGAGAGAGAGAGAGAGAGAGAGAGAGAGAGAGAGAGAGAGAGACTTGCATCAAGGCAATTTATAAAGCTTCTATGGCAAAAGTTATCAAACTTTCCAAGGAGCAGGTATATCAGACATTAGCAACTCCGAACACGCTGAATCGCAGGTTTACTACATCACGTTTCTTGATGCCAAAAACAATTGCCTGCCAGGACAGCTATACGCTGTACACGTACTACACAGGATAGCCATTACGGCAGACTTTGAAAAGAAATTCATAACATACCCAGCATGTCGGCAGCAATCATGACGCCATCTTTATACTTGATGCCAAGGACAGAGGAACCCGTGACAATGGGCTCACTGAACGCATGCAGAGAGCGCACGAGCACAAAACCACTACTGTTAGAGAGAGAAAGAGCCAGCAGCGGACTTGGGCGTTACTCTTGCCTTAACCGCAGGGAAAGAGGGGAGTATAACCGAGAATTACTGAAGCATCAACTATGTGGCGTACTCTGTGTGAAACGTCGGCGCGACCACTGGACACTCCACCAGATGACTCTTGGCGTTCAAAATGGAAGCATCCGGGCCAGGATTCCCTTGACACGAAGGCGCTGTAAATGCCAGATGTCCTAGGTAAGGTTTCGGGGCAAGCGTATCGTGGAACAGCGTGGGCGACATGACTCTTGGCCAGAGGTGCCCCGAAAGCTGCAAAATTGCGTCTCTATCCGTCCAATTATGCGAAGAAGAAGTATTTCTCTCGTAAATCCAACTCTTCCAGCGTGCTTCTCCTGGATTGCGCGTTTGCCAACCCGACCAGCTTTGTGACCTAAAGCAAGCAGGAGCACATACTGTAACTTGGCACCGGTGCACCTGTCCGCTGGTCACAAGTTCTTTGGCGCACTCTACTGTACTGTAGCAAGGTCGTCGTTGTTCCCCTTTGCCACGCGCGCATGTGACAAGGGACAGGTCACAGGACTGGGACTAGAGTAGGGGGAAATGAGCGACTTGATGTCGTCCGACCGGCGACCGAGAGTCGAGACGCTAGTCGAGCCTCAAGAGTGTGGGTGGTTAGTGGTTACGGCACTGTAGATAGCAGCCTCAAGAGTGAAGAGTTCAGCTTGGCCTCAGTTGTTGTTGTTGTTGTTGTTGTTGTTGTTGTTGTTGCCCACGCCGCGCATGGGCAGCAGAGATTTGGAAAGGCTATACGCGATCTGGACCATACGCAACGAGACAGTCTTTAAGGTCCGCGAGGAGTATACCCGCGGCGGCGTAGTCCGGCGCTTTATCTACCTGACGGAATGCGGCTATGCGCCGCTACTGGCTGTTAGCTCAGGAACAACACAGGGTGTGGGACCCAGGGCCCAATAACGACAAGCCCAGCCCGCTCCAGCTTTTTCATGATCTACTGGGCCGTACTCAGGTATTCACCAGTATGCCTCATGGCGACATCACTCAGGTCCAATGGCTTCCCTGGTCTAATAACGCGCCCTATTAGCCTTTCACCTGTCACCGCCACACGTGTGTGTGCCCACCTTCATTAGGATTCGCTGATACTCATTTCCCCTCTCACCTCTTTGGTCCATAATTGGCTAATAAAATATACCCATTTCCCCGAAAAAGATTTGGAAAGGCTTGGCCACTGTAAACGTCAACGTTGTGGCACCCGGCCGGAGTACCTTGGATACTCCTACTGTGTTCGTACAAAGGACAAACACGTCATTGGATGCACAACACAACTAAAGAAATCAGTCACGTCAGTTCAGTCAGTCTGTTGGATCCCACGCTGATCATAGTTTCTTATTCACGTTGTCCAACTTCACTGACCGAGGTACGTACAGGATCGGATTGTTGTTTAATTGGCGCCTGTTGGCGCGGAAATCAACCTTGCAGGAGCAGATTCGGGCACTTCCAGGCGAGCGTGCGAGCACTCAGCACTGCAGTATTTTCACCACGAATTTGTCACATCGCTCATGTCGCAATACGGCGACATCATAACCGGCGACTAGTCGCCTCTAGCCGGCTTATTTCGTCAACGATCCAGTCAAGTTACGCATAAGTTTATTATTCCGTGTCCGCTTTGGCTTTCTGGCCAAATAGTGGTGCCGATATATGCGAACAAGCGGCGAGTATTACCGGGAAAACGCTGGATTCCATGTATTTTGCTCCTCGGCATTTTCGACTGAACTGCTAAAATGGACCGTCGTGAGATCTACGGCTGTGCTACATGCCCGCGGAAGTATGTGTAAGCTAGCCGCACAGTCCAGCGCGACCTGACCGGTGTATGATGGCCTCAGCTCCGAAGTAAGACTGATACTCACTGAACATTCATTTTGGATTCTGACGCGTGCATGCATTCACATATTTTATGTTCCCACATATCTGTTTGGTTGCCGCATGAGCTGAGTTATTTAAACATTTTGCCACGCTGCATTACTGCTCATTGTATCGTTGCGGGATTAATCGCTTGCAGGATGAACAAAGGAAAAGGTGGACGAAGAGGATGTACGTTCTCCGTGTGATGTGCGTTCATTCACTAGGGCAGCCTGCGGCCCTGCTTCAGTGGTCATTCGGACTTTTTGACGTGGCAGGAGCCTGTGTATTACTTCACGTGCGGTGCGATGGTTTGCTTACGAGATCATCAACATGTAGCCGATTGTCCAATCGTCGTTGCAATACCCTCTTAGTCCGAACCTACCCATGGCCAATTGCCCGAAATGCTTCTGAAAAACTGCCCCTTTGCTGACATCTGCATCCGTCCTATATGATTGGACGATGTTGACAGCATAGCTGCGCTCCTGAACATATTTTTCCTCATAACCGGTTTCACATCCAAAATCGATGCGTTTGGCTTTTTGCAACTTGGGGGCTTCCCGACATGCCACTACACGTCACCTTGCCGGATTCTCTTGTCTGCCAGTCGACCGACCACAGGATAGGTCCCAGGACGGAGGCTGGCCCTCCCTGGGCGCCAGTAGGGCATCTCCGGGCGGCAGCAGCAACGATGGCGGTGGCGGCGAGCTGCCCTATTACCCTGCCAAGTCCAAGCAGCAATTCGATGCGGCTGACGCACGTGCGCACCTGGCCCAGAGTGAGTGGGTCCGGTCGCACTGTAACTGGAACCCGCGGGTACCTTTCCGTCTGTCATGGTGACATGCGAACTTAAGGTGAAGTGTGAAGAGTGTTCCCGCCTGGCCCAGGGTGGGTGGGGCCACTAACCACTTGCTCTACTGGTTGCTCAGATGGGGCTCGACCAGGAACGCAAAACTTGCCTGTTTGTAAACATGATTCAAAGTATTCTGTTTATTTGAGCGAGCGTAGCACGCTTTTAGGACGTGGATAGGAAGAAACTGCCGCGCCAAGATTTTGTCAGGCAGGCTTGCGATACTCCTGCTGACCATGGCGCACCTAATCGCAAGCGAGCGAACAACAGCCCTTGTCAAGCAACCACAGGGGGGACTCTCGTCTGTCATTGCTGAGTGAGACAACCACAGGTTGATTGCCATACTCAAGTTGTTGGGTAAATGCGGGCGTTCAAATAACTCCGAGCTCGTGGGTGCCACCGTTCCATTTATTTATCCCCATCCGGTCAATTAGTACGGCTTAGCAAGGCACCCCCCTAGGGGGTGGCTTGCGATTATGCTGTGCGTCTCCGGTCTCACGCTGCTGACCCCACGGTGATGGGGTCAGCAGGCTCGGGCAGCCGGAGACCTGTCATGACATAAGGAAACAAAGCACAACCAGCTTCTACTCGTTTGTACATGGCAAGCGATGCACGCAAGCAATCAGCATACGATTGATGGCACGCGAGAAGAGATTGATGGTTCACCTGCCACCAACCCATTAGCGTGACTGCGCCACCAATCCATGGGTGACTTGATCCCATGGGTGGCTTTGCGGAGCCGTAGGGCCTTGAGTCTTTCCGTCCCATACTGCCAGCGCTGCCACGCACTCTCGTGACATCCACGCATTCTTCTGTCCTATGCGTCCATGCCCGTGTCTGCCGTGCCGCCTCGCCAGCCTGGGGCGCCGCCATGCAGGCCCTCGAGAGCGGGAACCAGGTGCTCGCCTTGTACTCGCCAGGGACACAGCCAGCCAGTGCGTCCGCCTCGGGTGCGCCCAGGCCGCAGGGGAAGGTAAGCTCGTAGGTTGACATGACATGGCCGCATGGCTAGGGAAATTTTAAACCAATAGGCTCTGCGCATTTTGCTTAATTGTCTGCTTGGCTAGAGGCCTGGGGCCCATTCGCATGTTTTCATGATTTTTTACGTGAAAGAACTTTCGAGGCAGCTCCCCTGGGAGTCATGTCACCCGTTTGTGTTACCATTTGTGCGTACATGCATAGCTAACATAATGACTGTGTAGCTAGACCTTTTCAGTGGTTTTCCATTTACGGGTATTTGCTCATAAATGGTGGGAGAGCGATTGCAGCAATGGTGCTCACCACTAGACACTCTTGGCCAGTTAGGCTCAAAACACACGCCCTGATCACGCAAGATGTTTCCGGCCCCACCGTCTAGGTCATCTAGTCGCTCTTAGCGTAAACCAGCCATAAATTCAATGCTGGTTGTCTCCTTGATAATTTCAATAAACAGGGATACACATTTCCATCTCCCTCCATATTCATCATGCTGAACGACTCGATAACGCGGAAAAGGTAACGGCAGGCTCAAGCTACCATGGTCCGGACTCTCCAGATTTCTGGCCTGAGCTGGTTGTCCCATAGATAGATGGTTGTCTCATTGATATGATGCATGATGCATGCGCTCAAATGCAGTTTTGATTTCGTTCTCCCTGTTTTGCATCTTTCGCTGGAGTCGTTTTGCCTATTTCTTTTTGGCATGGGCACCGCGTGTTTGTGATTTTCGTCATTTGGCTTGGTGGTTGAGCACCACAGGTCTGGTCCTACTTTGCTGGTCCTACTTTTCTTTTTATAGATAGGCATGGAGATAGAGGAATTTTTTTGCATGGTGGTGGGTATGGGATCGAATTGCCTGCCTAGAGATCTTTGGCAGTTGTAGTTCGTTGTATGGCTGAGTGGTGACACATGGCTGAGTGACATCAGTGGAGCCTCTACGCTGTAATGCCGTGGCTTTGCATCCCTGTCGTGATCTCGACAGTTTTTGGTGAAGTTGAAGGAAGCAATGGCCGGCTCGAAAGATGCCTTTGAAGCATGAGCCAAAGTGGCAATTTATGAGCTGCCTATTTCTTGCCGGAAGCCAATTTTGTACGGACGTGGCCCAGCATACTTGCAACCTTTTGAGAAAAACTTACACATGTGGGGCAGGGAAAGTCTCTCCACTAGGGTATTTCATTCCAGGTTGATGGCATTTCAGGCATATCGTATTCGTCGTTTTTTGATCCAATTTTGTGACCTCGAGGGTGAACCCGGCCATCTTTTGGGGGTTGACTTTCCTACTATGGCAGCTGGGCACAGGTCATGCATGTGCCAGCTGCTAGCTTGCTAGTGTTATAAATATTAAGGAGACAAGTGTTATATACAGCCATACCTGCACGTTAAGTTAGAAATAGATTACGTACCTGTGTGATTTGTGAGGTTACGACTCCCAAATTTTGGCGGCGGCGCCCACCTTCCGCAAAACATCTGGCCGGAAAAATGGACTTCAATGGGCGACTTCGATGCTGCAGCTGGATCGGGCATGACGAGAGTGGTCGAATAGAAGTCCGTCAGAGAGGGGGGGGGGGGGGGGGGGGGAGGGCTGCTAGCCTAACTCTAGGTACCACTAAGGTTACATTGTTGTAGTGCGGACTGCGGAAGGCACCACCCCACCATTCCCCCTTCACCACGGGGTGTGGCAAGGGTGTGTCCTGTCCCCATATCTCATGTTCATTATTGCCGTGGATCACGTCATGCGCCAGGCACGTGCCGCTCGGGGTTCGCCGGCCTGGCTTGGACATCCTTAATTAATGATCGCGAATACGGCGGCGGGCGGTGGAACTGGTTACCGCCTGTCCGACCTGATTTATGCGGTCGGATGATACCACCATTGTTGTAGTGCGGACTGCGGAAGGCACCACCCCACCATTCCCCCTTCACCACGGGGTGTGGCAAGGTTGTGTCCTGTCCCCATACAGGTCTGTTCATTATTGTCGTGGATCACGTCATGCGCCGAGCACGTGCGCGCTTTACTGCTCTTAAGGGGTTCGAGCCAGGCTTGGACATCCTTAACGAGAAAGAGCACGGCGGGGTTAGCACTGGCTACCGCCTGGCCGACCTGATTTATGCGGATGACACCACCCTCATCGCGCGCCCCAAGCACATTCAGACCTGATTGGACTGTCTGGGCCTGGAGGCGAGGGCGGTGGGGTTGGACATTGGCCGGTGTCAAAACTGAGGCGATATATGGTGATTGGGGCCTCCATTACACCGCCGCTGCCGCGCCTGCTCGACGGGACGACGGTCCCGTTCCGCGACCGCTTCAAACTGTTGGGGAGCTGGCTCCCTGACACCGCCGACGATGTGGACACCCGCATCGGCCTGGCCTGGGCTAGGCTCCGTTCGCTCAACACCTACTGGCGCTTCAAGGGCCTGGGCGAGCACCGCAAAAGCATGCTCTTCAAGGTCCTCGTCCTCACGGTGCTCACGTATGGCGCCGAGGCGTGGACACTCACACGGTCCACACTGCCGCAGCTAAGCTAGACGGCACAGTTTACAGGATGCTCCGACAGGTCCTGAACGTAGGGTTTTCCAAGCGCCCGTCATTAGAGTCTTTGTATCATGCAGGGCATGCCTCGTATTTCGGACGAGATTAGACAGCGTAGGATAGCATTTGTAGGACACCTTGCTCGCACCAGCCAGGTCGACACCGCCCTTGGTCTGGCAGGCCCCCAGCGGCTTGGCCAGCCAGGGCGGCATATTCTGACCTGGCCTGGCCCCAAGGGCATTCCCAAAAGGGTAGGGAAACATGTCACGAACTACGTCCAGATGTTGCTGGATGACCTACTGGTCCCAGCCCAATTTGAATACCGCATCCACTCTCTGGCAGCTCGGCTCGACGGCACAGTTTACAGGATGCTCCGGCAGGTCCTTAACCCCTAAATGGTCTGGCTGCCGATTTTCCGCCTAAAACTGAGTTACAGCCGACACGTCGGCCCCTTCTCGGGGGACCAAATGCCGCGAAAACTATTGAGAATTAGGAAAAGTTTAGCTGAGAAGATCGAAAGTTTATAATTTTCCTCACAGCATGGTACTAGGGTTTGCATACTTCTGACAAAGTTATAGAGGTGTTCTGGCCGGTCAAAGTACAAGGGGTCAGGGTACTTTTTCACGTACAACGTGCATTCCGGAAAACGACGACCTGGCCATGGCGGCTTGCGCCCACGCATGGCATTTACGTTTTCGTTAGAATTTTCTGACCAAACTCAGGAAATTGATTTTATACGTCCTAAAGATGATACAGGCCAATTTTTGGTTCGCGGGAATGCCATTTGATAGGTGTCGGCAGCGTTCTTGCTGGAAAAAACTGCGATCAGGCCGGACGATAGAAACGTTGACAGCAATACCTTTCCGGCGTATTTTAAAGGATATATTGGTTTCTTTGTACTTTTTATGATACATAGTAGTCGTAAACGTGCAAGGGTGGCCAGAAATTGCCGAATCCAGCGACCATGCTGCACAACTTTGGTGTGCCGAAATGCGCCATTTTGCGGCCACCGCCTGGGCCAAGGTAACGCCATCCATGCCTGGTAAAGCTTAATCATCGTTTTCCTATCGATGTTTGACGTTTATATATACGTTCTAGCTTGTGTAGCACATTCTTTTTGCATTATTCATGCTCTTTCTTGACCCTGGCCTGGCCCCTTTCTAAAACACCCTTCTTAGATCCTTCCCTCAGTCAGTTGACCTGCCACAGGGTGATGGTGATAAGTTTTAGAGGCTGTATGGGTTTGAATACCTCCATATATGTTTGTTATACATTTCCCACACACATATTGCATGAGTGTGAGGCAGTTGGCTGGTCTCTGTGGCATCATCAAGCATGTAACCGGTGAGTAGAAGCTTCCCATTGTCAGCATGTGCCACCAGGTGTGCTGGCCATCACCTGGCAAGCTATAGCAGCTTAGGCCTAGTTTATCCTTGCTAGGGCAAGCTGAAATAGGCTTAAAATCACTAGTTTGTTGGTGGCTGCCTCCTAGAATGCATGCCTTGCGTAGGGTATCCGTACCACGTTACCTACGTGCATGGACAAGGTGGCACCTGCACATAGGTGCCATGTAAGGGCAGTGTGATGATGCAGTTATGTTTCCCCATCATTGTGGAAGGGAAATGTATTATGTGGCATGGTTGGGGGCCATATTAGTAGGTATTAGTAGGTAGTATGCCCACTCCTACCCCCTTGGTTGCTTTTTACCAACGGTACCCCTATGGGCTGAACTGGGTGTAACTGCTGGTATACCCACCCAAATGATGACCCCAATGGCTCAAACTGTTCAGCAACTAATTGTTTATCATCCCTGAAGTGGTAGGTGCCTAGCTCTTACAACATAATTCAAAATGCACATTCTACCAAAAATGAAAACGCTCGTCTTGACCCCCCTGACTTAAACAACAGTTATACATGGCCTACCCTGCATATGTGTAAGGTTGTGATATACCAACCCGAAGGGCAACTCATGGACATGCTTGGCCCCCAAGGACAGCCATTGGATATGGGTGGGTTGGATGGCATCTGGTTTGCAAAATTGTGAAGTTACAGCCGATGCATCGGCAGTATTTCTGCCCATTTAGGGGTTAATGTAGGTTTTTCCGAGCGTCCGTCATCAGAGTCTAGAGCTGTATCATGGCATGCCTCGTGTTTCGGACGAGATTAGGCAGCGTAGGATAGCATTTGTAGGACACCTTGCCCGCACCAGCCAGGTCGACACCACCCTTGGTCTGGCCGGCCCCCAGCGGCTTGGACAGCCAGGGCGGCACATTCTGACCTGGCCTGGCCCCAAGGACATTCCCAAAAGGGGAGGGAAACCTGTCACCAACTACGTTCAGATGTTGCTGGACGACCTAGTGGTCCCAGCCCAGTTTGAGCACCGCATCCACTCTCTCTCCCGTCTTTGGACTGCCATGCAGGACAAGACACGGTGGAAGAAGATTGTCAAGGCGCACACGCCCGACCCTGTGGGCAAGCCACCTCCCCCCAAGCGGAGGAGGCGTTTTGATGAGTAGCGTAGTTAGGATTTTCTAGATAGAGTTAGGATAGTTCGATCACGCGGCTTCCTCCACCCCATCCATCATGAAATTTATGTGCTACATGACCTCCCCCGCTCACTCCGCTCTCCGCTGAATCCTCCCTCCGCTCACTCCTTAAGGAGATCCTCGAGGAGCACGTGGACCCCATTGCTGTGCACAGATGTGGCGGCCATTGGCGGCACGCTGACTGCCGAGCTTCCCCTCCTTTCCACCGCCACCTCCACCATCTCCACCGCCACCTCCACCCTCCTCGCCTCCTCCACCGCCACCACCTCCACCTCCGACGCCATCACCGCCCAGCTCCGTGACATCGACCAGCGTCTTAAGGACAACGCCATCGCTATCGAGGTTCTGCAGAACACGGCAGGCCTCACCGCCCAGGCGGTGAAGGACATTGCCGCCAAGCCAGCCCCGGCTGGCCTGGCCGGCGAATCATGCTCCTCCCATCACCACCTGGGCGGACATGCTTAAGCAACATACCACCTCCACCACCTCCGCCGTCGCAGCCCAGCTCCAACGGCAGACGCTTGACCTCCGCGAGGAGGCCGAGCTCGCCCAGCGCAGCCTCAACGTCATTGTCAAGAACTTCACCATGGAGGAAGGTGAGACTTCCGAGAAGCTTTTGCGTGCGTTTGAGCGAGAAATCCTTGGTCGCATGGGCCTTATCGGTGAGATCGCGCTGGCCGCCCACCGCCTTCCCCGCGTGCGGGGTAAGGCAGGGCCGCCCCCGCTCCTTCTCACCTTTAAGACCCCGGCGGACAAGATCTCTTTTCTCCGACGCCGCAAGCGGCTCGAGAAGACTCTCTTCACCCTTGATGACGACCTGACCCTGGCGCAGCAACAACGGCGACGGGAGCTATGGCCGACCTACCTCCAGCTCCGGCAGACCAAGGCGGGCCAGCCGGTGTACTGGAAGGGGGCGGCCATCTACGTCGGCCACAAGCCCTGGCAGGCGACCCCCCCCCCCCCCGCGGCCCCAGCGACTCCAGACGCCCCAGCTTAGTAGGGGAATACAGCAGTAGTAGTGCAGAATAGATAGACCGTGGCCATGTACATGTACGCCTCCTAGAGGCACTATCCTAGCTAAGCCACGCGCTTTCCTTAATCATGTACATGTGTGCCTATGATGAGCCACACCCCAGATGATGCCTAGCTTTATTTAGTTATGTTGTGCCCATGCAGGGAGTAACTCTCTGCTGAGACGCCATGCCCTAGCTTCTTTGTATAGCTATGCTGATCTTCCCCCCCATGACAGGCTCCCCCTTCGCTGGGCATAGCTTGAAGATCATGGGGATGCACGTGCCCTGGTGCACCTAGAGCAAGGGTCCTTTACATCCCCACCCTTGCAGGAAGTAGCTTAGGATGTACATATGATAGGCCATATGCCCCCCTCTCAAGGGCTGTGTGCTACATATACTCCCAACGGAGTTATGTTACAATTCAATTCAATTCAATTCAATTCAATGACCTCCCCACGGAGGCATGTTATAATTTAATTTAATTTAATCCACTCTCTCTCCCTTCTTTGGACTGCCATGCAGGACAAGACGCGGTGGCAGAAGATTGTCAAGGCTCGTGCACGCCCGACCCTGTGGGCAAGCCACGGCCTCCCCCCAAGAGGAGGAGGCGTTTTGATGAGCTATAGCCCTGGTAGTTAGGATTTTTCTAGCCTAGATAGATTAGCGTTAGGATAGTCAGATTACGCGGCTCTCCCCACTCCACCACCCATCAAGGAATATGTGCTACATGATCTCCCAACGGAGGCATGTTATAATTTAATTTAATTTATAATTTAACTTTTTTAATGATACCACCCTCATCGAGCGCCCCGAGCACATTCAGACCTGGCTGGACTGTCTGAGCTTGGAGGCACGGGTGGGGTTGGAGATTACTACATGTCGAAAACTGAGGCGATATGGTGATTGGGGCTACCAGTTGCCCGCCGAAGCCCCGGCTTTTAGATGGGACGGAGGTCCGGCCTGTTCCGTGATTGCTTCAAACTGCTGAAGAGCATCATTGCTCCCCGACACCGCCGACGATGTGGACATCCGCATCGGCCTGGCCTGGGCGCGCCGGCCAGGCTTCGCTCGCTCAACCCCTACTGGCGCTCGAAGGATCGGGGCGATCACCGCAAGCTAGCGCGTGCTCTTCAAGGTCCTGCATGGTCCTCATATATGGTGCTTACCTACGGCGCCGAGGCATGGACGCTCACGGACACGCTGGCCACCCGGCTGGACGGCACGGCTACCAGGATGCTTCGACAGGTCCTGAAAGTAGGGTTTTCCATTAATTAATTAATTAATTAATTACTTAATCAAACTGCTCCCGTTGGGGAGTCACGGAGCACCGATGTGCTTTTAATCCCTGCATGTGTGTGCACAACAGGAAGGAAGGGCCGGCAGAGACCCCTTTTCTCCTTCATGCCAGAGGCATGCCACAGCTGCATGCAATCGGGCACGATAAACGATCCCGCAAGATCTGTGGGTGCAATTAGACCCATGTGAGCATATCATAACAATTGGAGCGTGGGCAAGTAATCTGAGCATAGCCAGGACGTAGCATGGCTTTACAAGGACTTAGCTAAGGCTATGGCTGGTTGTGTACCGTGTGTTGGCCTCCAGGGTTTTCCATGCATAGGTCATTAGAGTCTTTGTATAAGGGTATCAGTGCCTCGCATCTCAGAAGAGATTAGGCAGCGTAGGATAGAATTCGTAGGACATCTTGCTCGCACCAGTCAGGTAGAAACCGCCTCGGTCTGGCCGCCCCCAAGCGGCTTGGCCAACCAGGGCGGCATATCCTGACCTGGCCTGGCCCCAAGGACATTCCTAGAAAAATGGGTAAACCTGCCATGAACTACTTACAGCAGTTGCTGGCCGACCTAGCTAGTGGTCCCAGCTAAGTTTATTAAACACCGCATTTCCTCCCTCTCTCTTGCTTGGACTGCTACGTACGCAGAACAAGAAGAGGTGGCAGACGATTGTCCAGGCCGCCCATGCACACGGCAGCCCCAGTGGGCAAGCTCCCCCCAGGCCCCAGGAGGAAGGGGCGCGCTTTCAAAAGTGCTGCTCGTAGAGTAGTTAGCATTTTCTAGATTAGCTTAGTATTAGCTTACTAGAGTTAGCTTAGTTCGGTCGCGCGGCTCCGCTCACCCCCATCCATCCAGCAAGGAATACGTGCTACATGATCTCCCAACGGAGTCATGATATTTAATTTAATTTAATTTAACCCCTAAATGGTCTTGCTGCCGATTTTCCGCCAAAAATCGAGTTCCAGCCGATGCATCGGCCCCTTCTCGGGGGACCAGATGCCGCGAAATCTATTGAGAATTAGGAAAAGTTTAGCTGAGAAGATCGAAAGTTTATAAAATTCTTCACAGCATGGTACTAGGGTTTGCATACTTTTGACAAAGTTATAGAGGTGTTCTGGCCGGTCAAAGTACAAGGGGTCAGGGTACTTTTTCACGTACAACGTGCATTCCGGAAAACGACGACCTGGCCATGGCGGCTTGCGCCCACGCATGGCATTTACGTTTGCGTTCGAATTTTCAGGCCAAACTTAGGATATTGGTTTTATACGTCCTAAAGATCATACAGGCCAATTTTGTGTTCGCGGGAATGCCATTTGATAGGTGTCGGCAGCGTTCTTGCTGGAAAAAACTGCGATCAGGCCGGACGATAGAAACGTTGACAGCAATACCTTTACGGCGTATTTTAAAGGACATATTGGTTTCTTTGTACTTTTTATGATACATAGTAGTCGTAAACGTGCAAGGGTGGCCAGAAATCGCCGAATCCAGCGACCATGCTGCACAACTTTGGTGTGCCGAAATGCGCCATTTTGCGGCCACCGCCTGGGCCAAGGTAACGCCATCCATGCCTGGTAAAGCTTAATCATCGTTTTCCTATCGATGTTTGACGTTTATATATACGTTCTAGCTTGTGTAGCACATTCTTTTTGCATTATTCATGCTCTTTCTTGACCCTGGCCTGGCCCCTTTCTAAAACACCCTTCTTAGATGCTTCCCTCAGTCAGTTGACCTGCCACAGGGTGATGGTGATAAGTTTTAGAGGCTGTATGGGTTTGAATACCTCCATATATGTTTGTTATACATTTCCCATACACATATTGCATGAGTGTGAGGCAGTTGGCTGGTCTCTGTGGCATCATCAAGCACGTAACTGGTGAGTAAAAGCTTCCCATTGACAGCATGTGCCACCAGGTGTGCTGGCCATCACCTGGCAAGCTATAGCAGCTTAGGCCTAGTTTATCCTTGCTAGGGCAGGCTGAAATAGGCTCAACATCACTAGTTTGTTGGTGGCTGTCTCCTAGAATGCATGCCTTGCGTAGGGTATCCGTACCACGTTACCTACGAGCATGGACAAGGTGGCACCTGCACATAGGTGCCATGTAAGGGCAGTGTGATGATGCAGTTATGTTTCCCCATCATTGTGGAAGGGAAATGTATTGTTTGGCATGGTTGGTGGCCATATTAGTAGGTAGTATGCCCACCCCTACCCCCTTGGTTGCTTTTTACCAACGGTACCCCTATGGGCTGTACTGGGTGTAACTGCTGGTATACCCACCCAAATGATGACCCCAATGGCTCAAACTGTTCAGCAACTAATTGTTTATCATCCCTGAAGTGGTAGGTGCCTAGGTCTTATAACATAATTCAAAATGCACATTCTACCAAAAATGAAAACGCGCGTCTTGACCCCCCTGACTTTGACGGCAGTTATATATGGCCTACCCTGCATATATGTGAGGTTGTGATATACCAACCCGAAGGGCAACTCATGGACATGCTTGGCCCCCAAGGACAGCCATTGGATATGGGTGGGTTGGATGGCATCTGGTTTGCAAAATTGTGAAGATCCAGCCGATTTATCGGCAGGATCTCAGACCATTTAGGGGTTAATTTATAGTGCTCGATGACTCCCGAAACTACGGGAGCCCGTGTTTAATTGATTGCTGCGATCGCTCTCCCACCATTAACGAGAAAATACCTGCAAATGGAAAACCACTGAACATTAAAAAAGGTATAGCTAGTCAGCTCATGCATTATACGTAGTTAGCCATGCCATGTTTCCAAATGTCCTTGAGAGCTGCACACGGTGCAAAGGCAAAAATCCGGAGGACATCACTTTCAAATGTGAGGCGTGAACCAAACGCCCACAGTGACCATATGGTTGGGGCATCATGAAGAAGCTCTCGGAGACTCGCTTCACGCTGGACGACGACCCTGGCCCAGCAACAGCGGCGACGCGAGCTATGGCCGACCTACCTTCAGCTCCGGCAGAGCGCAAGGGGGAAGCCGGTATACTGGAGGGGGGCGGTCATCCACGTTGACCACAAGCCCTGGCAGCCCCCTCCTGCCACCTCAGACTAGGAATATATAATAATAATATAATTACTTCTGCTAGTATAATCGGTTACGGCTGTAACGCAGTATTTTGCAAATGCCACCAAAACGCAGCCTTGACAAACATTTTGAGCTGTCGTCGGCATTCCCGTCGACAGCAGCACGTGCGACATCAACTCCTGCGGACGCCAACCTTTTTGCGCTGATCGAAGCTCTCCCCCCCGGTCTGCCTCCCTCGACGCAGTGCTCTACGCCAAATTCGTCGCCCATTCCCAAGAAAACCCGAACTTCCCATACCAAATGGGACGTCCGCCGCTTCGGCGCCGGCCAGCGGGATTTTTGCATCTTGGAAATCTTTACGCTCACGAAGGAACAATGTGACGATGTTATCAAGTTCCTGGCCCGCCATGACGAACTTTTCCTGCCTACCCCTGGCGACAAGGTCACCAAGCCCGCCTGGGAATGGCTGCTTCAAGAACCGGAGGCGTACTTGAAGGCAGTCATCATGTGCAGCTACCTGCGCTGCGACGCCCACGACATCACCCAGATTGGCTACGCTGGCCTCAGGAGCCTCCTGCATGAGCGCAGACGGGCAGCCACAGCAGCTGCAGCATCCCCGCAGAGCAGCACCTCCCCCAGCACGGACTCCATCCGAGCTGCAGTGGCGGAGCAGCTGGCGCCGATGGCTGAGCAGCTCGCCGCCCTGAACGCGCCTGACGGCCCACTCAACACTCTCTCGGCCAAGGTCAACAACATTGAAGCCAGAGTCGCCCTTAAGCTCCAGCCTCAGTTTACTGCTACGCAAGAGCACATTGCCACCAAAGTTTCCGAGGCCACAGCCACTGTGACCACCCGCCTTAACCAGGTGGAAGGCCGAGTCGGCCAAGGCACCGTGAAACTTGAGGCAGTTGCCGCCAAGGTAGACGCCCTGGCCACGCAGGTCCCCGAGATCGCCGAGCGAACGGCCACCATCGCCGCCCAACCTGCTGGTAGGGCTAGTGATGACCCCTCGACTCGCGCCTCCTGGGCGGACCTGCTCAAGAGCCAGGCATCCTCTACCACGACCGCCATCACCACCAAGCTCCAGGAGCTGGAAGACACGCGCCGCGAGGCCGCTGACCGCGACCGTCGCCGCTGCCGGGTCATCCTCAGGCGCTTCGACATGCTGCCGGAGGAGACCCCAGACTCTCTTCTCGACGAGCTGAAGAAACAGCTCTTGGCGCGCATGCAGCTGCCAGGTGCGATACTGCAGGGCGCCTACCGCCTGCCCCATCCACGGGCCAAGGCTGGGCCCCCTCCAGTGGTCCTCACCTTCAGCGACATCACAGCCCGAGTTCGGTTCCTCTCTCGCCGCAAGAAGCTGGTGGACACCTCCTGGTCGCTTGACGACGACCTGACGCCAGCCCAGCAGCAGCAACGCCGCGATCAGTGGCCCGACTACATCCGCCACAAGACCAACCCCGAGAAGCCCCAAGTGTACTGGCGGGGCGGGGACCTCTACGTCAACAAGAAACTGTGGAAGCCCCCCCGGGCTTCCCCGGGATAGAGCACTCCAGCTAGTTGTCTAGATGGGGGCAATCGATGATGGGATAGCTTAGGCATTACAGCACTTGAAACGATATTAGCGCACAGCGTTATAGTACCTTCAATTAGCTCTGGCACCTTGTGGCCATCAGCTTGCGCCTTAATTAGCCGACGTCTTGAGCCCACCTCACATTTGTAGCATAAGCTATGCGTCAGCCTACCTATGGTATTGCACTGGTTGTATTGCACCCACAGTGTTGCGCCCCGGCACCATGCCGTGGAGAGAGCGCTCTGTGGCCTGCCCACCTGCGGCAGTGAGAGAAGCTAGGGCGCCCTCCCTCCTTCTCACTGTGTATATAGGGTTGAAGGTTCCTTTACTCTGTATTGGCACCCACGTGACGCAGTCACGTGCTTATTAATTAATTAATTAATATAATTACTTACAGCAGAGTGAAATCACTCAAACCAAAGCAAACGCCCAGCTATAAACCTCTATACAGAGCCATGTCAAATCTCTATACTACGATAAGACCAATGGAAACTCCTAACGGGAGGAACCTAATTAATAGCCCTGCTGCACCGCAAAATCAGCCCGCGTACGGCGGAGCATGATGTCAGCCATGGCCCGAGTCAGCGCCACCGACAAGCGCTGACGCCAATATGACGTCCAGGTCCGCGCCGACCATGAGGCCCGCTGGCCCTCCAGGTCCAGCCGGTCCTCCCGGAGCCGGCAACACTCCTTGAAGAAGGCGGAGGTCAGGGGCCCCATGGCCCCAAACTCCTCCAGGACAAAGGGCACCACACGATGGTGCCCGACGTCGCCGTAGGCCAGTCGAGCTTGGCCCGCTCCGCCCGGTCCGCCGTGTAACCTGCCGTGAGGGAGGCCCCAGCCACGTGGCTAAGAGCCAAGGGCCGCGCCACCGAAACGTCGATAAGCAGATGCCGGCCACCCCCCTCAAAGTCCAGCACCACGATGTCAGGCCGGTGGTTGGGGGAATAGAAGGCAGCGCCATCCGCATCCTCGGACCGGATGTTCGCGTGGGGGAAAACCGACCGAATCATGGCGAGCACCACCGTCAGGAGGACAGTGTGCAAATACAAATACCAATTCTGATTCTGTTGGCCCCCCATGCAGGAAAGGTAGTGAGTCCCCGTGGGATCCAGCGGCTGCCCACAGCTACCACAAGGCCGCCCGGCCGGAACAAGAGGCTGCGGGGCAAATAGCTGGTGCCGGAGCGCCACCGAGTAGTGGCTGGGAGCCAAGGCGAATGGGGGGGCCATGGGAAGAGCACGAAGGTACGCCGAGCCCACACTCCGCAAGGAAAGCGAGAACAGCCACGCATGTCCCTGGGCGTTGAGGTCCGCGAAAAGAGCAATCCAATCAGCCGTGTGCAGAATACCCGCGTAGGTTTTCTGGTGTTTATCGATGACGCGAGCAGGGAATGCGGCGGGAGATTGAACGGAGGCGACCGAGGGAGTGCCGCGAGGGAGGTGGCGCTGTACCGCCTGAGCGGCACGGACGGGAGAACAGGCCTGCTGGATCTCAGCATAGGAATATATATACCAGTAGTGTAGATTAGTAAGGCTTAGCCTAGCATGTGGCCCACGCGCATGTGCGCCCATAATGGCCCCCATGGATGTTGCCTTCAGAATTTAGCCACGCCATGCCTATAATGGGACCCCCATGGATGTTGCATTAAGAATTTCGCCATGCTATGCCATGCAGAGAGATGCTCTCTGTCGAGAAGCCATGCCCTAGCTCTTGTATAGCCATGATGATCTTCCTCCCTCACAGGCATGCTCCCCCCCTTACCCGCCGGGCATAGCGTGATAGACCATGAGGGTGCAGGTGCCCTGGTGCACCTAGAGCAGGGGTAGCTTACATTCCCACCCTTGCATGAAGTAGCCTAGAATGTATTAAAAGCCATATGCCCCTTCTCAGGGCTATGTGCTACATCTACTCCCAACGGAGTGATGTTGATAATTAATTAATTAATTAATCATGAAGACGACATTTGGCTGTGTTTAAACTCATGTGCATTTATTTTTGCAATGAGATTAGCATAGTACTCCGGACGTGGCATGCCTATGCGCATGACAAGCGGCGGTAGTTCCTTTCTCGTCGCAAGAGGTTGCACGACCTCACCTGGACGCTGGACGACGACCTGACCCCCGCTCAGCAGCAGCAGCGACGCGACCTGTGGCCGGAATACCTCCGCCACAAGCAGGACCCCCAGAAGCCCAAGGTGTACTGGAGGGGCGGGGACCTGATGATCAACCACCAGATGTGGACGCCGGCCCGGCCCCTGCGGGCTAGAATAGCTTGATAACAGCCATAGCTTGTATCCAAGTAGTCACTGCCGCCATGGCAGCCATGCCTAGAATGTTTGCCTAGCTGTGCCACCATACCTAGTCACGTGCACCGCTAACACACGGTACACAACCAGCCATAGCCTCAGCTTAGCCCTTGTACAGCCATGCTACGTCCTGGCTATGATCAGATTACTTGCCCACGCTACTTTTTACTGATGATATGCTCACACATGGGTCTTATTGCACCCACAGCACTTGCCGGATCGTCTATGGCGTGTCCGATTGCCGCTGTGGCATGCCTCTGGCATGAAGGAGAAAGGGGGTCTCTGCCCTTTCTTCCTGTTGTGCACATGCAGGGATTAAAAGCACTTCGGTGCTCCGTGACTCCCCAACGGGAGCACGAGTTTAATTAATTAATTATGCGCATGACACGCAAGTACTTACCTACTTACAGCACCATGTCAAGCTACAGGACCGATGGGCACAGAAATTACGGAAATGTCTGCGTATCTTTTCTGCTAAACATGTGCCCCAACAACAACGCCAAAAAAACAGTTTATTCTGACAAAACTGATAAGCAACAGCCGGGAGTAGGCAGGATAGGCCTACACCGACCACTTGCGTCAAACCAATGGAGGTCAGTCATTACCAGGGTTTGGGTTTTTATGCCCATGTGCCATGGGCTTCTGTCCAGTCAGCCTAGGCCTTGGACAGCAGCTTCTTCAGCTCACCAGATTCGTACATCTCCACCATGATGTCGGCCCCACCCACAAACTCCCCATTGACGTAAACCTGCAGATGACAACAGAGGGCAACCCAACGTCAGTTCCTTACAACTGAGCGACGTGCGGATGCCATGATACTCATGCCGATCGTCCAAGACCAGCAGTCAAGGCTCTAACCAGGCAGGGGCGTCAGATGACCAGCAGAGACATGGATAGAAACCAAATCCTCCTGTAGGGCCATCCTATCATGACTCTCATCTGTGTGCCGCTCACTGTTTTGTTTAAACATCAACGAGTACCGAAGAAAGTATGGTAATTGAAAAAACAGTGTACCAGCGTTCATGCCCGTTTCAGCTGCTTATGAGCACTATCAAGCTGGGCATCGCGATAAAACCACTGGCCCGCTCCTATCTATGTGCTGCCGCTGCATGTTGGGGAAGCTAGGCAGGAAAGCCAGAGCAAGTTGACTCACATACAATGCTAGGCGTCAAAGTAAACTGGAACAGTACCCAGGAAAGGATACTAACAGGGTTGATGGTGGCATCCACGAGATTGACCAGGGCTCGTTCCCACCACATGCATCTGGCACTGTGGATAAATACCCAAACCTAAACCACCTAGTACTGTTATTATTATTATTATTATTATTATTATTATTATTATTATTATTATTATTATTATTGATAGTATCATTGTCATTTGTTATTACAATACCAAGCTATGAGCCTCGTGCCGGCCTGATCCTAGCCAACGCCTCCCCCTTCCTCATCCATACCAAGCCATGTGCCTCGTGCCGGCCTGGTCCTAGCCAATGCCTCGCCCTGCCTGATCCAGACCAAGCCATGTGCCTCGTGCCGGCCTGGTCCTAGCCAATGCCTCGCCCTGCCTGATCCAGACCAAGCCATGTGCCTCGTGCCGGCCTGGTCCTAGCCAATGCCTCGCCCTGCCTGATCCATACCAAGCCATGCGCCGGATCCTAACGCTACAGCCCTCTTGTGGCGTCGTGAATATCCACAGGGCAGCGGGCAGTGCCTCCACCATTCGCCTTAGTTTATGCACTTGACCCTAATTCCTTTTTGCCCTTTACTTTTTCCACTCCCTTCCCCCCCTCATGTGTCCACTCTCACTCATGTCTTGCTTGAGGAATCGTGGCATTTTTCCTTACCTGCAAGATGGTGGGCTTTGCGGAGTAGACTTTAACGGCCTTACATTGGTGGCTTGCCCCTTCCCGCTTGCCCCCTCATCTCCTTACCTGGGGGATGGTGGGCCAGCTGGAGTAGACCTTGATGGCCTCCCTCAGCCCTGGGTTGTGGTCCTCGTCCAGCACGTCACAAGTCTCATAGTCCGCCTTGAGCTCGTTCAGGATGGACACCACCTTGGCCGAGAAGCCGCACTGCGGCGCGGTGCGGGAGCCCTTGATGAACGCCAGCACCTGAGGCACACATATATTGCCATAATTGCTTATAAGTTAGCACACTCTCGACACCTATGCCGTTGATGACCGCCAGCACCTGCGGTAGGCACGGATGTTTCCGTCGTTGCTACCCAGCTATCTTTGTTTAGGTGGTTACAATCTCAAGTAGCCACCTAACCTTGCTTGAGGAATGCAAGCACTTGCGGCGCATCGTCATGGCATCCTTGCTCGTTATCTCTACTTAGGCGCATCTCTGATCACGCGTGCGTGCACACGTTAGCCCCATCGCGTGACTCCCCTTGTGGGCAGCGACCAGCCAGACAGGTGGGTCAACCCCCATGTATCACGTCCTACTTTCATGATGGTCATCGAGGTACTCCACTTTCAACAAGGTTTTCCAAGGTTGCACGCTATCCATATTCCATGGCACTGTGATCTTAAAAATCCATCAGTACCCTGGTTCTGCACTCACACACACATGTCATGACATCTAGCACATGAGAAGTGGAAGGATGTATTATGCCGGGAAAACAGGAACCTCAAATCCTGTTCAAATAAAAAAGACATGAGAGAAACCAGTGCGGCACGCTGGGAAATACCTGGTCGTCACCTCAGCCGCCTACCAGGGTGCCAGCACGCCCTGGGCAGCAACACTAATAAGAACTCACAACTGCCGCACATGCCACAACCAACCCAAACTCACTTATCAAAACATCAAAACATATGAGCATTTCACAGCGCCTTGCCAGCATCTGTCGGCCCTCCCCCCCCCCCCCCCCCCCCCCCCCCCCCCCCACACCCACACCCCCATCCCCCCGCAGCACATAAACCCCTTGCCCACCCCACCGTCACCGTGATGTCCTTGACCAACTTATTGCGCATGGACAGACTCCACCGCATCCGACCAGCACCCGTGTCTAGTCCTCCGCCCCACCTGTCCACAGACAAAACCATCGCCAAACCCCCCACCCTTCCACACACAAAACCGTTGCCCAACCCTCCACTCTTCCACAGACAAATCCGTTGCCTACCCCCTCACCTTGATGTCCTTGACCAGCTTGTCGAGCAGCTGGTCCATGGACACGGTCAGCTGCTTGTTGTTGCCGGGCGTGAGGCGGATGTCCGCCTTGGTCGCCTTGGGCTTGCGCTCCGTCCACGTCTTGTTGCCAGATACGTTTCCGGGGGGGACATCGCCCGCCGCATCCACTGGGGAGGGGCAGGGGCAGGGGCAGGCCAATGATGGGTAATCCGGCATTGTTAAAATTAGTTTTCATTATTCAGCATATTATTCAATTTCATAGGTTGAAATCCAATAGGTTGGGTTCTTTGAAAGGTTTCTTATTGCCACGAAATGGCCATTGGCCACGCTTTCGGAATGGCCTTGCATCAGAGAGGAAGCATCCGCTGTCCACGCAGGGTGCGTGGGAATCGAGGAGAAGTGCATGTCATGCAACAAGTCTTGTAAGAACGGAAGGCGTCCAGCGACCGCTAATAGACGAGCCCCACGGTCCTTCTGTCCATGTTCACAAGCCTTGCAGTGCACATGAAGTGGCGCACAAGGCCAGACAGGGATAAGTTGGGTATGGGCAGGGAAAAAGAGGCCGGAGGCGGCCCACCATTTTTTTGCTTGTGAATTGGTTCCGTCGATGGTTGCAAGTGTTCTGCTGGATGCTAGAATTATTGATTAATAAGCACGTGACTGTGTCTCGATGCTAGAATACGATGGGCAATAGCATGCATAACATGAGAGGCACATAGTGCAGAGCAGCATTTACCATGTTGTCCCCGGAAGCTTTGGAGTGACTAGGATGACAAGACTACACAAACCATAGTATTACTGAAACAACGAATACTATCAGGTAGCTACCCCTGGACAGTGAGGGACAACCTGTTCTATGTAAACACGAGCCACTGTATACATGACTTTGCATTATCACTACGTAAATAGCAGGACAGCCTGTAGGACGTGCACTCCATCCTGAGTCTGGGGCAGAAGGAGAGCAACACACATGGTAATTTCGACTTACAATGCTGCTGTACCCAGACCTTCCACGCATCCTGAAGTCCAGTGCGCGTAGCCACTTGGACAGGAACAGCCTTGACATAGATGCATTGATCTGGGACGTCCTCAGCATGCGCCTGGATGCTCGAGGACAGCTGCATTCAGCAAGGAGGCGCATATATGACAACTCAGTCGCCGGCACTACAAAGGACTGACATGTTGTCATCGTTTCACCACAAGTCGAGCTACATGCTTTTTCAAAGCTGACAGAGATTCTCCTGCAACGGAAGGAAAAGGGAATTCGAATTCACTTGCCCTGGTTGCATCGCAATGTGCAAAAATGCGACGAGGAGGGAAAGGCCTTTGAATATTTGGTTACCTTCCGCGACAGCCCAATGTACTGAAGCTCCTTCTTGTCATTGTAAATGGCGTAGATGCCAGGCAGTGGGGGTATTTTCCACGAGCTCGGACCAGCCATCTGTTCCTTGACGGAAACAAGAGGAACATCGGCGAGGGCCGGCACGACGTCCGCAGCGGGCTCTGCGGTGGCACGAACGACTTTGTTAAGAGGTCGGGAGCTCGAGGCTCGAATCTTTCCAGAGCATTGGCCATGGGACAGGGACCGCATCTGAGAAACGGGGATGCTCGACTTGCGCTGTCCAGACGAGTTTACAAGTGGCACATTGCATTGCATTGCAACCACTCCGGTTACGGCTGAATTGCTGGCCACCACCGCGTTCACGGCCCCACGAACAAGGTAAGCCATGACTGTTTGCAGCTTGGTGACAACGACACAGGGGAATCGTTGCGAAACTAAGGCAGCTGCAACGCCGAAGCTGGTAAACCGTAAATTCCTTTCGTGACTCGCGACAACGCGACGTTTGGCGTGCTTCCCTTCTTAAAAAAGGTCCTTGGCCATTATTGCCGTGATTGTGCCAAAGCACGCGCAGGCCTGTGACGTCCGTCAGCTCGGAGCACCGGAATATCAGCTTCTGGGTGACGACTGACGACTGACGACAACCGAACCCAGCAGATTCCTACAAAGTACATTAACTTCTGACAGATGCCCCTTATCTTGAAAATTAAACGGCCACAGGTTGGTACTTGGTACTAGGCAGTTGGCAGTCAGTTGCGCCGCGCCAACAAAGCTCGGATTTCCTACGTATTTTGCTCTCGACTTGACCATGTTTTTCCGGGCGTCACGGACAAGGCCGTTTACGTTTGAAATATGGTTAAGTTTCGTTACTTACGAATTCCACATTCCTGCGTTGCCAACGGCAGCTTGATGGATTAACTTCCCGACGAAGGAACGTTGGAAAATGAATTAAAAGCTTACTTCCCTTGCTGAGCACGGGAACGCGGATAGAAATGGCTAGATGTAGTGTTTTCTAGCACTTTGTGACTTTTGCAGGCTATAAATTACGGAGCCCGTCTTGCTTGGAAGTCATGAATATACCGGACGTTCGTGGCGGTCCAGCCAGGCGCTGGGCCCACCGTAATCGCGTAGTCGCACCAGCTTTACCATACCCTCTGAACGAGGAAGATGTTCCACGAGAGCATATGCAATCCGTGGATATTGTTGTCGGTGGCGTAACGAGCCGTCTTGATACCACATGGCGCTGGGAGAGTTACTTCCAGGCTGTTGGAAGAGCACGAGACTTGGCTCCGCGCGCTACACCTCAGCCAGTCCGGTTCGTGCCCAGGAGGCAACGGATCGACTGGCTGCTCCTTCATGGTATCGACGTCGACAGGGTATTCCGCGAAGGAGGTGCGTACGCTCTTGGCTGTTGCCCCGACAAATCAATCTCTAAGTGTGTACTCATTTCTAGATTTATGTCTAATCTGATTTGGATTTGCTATAAAACCTGCATAAATTTGCGGATAAAGCTCTAGGAAACGACGCCCGGCATGGGTCTTTCCTTTGAAAAAAAAATCATAGTTTAATAACATCCTATGACCGCGTAGGTTATGCTATGGCGACATCGACGTTGGTAGCCAGTTGCCTTGTAATTCGCGGGTTTTCCCCGCAGCATTAGCCTGTTTCAGATGCTGGTAGGTACTGGTTTGCGTTACTCGAATCCGTTTTCGAGTTTGCATGTCCATCTTGATGAAAAGAATGTCATTTCCGTTTTGTTGAAAGCATTCGTAGTGATAAGGAATGCCCCTTAGGAGATATAATTATTAATTCGTAGTGCTCCCGTCAGCGACTCTGCCAGGCACGCAAGGTAGTTCAGAGTGTATTTCCATTTTGTGGAACAATTGCCACGTTGACCCTCACCTCAACCTTGTCCCCCGTTCCCCCGCCCCCCGCCCCCTTCACAGACCTGGACACGCTCGAGAAGGCGTCTGACACAATCATCTTCGGCGACATCAGCGCGGAGGACACGCGCAACTTCACCGAGGTCAACTTTGTCAAGATCTTCCGCCTCTCTCAGATGCTGGCCGAGTGCCTGTACATGGAGCGTTCGTTCCTGGATGCGGAGGCCGAGCTGCGCGCGCTCGCCGAGGAGGTGGCGCGCAACTACGCACGCTCGATGGAGAAGCTGTACCGGTGGACGCGCGACGAGAAGCAGAGCATCGCAAAGGAGAACATGCGCATGAAGCGGGTTGGTGCCCTGGCTTTTGTGTGTGTGTGTGTGTGTGTGTGTGTGTGTGTGTGTGTGTGTGTGTGTGTGTGTGTGTGTGTTTATGCATTCCTATGGTCATGTGGCCCAACCTATCCAGCCCCGCAGGGTCGACCCCTGGATGCCTGCTGACATTGGCTTTCTTGAGGAGACATGACTGGGCTTCATGCCTGCGATGTCGGTTGGTATTAACTGTGTCTTCCTTTTCCCATCGATCACCGCCCCCCTTCATCCCCAGGTCATCCGCACTTACGACATCCTCTTTCGCACCAAGATGAGCCAGGGTGCGGCACCCACCGAGGTAAACCGTCCACATGCGAACATGTTGACATAGGTTGACAACTCTTGTCATGAGGGTGGCTGTTGGGCGCATCTAGCTTCCGTATGCTAGGGCGACTGGTGGGGCGTTTTCATCCCATTTCCTTTCCCACCTGGAGGTGGCAAAAGCAGAAAGATGGGCTAGAGAACGGTGTGTGTGAGTAAAACGGGGTCGATTCTCGGCATGATGCCCTCATCAGGACATGCTGCCTTGCAAAAACTTATCTTCCTTGCTGGGATTCTGGCGTCTACACGTTTCCAGTGCATGTTCACTCCAGTACATCCGCTATACTGTAAGAGTACTCATGTTTCACCACCATGTGCCAACTGCTGGGTGCCACATCGTGTGGTCCCTTTCTATGTCCATGCGCTCTGCGCATCCTCGTCGCGAACGCCACCGCGGGTGGCCCCGAGCAGAGCTTGTTCACTTGCCCCGTGTGCGCGCGCGTGTTCGAGTCGGAGCTCTACCGGGTGAGTGCCCGTGGGATGACTTTTTGCTTTACAATGAAATATGTGGGCATTGCAAATGACAATGCAAGTCTTGGGTGGTGGCACCGCGAACTCTGTTTCCGATCCCACACAGTGCACATATGATAGGACGCTGCTCATGCGATGGATCCGTTGGTCTAGATGCATCCAGCTCTACTTGACTAGATACTTCCATTATTTCCTGGCTAGATAGTAAGGCTAGATGCATCCAGCATGCATACATAAACAGTAAGGAAAAGCTTTGATCAACGTGGCTGGCGTAAGCCGTGAAAACGCCAGAGATAACTGCGAAACTATATATAGCCTGTTGTCAGGCTTGTGTGTAATGTGGTAGTTTGTAGGCCGCGTTAGCTGCGGCATAGATGTTGCCTACATTCCTTCCTGGAGGACACATCCCTATGCCTCCTATGATGGACTTGGAAAGGCATGCACCTGGCTTCAAGTTTTTACCACCGTGCCTTGTGCTTTGTATACACTATACAGGGGCAGGGACACGCGCGAGCCGGGATACCTGTAGTGACAGCCGCTAGAACTATAGCTGGGCAAAGCGACCCGTTATGGAAGGGGCTGCCTTTGCAAAGCCTAGCGTAATGGTAATGTTCATTGTAATGTTCATTGTAAGTGAACCCCAGACAAGGGGTTGCCATCGCAAAGCCTAGCATCATGCGCTGTGAATAGCCACTGTGAATAGCCACTGTGTCGTGCAGCCCCTGCTCTCCGCAAGCCCGGACGTGGGCCGCGGGGGAAGGGAACGCTCTTATACTGTATGCAGCATGGCGAAAGAATTGCTGTGTCTGCCCTCTCTCTTGTTTCCTGGTCCCGACGTGCGATGGTCAATGCCAATCGCTCCCTGGCACTATGCTACCCTCATTCTTCTCGTTTTTCTCTCCTGTCCTGTCCCCCACTCCATTCCCCCATAACAGAGGCACATGTACCTCCATCCCCATAACAGAGACACGTGTACCTCCATCCCCATAACAGAGACAGATGTGCATACCCCAGACCCTTGATGACTTGCATTCTACCCTGACTATCCTTCGCTAGTTCGGCTTGTAACTACCTTCCCCCTCCCCCCAACCCCCACGCCGCATCCCTCCTCTCTTTCCTACTCCCCCACCCCAGAATGAGCACATGTCCCGCCGCCACCCCCAGTACGAGGTGCCCCAACCCGCGGGGGGGCGGGGCGCCAACATCCCCGCAGTAACGCCCCCCTTCAGCCTGGCGGGTGACAGCGCGGCTTTCGAGGCGAGGGTGGAGCGCGAGGTCAAGCAGCGGGAGGAGGATCTGGTGAGAGGGGTTGGTGGACGTGTGGCTGCCATGGTGTCACGTCAAGGTTGCTGCTGTCAACTTTTCAACGTTGCTGTTTGCGATGGTGTGACTCGCACTGTTGTCATAATGCCACTGTCATACGAGTGTTCTTGCGGAGAACCGGCAGAATGCCTACCAGTTTGCGATTGGGGATGACAACTCTTATGTCAAAGGGGGCAAGTGTTGTGTGCAAGTGCATGGTGTAACAGCCACGAGTGGGGGGGGATGTTTGCCAGGTAGCGTGGATGGGTGCTTACCGCCAGGTAGCGTGGATTGGTACTGACCAAGGAATAGCGAGCTCAAGTATCGTTCCTATGACCAGCGGGACAGTCCTTTACCGAGGGAGTCCATGGCATCGATGCGCATTCATGCTGTGCATTCATATCTAGTTCTAATATCTTAACCCTGTTGGTTATTTCTAGGGGCACATGGATAGTTGTAGGGAGCGCTTGGGGCAGTGATGGACGCTCAAGACCATGGCAATAACGTGGGTGGAAGAGAGTATGATGCACCTTGCGATGTCGCGGCTGGAAGCATGATCAGCCTTGCCATGGAAGTATGCACGCTGTTATTTCTGGGCCGGTGCCTGCGCTTAGCTGTCTTTTCCTGCCCGCCTTGTGGGTGTTGGTACAGGAGCGGGCCAAGAAGCGCGAGATGGAGAACCTGAACGAGGAGATTGCTGAACACAAGGTGGGTGGGTTTCGGGTGCTATTAGGTTAATGTCACAAATCACTGATTAGGTCAATGCCACTGATGCTATTTGGTCCCCTTACTCCGTGCCGCTAATTTGGTACCACAAAAGATGCAGGGTCAGTTCCCTGCGTGAGGGTTAGTTGCCTGCTGGAGGGTTATTCCTCGCTGACCGCTAGGCCAGTACTTGTGGGCCAGGGCATGGTCTCCTCATGCTCCCTGTTCATGGTTAAATGATAAAAGCATTCTCCGTCATTGCGATTATTTGAATGTCGTGAAGCACAGCGTCGTGTTGTGTGCTCCTGGGGAAGTACGTGTGTGCAGGAAATGAAGCAGTTGGTGGGCCTTGACTCCCCGACGGGTTGGTATAACTTTAACTGCCCCGGAGCACGAGCTGGTCTAATGGATTCATTAATGGGGGGGCTAGGCCTCAAGGGGCTAAGTACGATTGCAAGGGATCCCTATCACAGCGAAGTTCTACTTGGGGGCATCCATCCTGCCCACCAGGCTTAACAAACACTCACACACACACAAGTATAGCCCTGGATCTCGTGTCAGCCTGCACGTGTATGATGAAAGCATGCTGAAAGTTGCGGGGGATTTTGATCCATTGTATGCTGGTCATGGGATCCCATGCCCCAATATTCATGCTGGATTGACCGACTGCTGTGGGCCTTTACGGTACAGAACAGGGATCAACTGCTTGGCTCGCAAATCACCGCTCCCTAGCGCTGACGTGTGGTAGCAACCAATGCCCTTTTGCCCTGCTGGGAGTATCTGATGTTGTACTATGTGTGCGCATGCATTAATACACGGCGCGTTGTCATATGTGAGCGCCCTCGTCTATTTCTATCGTGCAGAAAAAGGCGCGACAGGAGAGAGACCGTGCCGACCGCGAGAAGGAGCGCGCGGAGAGGCTGCAGGATGAGGTTGGCGCGGCAAGAGTTGCTTGCATGGTTCCTTCCTACTAATACCGCTACATGCTATACTACATGTTCCTACGAATATCGCTACATGCTATACTATATGTTCCTACTAATATCACGACATGCCTACATGTTCCTACTAATACCGCTACATGCTATACTACATGTTCCTACTAATATCGCTACATGCTATACTATATGTTCCTACTAATATCGCTACATGCTATACTACATGTTCCTACTAATATCACTACATGCCTACATGTTCCTACTAATATCGCTGCATGCGTTGATCAAATCATCACATGACGGGTTGCATGCGCCTATAAAATAATTACACGCGCGGGCAGATATATCAATCAGACAACCAGCGCAGTCCTGAAATCCAGAAGATCCAACCCATATTGGTATCGTGGAATGTCGTCTCGCACGTGGCTGTTGCTGGTGGAGCTCGTGTGCTCATGGTGCTCGTTGCTCATGCCTGGAAACTGTGCCTACGAGTCAAGTTGGTTTGATTCGCTCCCTCTTGGAATGCTGCTTGCATGAACCACGCGGATCTCCTACTCGAATCCTTCACGTGGGCGTTCTGGATGCTCCGTAAGGGAGTGCGACCTGGGGCGCATGTACGCATGCTGGGGCCCAGGCATGGGTTTTTCCCTGCTGATACCTTAGGCTGCATATCGTGTCTGAGGAATGTGTCCATACTGTGGAGCCATTTCCTTTATGCCAGCGACGCAAGGATTTTCTTGGCCTTCTAATGCTGCCCACTCCACCCCACCCCATCCCACCCCACCCCACCCTATACCTTTCTACCCACCTGGGGCCGCATCAGGTGGAGCGCCTTCGAGCCGAGATGCGCATGGAAAGGAGCCAGCGGGGTGGCCGTTACCCTGGGGTTGCGGTACCGGTGAGTCAGGGAAGTTTTGGGCTTATGGGCTGTAAGTGGAAGGCTCCTTTATGTGTCTCTGCTATCTGCTCCTACTATCTGCCCAGCCGGCGGAGTATGCACACCATTTCCATGGCGGGATGTTCTCGGAAAATTGGGGCAATCCTGTCAGGCATCATGTTTAGCAGGTGCCTCGTATCATTTGCGATACCAAGGCTTTCCCAGTTTGAGCCTGCTGCAGCAAACGCTACCTGCGCGCTGAGACGGCCGCAAGAAGCAGCCGGGGATAGGGCTGTCATGGTACAGCGGGAGCAAACGCTACCTGCGCGCTGAGACGGCCGCAAGAAGCAGCCGGGGATAGGGCTGTCATGGTACAGCGGGAGCAAACGCTACCTGCGCGCTGAGACGGCCGCAAGAAGCAGCCGGGGATAGGGCTGTCATGGTACAGCTGGAGCAAACGCTACCTGCGCGCTGAGACGGCCGCAAGAAGCAGCCGGGGATAGGGCTGTCATGGTACAGCTGGAGCAAACGCTACCTGCGCGCTGAGACGGCCGCAAGAAGCAGCCGGGGATAGGGCTGTCATGGTACAGCGGGAGCAAACGCTACCTGCGCGCTGAGACGGCCGCAAGAAGCAGCCGGGGATAGGGCTGTCATGGTACAGCGGGAGCAAACGCTACCTGCGCGCTGAGACGGCCGCAAGAAGCAGCCGGGGATAGGGCTGTCATGGTACGGAGTTGAAGGCTGGCGCAGCCAGGTGCATGCTGGCACCTATTTCCTCAGTGCGGGCTGGAATCCATCCTACTCAAAATATTCTGGGGTTGCCTGGAAGCTGTCGGTCTCTCAGAGTTTTCTTCCCCCTTGCCCCGTTATGTATACCATCCTGATTGATGATTGTTGCTGGTGCCCCCCGCCTATGCTAACTCCTATCCTTGTGTGGTTGGCGTAATGTACCCTTTAATGCTGTCCTTTGGCAGGCTGACGCAGTGACAGGCTTCTCGACCCCCACGAAATCGGGCGCGGACGGTGCACAAGCCATCCAGCAACTGCAAGAGGAGGTGAGGCACCCTGCCAGGCAATAGCGCATGGTGGCAGAAGGTGGATATCACGATACGGAGTATTGTCTACGAAAGCTCCTCTTTTGCCGCGAATGTCAGGTTGACTGCTTTGCCACTTGCAAATTCTGCCTGTTAATAACTCAAGTGTTGTCTGCTGCGTCTATTTCACCATCTCCCACAGCAGCTTCTGAACCGGATGCTGTGCTGCAAATGGTGCTGCTCCTGCTGCTGCTGCTTCCGCTCCTGTCCATGTGGCGACTTGTGCTGATGCGTGGCCCTGTACCTGCTTACACCCTCTTCACCTTGCTGCTGCGCACCCTCCCTGCCATGAACTTTCCTTGCCGTCCTTGCCGTACACCTGTGTTCTCGCCGCACGTCACCCTCCTCTCCCACCCCGTGCCCATGTGTGCATGTGCAGAAGAGCCGATTGGACAAGAAACTGCGGGAGATGCGCGACAAGTGCGCGGCGCTTGAGGACAGCAACGAGCAGTTGCAGAGCGACCTGGCGCGTGCACGCAGCAAGGTGGGCGCGAATGCCATCTACAGGGGCCAAAGTAGAGGGGGGGGAGGGGAGGGGAGGGGAGGGGAGGGGAGGGGAGGGAGGGGAGGGGAGGGGAGGGGAGGGGAGGGGAGGGGAGGGGAGGGGAGGGGAGGGGGGGGGGGGAGGGAGGGGAGGGGGGAGGGGAGGGGAGGGGAGGGGAGGGGAGGGGAGGGGATGGAGGTGGAGGTGGATAAGCTTGGTTGTAGAACACGTTGCTGGCAACAGGGGGAGTGGATGGAGGCTGGGGCAACATTCTTCTGACTGCGAGGGGCCCAACATGCAGTGGCTTTTTACCACATTAGCCGGTTGCCTTCTTGGCAAATCAAAGTTGGAAATGGTCACCATATGTTTGTATGCTCATCTGATTTCTGAGAATGTTTGTGTCAAAGAATCTGTGGCCTTTCTTTGCAGGTTCCTTGCCAGAAGGGTGTTACGACGGGCGCTCTCCTCGCAGTCACTCCCCCTTCCATCGATGGTCTTGTAACAATTCTAGCTACTGGTATCCACATTCATGAAATATGCCATTAGCTACCTACACACGTGCCCCGGTATCCTCCACACGCATCCCCTCCTGGAACAGCTGAAGCAGCAAGGTTCGGGCGACTTTGATAGCCGGTCGGAAGGGAGCGCGTTCCAGAAGAAGGGGGGCATCGGCAACGTGCTGGAGGACGACGCCGTGCAGGCCAAGGTGTGTGTCAAGGATGCTCACTGAATGAAGTGCACCAACCTGCTCGAAGCCTTGCCTGCTTTAGGGTTAAAACTTAGTACTCGCTTGTGTCAGCGTCCTGCGCATTATGTTTTGACCTCTCGTTTGCATGCGCCGCCACAGGCGTTCCATAATCCATCACATGGTTTTCTATGCTTTCCTCCTGCGCTGTAGATGTGGGAGTGTGACCGGGCACTGGATGCATCGGCTTCAATTTCTAGGAGGTGAAATATAGTACAGGCAAGCATGGCACCTTGGGCAACGGCAGTGACAGCAGCCTCACTGTGAGGGTTGTGGTGAGGGTCACCTCACACCGGTTTGTGAGCATTTTTCGTCTTTCTTCTTCGAAACACGCCCCCACCCCCATCACCCACCCACCCACCCACCCACCCACCCACCCACCCACCCACCCACCCACCCACCCACCCACCCACCCACCCACCCACCCACCCACCCACCCACCTGCAAAGATATCCGAGGAGGCCGCCAAGCGCACGGCCAAGCTGCTCAAGGAGTCCAAGGGGTACCAAAGGGAGATCCAGGAGCTGGAGGCGGAGGTGAGCCGGGGGGTGTATAAAGGAAGCAGTTGGGAGAAGAGAGAACTAGGGGAAGAGCAGGTGTGGTCCAGGGTTTAGGGTTACGATACGGAGTGGGCCATCCCCCCTGCTATTCACAGGAAGCTGCCGAGGTCCACACCTCAGCTGAACAGACTTGGCTCCATGAGCAAAGGTCGGCGTGAGTGGCCGGATGCTGTAGAATGGTTTCATGTGTGCATGTACCCCGGCCCATGCCGTGGCGTCTGGCTCCAGGTGGTGCCGCATGCCCAACCCATGCCACTGCAACTTATCCTAGAAGCCCTGGTCACGTCTACCGGGGCACGACGAGTCCTGGTGGGACTTGTGGGCCTCGCCTTCCGGTGACCAAAACTAGACCTTTACCCTGTCCTGCCCTTAGTAGTTCCGAGCCAACGGGGATGGCTGCTTCCTTTAGAATGTTTGGGGGACAGTGACATAACAACAACCACTACCTAGTGGAAAAAACAAACAATAACTAGTGTGATATGACGCCAGATACAATTCCAAGTTCTGTTACAAATGCAGTTCCGAATGCGATCCCAAGTGCTATTCCAAATTCAAGCAGAGCAGAGCTGACCCCTTCATGACGTACCCGCACTCTCCCGCAGGTGTCACGCCTGGAGGTCGAGAACCAGGACCTCAAGCGCAAGCTCTCGCTCAAGGCCAAGTCCGACAAGGAGTCCGCCGCTGCGGACGACAGCCTCGCCGATCAGCTGGCCGACATGGAGCGTGAGAACCGCCAGCTGGTGACCAAGGTCAAGCGTCTGGAGGATGAGAACCGCCGGCTGGAGGGCGAGGTGGAGGATTTAGAGCAGCGGCTGGCATCCGCGCAGGACAAGAAGGGCATGAGCAAGCAAGCCAAGGAGGACGCGGCCAAGGTCAAGGAGCTGCAGCGGAGCGTGGAGCAGCTGAGGAGGGAGGTGGACGAGAGGGAGGCCGAGCTGGAGGTAGGCTCCTTACAGTGGGGGTGGGGTGGGGGTGGGAGTGATGGGATGGGGGGTGGTTGGGGGAGGCGGTTGGATAGAGTGCACATGCATGCTGAAAGCAAAATTACTAGCAACTGGCCAAATGTAAGGCCAGATGCCTAGCTCATCATCTGCTCTTCTTTTTCATCCGTTACCATGAACCTGCCTTGATAAAAGAAGGATTGGATACAAAAGGATGATAAAGGAATGATAAAGGAATGATAAAGGATTGGATACAAAAGGCCTACTTTTATTGTAGGGCTACGAGCCAAAACTGTGCGGGATCGTACTAACAATTGTGATGTTAATCATGGTTTTGCGACCTCGGTGGGATCATGGTCACCCGGCCAATAACAGCAATCAGTACGGGTTAGTATCAATCAACACCGTTTACCTACCCGGCCAATAGCAGCAATCAGCACGGGTTAGTATCAATCAACACCGTTTACCTACCCGGCCAATAACAGCAATCAGCACGGGTTAGTATCAATCAACACCGTTTACCTACCCGGCCAATAACAGCAAACAGCACGGGTTAGTATCAATCAACACCGTTTACCTACCCGGCCAATAGCAGCAATCAGCACGGGTTGGTATCAATCAACACCGTTTACCTACCCGGCCAATAACAGCAATCAGCACGGGTCAGTATCAATCATCACCGTTTACCTATGCCCCCCCACCGCCTGGCATCACAGCACAGGCATGGCGGCCGAGGTGTGGTGGTAAAGGGAGCAATTACGCAACCTTGTTTTTGGCTTGCAGAGAGTGCCGCTCCGGTTCTAGGTCCATGGGTAGCTCTTCGAACCACTGTGCCTGCTTGCTGGCATGTGTTATAGCTGCGTAGCTGGCACGTATAGTCAGTTTGTCTTCTTTGCATGAGGCCTATCATGGAGCAAATTCTTGTCACCGTACCTCGCGCCTTGGGTGGTTTCATGCCATCGAAAATTAAGGGGCGGCACCTTTCGTCAACCGGCTGACCTGTGGCATGCAAGCGATGGACCACCTTGCTCTTGCTTGACATGACTTTATCCTTGCGCCGCCCTGGCTCCACTATTGCCTTTTGCTTGCCTTTTGCTTGCCTTTTGCTTGCCTTTTGCTTGCCTTTTGCTTGCCTTTTGCTTGCCTTTTGCTTGCCTTTTGCTTGCCTTTTGCTTGCCTGTTCCTTGCCTTTTGCTTGCCTGCCAAAGCAGCGGTTGCGTGCCGATGCCCAGCACAAGCCCCTGCTGGCGACGCCGGCCAAGGAGGAGACGGAGGAAGATCGCGAGTTCAAGCGCAAGTGAGCATTTTGTAGATGTTTTCCTTGACAACCATGCAATCATGTCATCCATTTGTCCTTGCACCCTGCTCCTGGCTAAAGATTGCGAGTCGTGGGCGGTCCGTCGCTCTACAAAACCAGCATCAACACAGGGAAAGCATTGCATTTACCAGTTGGCACGTTCATGCAGGTCAAAAAGTCTCCAGGAGTTAATAGATCTGCTTAGTTTGTATGTCTGCTTCTTTTACCATTATCAAGGCAGATCACGGGTCATGCGGCAAGGCTGAGACCGCTATTCTGGTGGGGGCTGTGGTGGATGACATCGGTTGATGGGTGACATCATCATCGCCCGCCCTGTATTTTGCCTTCAGTGCGTTTGGTTCATGCTGGCTGGGGAACAGGATGGCATAGGACTTAAATGGGTGTGCCTTTCAAGACACGCCATAATGCAGCAATGACTATTGTGCTTATGTATGCAGTGATACATGCAATGACGGTGCTGTCAGGTGCAATTATGGTGCTGATATACGCAACAAAGGGGCCGACACGTGCAGCGACACGATGGCGATGGTGCTGTTAACAGGTGTGCTCGAACTTGAATGAATTGTTCAAATCCCTTCAAGTGTTTGTTGAATTGTTGTCCAAGATTTTTTCAAATCCTTCGAACTGTCCCTCCTGTTCCACCTATTGCACATGCCACCATACGTCAGGCTAGAGCTGCTATCCGAGAGTGCGGCACGCGTCAAGCGTGACCTGCAGGAGTCCAAGGCCAAGAAAGAGGCGGAGGCCCACCAGCAGGAGGAGAGCGTGGAGCAGGCGGCCAAGGTGTGGGGGGGCCACACACCACAAGACAAGGCCGCTTGCTCTAGGGCAGGGACAGTCGCCTGGCTGGGTTAACTTCTAATTGCCTGGCTCAGATTTGCGACCTGCATTGACTCATGATGCTTCGCAAGGGCAATCACCCGTCTGAGGGCCGTGTTCCCTAGTTTTAGCATGGTAGTCCTTTCATTGAACTGGGCCCACCAGGATACTTCAACTTGTATACGACTGCCCAGTGGCAGCGCTTTCAGTAGGTTGATGGCCGCTATCAAAGTGTGCGACGTCCACTGTGCACGGCACATTCATATCCATGGCCCATGCACTCGGTTATAATGGCGCGTATGACCCCCAGCTAGTAGAGCACCTAGCTGCTTCACCACGCACATCGGAACGCCTGTCAATGTGGCTCTCCGGATGAGGATGTCTAGCCCGGGGCATGCACAGCGGACTCTGCTGCTGATGAGGATGTCTAGCCTGGGGCATGCACAGCGGACTCTGCTGCGTGCGTTTCGGCATGAATTCCCAGGGAAAGGTGATCCGTTCGCACGCGTGACGTGCGCCCGTGTATCCTATTCCCCCTTGCTGGCATACTCCACGGCTACGCATGCCATATGGTGAACCATGGCCTCAAAGGGTGCAACATCGACCTGGTGACGTGCGCCCGTGTGCCCTATTCCCCCTTGCCGATTTATCTTTGTCTTATGTATGAGCAGGTCCCTTGCTAATCATCATAGAGCTGTCGGGCCGACTTGGCCAGTCCTAATCGTTGTCATGGTTCTTATTATTTGTGAATTTAGCTCATATTTTGGCTTCAATATTTTTTTTTATTTATTTGGTGCGTACGTTCCCGGCTGCAGGTTCGACAGCAGAGCGAGGCCATCCTGCGGCGTCACCACGGCCTGCCCGACATCTCCCAGGCAGAGAAGGAGCGCTTCCTCAAGGAGCACCCGTACAGCCCCCACCCGGACAAGTAAGGAAGGGGGGGGGGGGAAGGAAATGGAGTGCAGGAAAGAAAGGGAGTGGCTCAGATTTTTTCTGTGGAAAGGGGGAAAGGGGGAAAGGGGGAAAGGGGGAAAGGGGGGCTGGAGGGGGGGAGGGGGGGGGGGGGGGGGGGGTAGATACATCCACACATCAAGAAATTTTATGATCAATTTACTCGGCCAAGTTTTTTTCTTACAAAATCGTGTCTTCTTGTGTGGAACTGACCGTAGATGCCAAAGAAACGTGCTTATAGGATACGCCCTGGGCCTAGTATTAAAGAGCGTTTCCCCGCCATCTCCTTTGATTGATGGAGAACTGGATGTGTCATACAAAACAAGTGCTCTCTGATGCCTAATCTAAGCTCTGCTCAGTCGCTTAGACAGCAATACCCTGACATCTGCAATACCCTTTTTCACTTGGCTGTCTTTTCGTGAGGTTCGTTGCTGCGGGGCGGTACGAGGGCAACCAACCTGTCATCTGGTCCGAATCATGATTCTAGAGGATGAGTTTTCTGATTTTGCGGCACCCTGTTAGTCTCAACCTCCCCGTTCTACCGTATTCCTGTGCTCCCTCCCGCCCTACGCCTGCCTCGTGTAACCACCGTGGCAGCCCGTCCGCACGCTCCCGTCGCAACTACACCAAGGCCAACCTGGCGTCCCAGTTCCAGGATGTCCAGGACGACATACTGGAGGTGAGATGCTTGCGCTTGGAATAGCATGGAATGAACTTTTCACGTGCGCAAGCCAGGTACTAGTGTATATTCGTAGTATGTATACGACTATGGGCTTTTGATGTCCGAGCTGCTTATGGTTAACGCCTGGTTGTCCGCTCATCCGGCAAAAGACTGCTTGCATGCCATCTCTGCATACCATTGAGGGCAGCACACCCACTTTTTTCCCGTCAAGCGATTTGGCAGGCAGGTCAAGGCTCAGGGTAAACCATTTGAGTTTCACAAGCGGCAAAATAATTTACGAAACAGTGGCATGTCCGTGCGAGTTGTCACGGCTGATCACGTGCCACTCCTATGTGTTTGTGGGCATCTCTCGATCTTGCCATCTGGTAGAGGCGCCGCCTATCAAGCCTTGCCTTAGCTGCTGGGTTCAAAAGTCAACGAGCTGTGAACCCATGAAGTGAAATGCCTGTAGTCCTGAGCCTCTCCATCATTTAGGACCCCCCCAAACCCTGAATCAACCTTCTAGCAATCTCCGTCACATGCCGTGGTGTATGCTGGCCTCTGTGTGCTCGTGTCACCTCGTAAAGACCATCTTTGGGAAACCTCACAAGCTTTCCCGCATGTCTCGTGTCCATCTTGGTTGCAACGGTTCCCCCGCCCCCCTTGTCACAGGAGCTGGAGCGCCGCTTGGCGCGCGAGCTCAAGTCCTTTGGTTTGGATCCCAATGCGACGAGGATGACGTGAGTGGCCATTGTCTTTTGAGTCGATGTGAATCCCTCCTTCCGTCTGCATGCATGCCTGCACGATCGTAGATCTAGTCCAACGTCTAAGCACCCTCCACACTAAATCTTCCATGCCCTCTCCTCTCCCTGCCCACCCCTACCCCCGTCTTTGTCCCTCGTCCTGACGCCCACACAACACCACACCACACCCCCATGCCAGCGACGAAGAGTACGTGATGGTGACCAACGCGCTCGAGGCGCGGCAGGCCGCGCAGCTGGCGGCCGCCACGGGCAAGGAGCGCCAGCTGGCGCTCTCCACCAAGGCCACGCTCCAGTGGTACGTCCACCGCGAGTGGCAGGACAGCAACGACGCGCGCGACCGGCGCGAGCTGAGGGAGCTCGACGTGGGCACCGCGACCGCGTCGTCTCGGGAGGGCAGCCGTAAGGGCTTGGGAGGATCCCTCCAGGACAAGGATTCTGGCGCGGGGGCGGGGGCGCCCCCCCCCGTGGCCACCGGCAAGCCGCCCTCTCGTGGCCCGTCCACGATCCCCGCCTCCAAGTCCACCAAGGAGGGGTCCAATCGGGACAATCAAGGCAAGGCCGCACCGAAATACGACGATGAGGATGATGAGGACAGGGACAGCCGGTACAGTGACGAAGACGACAAGGATGCGCCCAAGGTGACCCGCCGGCCAAGCATCACGGTGACGACTGCAAGCCGTAAGGACCAGCCTCCTCCCCCCGCGGCGGTGGTCGCCAAGCCCAAGCCGGCCGCCGCGGCAGCTCCGGCGGCGGCCAAGGGCGGCCGTACTTACTCAGAATACAGCGACGAGGATGACCGCTCGATCTCGGACCGTGACGACAGCCGCTACGACGACGAGGAGGAAGAGTGGCGGCAGCGGTCGCGCAAGGATGTCCGTGGGCCCACCACGGGTGGGGGCGGTGCTCCCGCGGCCCCCAGCACCAAGCCGGGCGCCTCAAAGGCGCGCTACGAGGACGACTATGACGACTACGACGATTACGATGACTATGACGATGACCGGCGGTACGACTCCCAGGCGGACGACAGTCGGGGCGGCACCACACCGTCCCCCGCAGGGAAGCGCCGCCGGCAATCCTCCCCGCCGGCACCGTCCCGCCTGGGGCCCGGCGCAGGGGGTCGTACGGGAGGGGACATCCGGGATGATGACCGGGCCATCAAGGGCCGTGCCCAGGGCAGGAGCGCGTATGAGGACGACGAGGAGGAGGACCGGAGCGATTATGACAGCGCGGACGACAGCCGGTACGACGACAGCAGGGGCCGGCCAGTGCAGGCCAAGGGGAAGGGGGCGGGGGCCGGCGGTGGGGGCTTGCGCCAGCGCAGCCCGGACCCCCGGTCAGACTCGGGCGAGAGCGTGGATGCGGGTCGAGGGAGGAAGCCGCCCGCTGTGCAGGTGGCCGCCAGGTAAGCGCGTGGCAATGTTCAGCTTGGGAAGGAGATCTCTTGAGAGGAGGCTAGAGAAGAGGAGTCGGGCCACTTGTGTGTAGGGAGCCCTTTTGGCCAATGTTGACATTGGAGGATGCCTCGTTGCTTATTTAGTTCATACACTGGGTGTTTCTTAGCACAGTTTGGACTTAGGGGTGGCCTCGTTGCTTATTTAGTTCATACGCTGGGTGTTTCTTAGCACAGTTTGGACTTAGGGGTGGCCGGGGGGGCAGGAGGGTGGCCGGGGGGGGGAGCAGGACGGGTTGGGAGAAAGGGGTGGGTTGTTGAGCGCGTGATGCCCTTGTTATGGACAAGCTGGCGGCAAAAGATGCCAGTAACGAAACCAGCACCCAGGTACGAAACCATAGGTCAGCTCACAGGAGGTTCGGACTAGACTGCAAGCTGCACTAGTGTGTGGCGGGGGAAAGAGTTGGTTGAGCTTTTCAGATTCGGTGGGTAGCCGTTAGCAGTCTGTGGCGCATGTGCAAGCCGTCGCTGGGAGCACCAGGTCTGAGATGCGTCATTTTACAGGTACATGCGACACCATCCATATCAGAATATCAAGGAGACCACATCAGAATATGTTTCAGTACATGAACTGTGCCCGCTACCGTTGGTCACCACGCGCGATGTCAGCGCTTCAAGGACCCTCCTGATATTAAACTGGAATGAAACCGCCCGGGACGAGGTTGTTTTTCAAAGCCATTTTGGTTGCCTTGACATGCCTATCCACTGTTGCACTGCCTCTCACAGTATCTTGATTCATGCCGGCCTCACTCCATGGCTTGCCCATGGTCCCCATGTGCCGAGGTGCTGACTTTCTGATCGTGCATCCGAAACGGTTGGGCCCTCGCGCCATGGCACATTCTGTGCGCCTCCCTTCAACCCATGTGTTTGTTTTCTTGCAGAGGACGTGGCACCGCCGCACGGCGTTCACCCAGCCCGTCTCCAACGCGGTCCGAATCTGGTACGTGGAACGGTGTTCTCGTTATCCTACTCGTATGACATGTGGGCGCTGTGTTCGTAAGTGCGATATGAGCACAGCTTGTGCGTAAACAGTTTGCCTGTATCCCGATTGCACCAATCCGTGTCCCTATTGTACCAATCCCCGTGTCAGCAGAGTTTATCCCTTGCAACAGTTCATCATAGCTGGATGGCGCAACGTCGCGATTGCTAACAATTGTCAGTAATACTTGCATCGTGTAGTGGCAGAGCCAAAGGCTAATGACACAAAACCATTGAGGAAATGCGCTGTTTCTTGCATGGTGGAGGCACAAACAAGCTTCCGTGTGCTCATATGTGGCACGATATGTTTTTGAAATCCGATGTAGTACGCATATCTATATACGCATATCATATATATAATCCGATGTTGTACGCATATAGCAGGGAGAGGTCCTGTGCGGCTACTGCAAGCAGTTCGTCGCTCGTCTGGGATGTCCAGGCCCTTGTAACCAAGTTGGAGTCTGTGGCCAACCTGGGATGTGGGTGTGATGTAAGCGTATGCGGTTGTGGCCAGCAGCTACATGTTGTGTATGGGAACGCCATGCTGCGCTGTAGTTCTTTCCAGTGCACTTTCCCTTGGCGCCCTCTCACACTATGATGACCCTCATTCCTTCCGTGGACCAATCACTCAAGCGCATGTTGTTGCTGTGTGCATTCGCCATTTGCGTTCGCCATTTGTCTGCTACCGCCAGATGTAGGGACACCGATACAAGAGCTGGGTGGTGGGAAGGGCCGCCGCAGCCCGGACCCTGGCGAGAGAGGCCCTGGCCTAGGCCTTCGGGGCCGCCGCCGCAGCCCCGACCCAGGCGAGGAAACGCCAGTATCTAGCTTTGCCGGCAAAGGGGCGTTTGAAGATGACAACAGGAAGAGGCCTGCGACTGCAGTGGCGACGAGGCAGCCAGAACTGTCGGCGGCAGCTCGGGGGGCAGCCAGTGACTTTGAGGAGGATGATGTTGAGGAGATAGCTTTGTAAGCTCTATGCATGCGATGACACAGCAGAGATCGTGCGTCTAAATCATTCGGGGGATACTTTGGTCTGTGCGGTATCAATTAATCGATTCGACACATGTGCTCCCGTTGGGGAGTCAAGGAGCACCTAAGTGCTTTTATTCCCGGAGTGTGCACAACGGGTAGGGGGGCAGAGACCCCCCCCTTCCCTCATGCCACAGGCATCCGACAGGGTGCTCCTTCTAAACGATCCGGGGTAGCCCCTGTGGGTGCAATAGGACCCCTGTGAGCATTACATTGCTATGGAGACATGAGCAAACAAGCCGTGATAATCGAGACGCATACCTAGTCTGGCGGATATGTCTGTTGGCTACTGGTTAGGCTAGATGCATGCATGGCTACGTTCTACCTTGCAACAGCGTTGCACTATTAATTAACACGTGCTCCCGTTGGGCAGTCACGGAGCACCGGAGTGTGTATATGGCCAGGTATGATTGCAAGGCTCATTTTTGGCAACAGTGGCGACCATGACTCTCAATGGTTAATTAATAGACACGTGACTGCGTCACGTGAGCATAAGTCCTCAGTGGGAGGGGAACATGGGATGGAATGGAGGGTATAAGCTATCTAGGTCCTAGTTACAGGGGCGTGGGCACCGCGGCCCGAATCGCTATGAATGCCATACTTGGTCACACGCGGAGCCCCCACAGGCTTGGGGGTGGTCTCCTTCATCACTACTTGCCATCTATCCTTGCGGACCATCTGCCTCCATATTACAGACAAACCAGGAGGCTGCCCGGGGGTGAGCCCGTCACGTCTAGTGTAGCACATGTCCATGCCGAGTCTGTCACGAAATGTCCACAGGTGGCGGCCTGCCGTGCGTGGTTACATGCAAATGTCTCGCGTGCAGACACGTGTGTAGTACTCCTACACACAGATCTCGAGTGATTTATCTAGTACCAAATCCGAAAGGCTTGCATCACTCCCCGGACAGGAGAACTTTTGCGGATGACTGTAGGTGTAAGTTGGCGATGCCATGGTATCCGGAGACGTCCGTCCTATAGTCAGCAAAATTGGTGCGAGAGGTCCCCAGTTCGATTCCGGTCGGATTCATTTGCAGATCGCGTTTTCCGCGTTTTCCGCGGCCTGGCACTGAACGCAAAGGTTTTCACCTTTGCGGAGTGTCTGATCAGAATATACGCAAGCTTGGCTGATTTCGATAGTACCGGCTACGCCCCCTTCTACTAAAAAAGAAGGATTCAGCCGTGTTCAGCCCGTCTCACGGTGCGAGACTGAACAAGTCTCGCGTGCAGACACGTGTGTAGTACTCCTACACACAGATCTCGAGTGATTTATCTAGTACCAAATCCGAAAGGCTTGCATCACTCCCCGGACAGGAGAACTTTTGCGGATGACTGTAGGTGTAAGTTGGCGATGCCATGGTATCCGGAGACGTCCGTCCTATAGTCAGCAAAATTGGTGCGAGAGGTCCCCAGTTCGATTCCGGTCGGATTCATTTGCAGATCGCGTTTTCCGCGTTTTCCGCGGCCTGGCACTGAACGCAAAGGTTTTCACCTTTGCGGAGTGTCTGATCAGAACATGCAAGGGCTAATACGATCTAGCCCGCGGGGGGCGTCCACATCTTGCATGGTTGATCATCAGGTCCCCGCCCTTCCAGTAGATCTTGGCCTCTCCGGTCGATCTTGCTTGTAGCAGAGGTATTCCAGCGCCACAGGTCGCGCCGCTGCTGCTGCTGAGCGGGGGTCAGGTCGTCGTCCAACATCTAGGTGAAGTCGCGACAATTAATTAATTAATTAATTAATTAAACACGTGCTCCCGTTGGGGAGTCACGGAGCACCGAAGTGCTTTTAATCCCTGTGTGTGCACAACAGGAGAAAGGGCAGAGACCCCCAGTCTCCTTCATGCCAGAGGCATGCCACAGCTGCATTCGGGCGCGCTAGCTAAACGGACACGCTAACGATCCGGCAATCTGTGGGTGCAATAAGACCCATGTGAGCATATCATAACAAGGAGCGTGATCAAGTAATCTGATCGAAGCCAGGGCGTGGCATGGCTGTACAAGGACTAAGCTATAAGGCTATGGCTGGTTGTGTACCGTGCGTTAGCGGTGCACGTGACTAGGTATGGTGGCACAGCTAGGCAAACATTCTAATTATTTAATTAATTAAAATCATAGCTCCGTTGGGAGCATATGTAACACATAGCCCTGAGAAAGGGGCATCTATGGGTTTGTAATACAATCAGGGCTACAACCTGCAGATGGAGGATGTGCAACTATCACCTGCTCTGGGTGCACAAGGTGCACCTGCACCGCCATGATGGTTCATGCCTCCTTAATTAACAAGCACAGGCACCCAGGGGGGGCTTGAGGAGAGGGCCTAGAATGCCTGCATGACATATGGGGTGGAAGGTATGTGGCTAGGCTATAGCTGGTGTACACATGGCATCTCGATCAGCAGAGAGTAACTCCCTGCATAGGCATAGTATGGCTAAATTCTTAATGCATCATCCATGGGAGGTCCCATTGTAGGCTGGGCGCGGCTAAATACTGAAACCAAAACATTCTAAGCATGGCTGCCATGGCGGCAGTGACTACCAATGAAGTCAAGCTAGGGCTACAAGCTATTCTAGCCCGAGCGCCTGAGGGCGTCCACATCTTGTGGTTGATCATCAGGTCCCCGCCCCTCCAGTACACCTTGGGCTTCTGTGGGTCCTGCTTGTGGCGGAGGTATTCAGGCCACAGGTCACGTCGCTGCTGCTGCTGAGCGGGTGCATGTCAGGTCGTCGTCCAGAGTCCAGGTGAGGTCGTGCAACCGCGCTTGCGACGAGAGAGGAACCGCTGCTTGTCCTCACGGGAGGCCGGGAAGGTGAGCAGGACTGGTGGGGGAGCCGCCTTGTCCCGTGAGTAGGGAAGGCGGTGGCACCCACGCAGTTCTACCTCACCTACCAGGCCCATGAGGGTAAGGAGCTGGTCCTTAAGCTCGTCGGCACGGGAGGTTGACGTCTCACCTGGCTTCTGGGGGAAGCGACGCAGCACCACCCGGCAGTCGCGGCGGGCGCGGTCGGTGGCCTCCCGTTGTTGAGCCTGGCGAAGGTCTTCAAGCTCCTGGAGCTTCGTAGCTATATATGGCGTCGGTGGTGGAGGCGGTCGCTGTCCGCAGCAGGTCCGCATAGGAGAGGGGCGGGAGATCACCAGCATCCAGCCGGGGTGGCTGGGATCAGGGATGGTGGCCGTCTGCTCCGCTATCTTTGGGACCTGTGAGGCAAGGGAGAACCTCCTGCGACAAGAGAGATTAAACCGCCGCTTATCCTTCAATGGGCGGAATTAAGGTGCCGCAGGACTGGTGGAGGAGCCGCCTTGTCCCGTTTGCGGGAAGGCGGTGGCACCCACGCAGTTCTACATCCGTCACCACCTGCCATCGTAGTGGATTATGTTATGCGCCAGGCACGTGCTCGCTTTGCTAGCATCGCAGGCCGTGCCCCTGGCCTAGCGATCACGAACGAGCTTGGAGAAGCTAGGGGGCCGACTAACAAGCAGAATTTACTAGCTGACCTCATTTATGCCGACGACATCACGCTCATCGAGAAGCCGGAGTCTGCCCAAATTTGGCTGGACTGCCTGGCGCTCGAGGCTTGGGCGGTTGGTCTAGAAATCAGCCCCAAAACGGAGGCCCTGGCCCTCGTCATGGCAGGCCCCCCACCCACACTCCGCCTCTTAGACGACACCGACTGTCAACTACCCTACTTCAGGCCGCTTCAAGCTGCTCGGCAGTTGGCTAGCTTCCCGACTGCGAGGACGACCTGACGACACGGATCGGCATGGCGTGGGCGCAACTCCATGACCACCGCCGCTGGTGGAGCAACCCCGCCCTACCGGCCCGGATCGTCAAGCGTGACCTCTTCAAGGTCGTCATTCTGACGATCCTGACCTACGGCGCCGAGACCTGGACACTGACGCAGGAGCTGGAGCAACGACTCGGCGGCAACGTCACCAAGATGCTGCGCAAGGCCCTTATAACATCCCCTTTGGTTGGCACACTAGTAACGAGGATTTGTCCGCTGATTAGCCCTATGTTTCCCACATTATTAGGCACAGGCGCCTGGCCGGGCCTAGCCGGGCACCTGGCCCGCGCAGATCAGGTAGACACATCAGATAGACTAGCTGGCACCAAGCCCGCCCAGCCTGGGCGATATGTCCTCACCTGGCGTGCCCCAGGCCGCGCGCGCGGCGCAGGGCCGCCACCCGTGGACTTTTCGTAATAGACTCGGCATGGACATGTGCTACACTAGACGTGACGGGCTCACACCCGGGCAGCCTCCTGGTTTGTCTGTAACATGTAGGCAGATGGTACGCAAGGATAGATGGCAAGTAGTGATGAAGGAGACCACCCCCAAGTCTGTGGGGGCTCCGCGTGTTCGACCGTGTATGGCATTCATAGCGCTTCGGGCCGAGGTGCCCACACCCCTGCAACTAGGACCTAGATAGCTTACACCATCCATTCCATCCCATATGTTCCCCTCCCACAGTCACGTGTCTATATTAATGAATTAATTAATCACCTGCCAGGCCCATGATTGCACCATGCATGGCGATGTCCAGGTACGTTGCCTCGGTACGTACATTAATTAATTTTAATTAGTTAATTAATTAATTAATCAATTAACTAATTAATTAATCAATCAAATTATTAATTAATTAATTAATAGACACGTGACTGCGTCACGTGAGCATAAGTCCTCAGTACATATGCTACTTATAATATGGGTGTGACTACATTAGTTACACAAAAGTTAAAGAAGCGGACAAATGTCGTCTGCATCATGCCCCAACCATATTCTAGATGGGGATATAATCCTCATCCAGGCTGTCCTCTACTGTAATGGCAGTCGAGGTGGCAGTGTAGCGGCTATCCGGTCAGGGGCCCAAAGAAAGTGGCCTTTGGCGTTCTTTTAAAACTAACAACGCTGTAAGAGGGACACGTGGCGGCCCCAGCACGTGTCGGCCATATCGATGGTCATGTCTCTTTGATTCTGATGTGCCATTGTAACACTGCAGGCCGAGGGACGAATGCATTCCCTCCTCTTATATCAGCAACATATACGGTCGCTCCCTGAGGCACACAAAGGCACAGCAAAGCTTTTCAAGTCTTTGCATTTGGTCCTGATGACCTTTTCAACATGACCCTTCTGGGCTTTGTGGGGGCACCCCCCTGAGGGGCCGCTTTGTCTAGTCAGTTCAAGGTCGCTCGCTTGCCCAAAAAATAAAGCCCACAATCCAAAGACACCGGATTGACATCAAACCATCAGCTTACAGCTCCGCTGCCTCGGCAAATGATGGCTTCATAATGTCCAGGGCTCAAACAATAGCTCCACACCATCTGGAGATAACTTCTCAGAACTGCATGCAGGCGATGTAGCAGCCATTGCCAAACGCCTGCACGCTGCGCTTAGTCACGCGCGTGCAGCAGTCCACATTCAGGTACACGAGCTGCTTGCAGTGCTCGGCCACGACGAGAATGCCGGCGTCCGTGACCCCCGTGCACCCTCCCAGGTACAGCTGGCGCAGCTGCTTGCAGTGGTTCCCCGCGGCCACCACGCTGGCGTCCGTCACCCGGTAGCACCCACCCACGTACAGGTTCCGCAGCTCCTTGCAGCTCTTGGCGACGGCCACAATGGACTTGTCGGTCACGCCGCGGCAGTCCTCGGTGTTGAGGCTGCGCAGCTGCGGGCAGTGGGTGGACACCGCCGTGATCGAGAGGTCGCTGCACAGGGTGATGCCCAGGTTGAGGTGGCGCAGCGCCAGGCACTGCTTGACGATCGCGAGTGGGCCGCGGTCGGTCACCGAGCAGCCGCACGCGTTGAGGCACTCGAGCTGCCGCGAATGGGACGCGAGCGCGGCCAGCGTCGCGTCGGTGATGCCGCAGCCGGCCACATTGAGGCTGCGCAGGGCGGGGCACCCGTGCGCAACCATCGCCATGCCCGCGTCCGTCACGGCCGAGTTGTCATCCACGCGGAGGTGCTGGAGGAGCGGGCAGTGGGAGCCCAGGGACTGCATGGACGCGTCCGTCACGGCGCCGCAGCCGCTGGCATAGAGGAAAACGAGCTCCGGGGACGCAGCCGTCACCGCGCAGAGGCCGGCGTCGGAGACGGACTTGCAGTGGGAGACGTCGAGGTAGCGGAGCTTGTTGCAGTGCTGGGCCAGGGTGATGAGGTTCTTGTCGGCGAGCTGCCAGAGAGGGAATGGGAGCACCTCCCACCCGGCCATCTCATCCGGGTCATCTCCGTCCCTCCTCCGGGCGCAGCTGAGCGCGTTTAAGTTGTGGCATTTGCCGGCCAGCCACGCGACCATGTCGGTCGCCCGATGGATTCGTGGGACATCCTCGCCGAAAATGGAGACCTCTTCCAACAGCGATTGGTCTACCGCTTGCCGCAGGCCAGGCGAGACCGAACGGAGCCTACAACGTTGTTGCAAGGGGACCTTCCTTAGAATTCGGGAGCCAACAAACGGGGTGTTAAGCAGGGTATCGAGCGCTGGTGTGCCGCCATCACTCGGCGTCTGTTCAGAGCTCATCCGATAAGCGTGACCTGCAGCCAGAGTACGCCAAGTGGTTGGGTTGGAGATAGTACAGGGGGGCGAGCAGGATTTCAGGATACAATAAATGCACACGCCACAATTATGCCAAAGGAACCATGCTCCTTGGGTGCCACGAAGCATTGCGGGACAAAAATGCCTTTGACACAACATCAGTTGTAAATTCCAAAAATGCCATGCTTACCAGTCCACTTTAGCAAAAAAAGGAAATACCGGCGGGGCTATGACAGTCAACAACCGACACGGTGACTTCTTGACCAACTGACTTCCTCGGCTGTCCACGGGAATCGAGCGCTACTGTCGCCGAAGGCGACCGTCCTCCACCGTTACCCCTCGCATTAGAAAGATGCCGATCAGCGTGCTCGTGCATGCGTAGGCCTTGTGCCAGTCCGGCGACCTCCTTGATATTTGGACTTTTGAGCTCGTGGCCGCTCGGAGTGCATGCGGCCAGCGTGGCACATGTTGCACCCCCAAATGCATGGCGTCGAGAAACATGGCCGGTTTGGCCAGCCGGGCGATTTTGAGTAGAGACCAGTCACATGCCACCACGGGAATTTGGCGTTAAACCTGGGCCGCAAAGAGGCTGGGTGGGACGGAGGCACTTTTACAGGTGCGTATTTACAGGTGCGGCGCCCTGTTGCAGTCACGTCACGAACTACAGACCCCAGACCCAGTCCAGGCGGCGTGGGATGGTTGCCATGTCGACGCCGGCAAGGCCATACTGTACACTGTAGTAGGAAAAATTATAACGTGACAGTAGTCAGTAGATACAGTCATTCCCGCGTTAAGTTGCGTTTCTTAAGGTTGCGTTCCCGCGTTAAGTTGCGGCGCCGAAGTTTGGGGGGCGACCGCAACTTAAGCATGGAGGCCATCGCAACTTAACGCGGTAATGACTCAATTTGTAGGTGTCAGGCCATTTTTGGCCGCGCAGGAGGCCATGTCTTGCCAAGTCCGGACCCGCTACGTGATTTTAGGCGGCAAAATACGCAAGCCCCACCGGCGCGCAAATTTCCCCGCCTGCTGGCTTAGGTGAAAAGCGCGAATAGTGCCGCAACCAGTTACGGCAAATTCAGTTTTGCAGCCTGCGGCCGGGCTGCGGTACATAAGAATCCACGACCATGCAGGGGCCGTCTGTAATTGAGACATCTTGCCGGAAATAATTACCACCATCATGCCGAATGCACCACAGAAGGGCAAAGACAAGGACGTTGAGGCCACAGGCAGTCTCGCTGCCTGTTATTATAGTGTTTACATGCAGGCCATTGACATGAGCAAACTGATGATGAAGCTTCCCTCGCGACTAGTTCCCATGTTTTGTCACAATCAATGCAATTAAGCAACCCGCCAAAAAGAGAGTCGAAGAGGGTTAAAACACACACAGTTGTGGTATAAAACGCAGGCACTGCGTGGCTGCCCACGGCGTGTTTTGCAGCCCGCCTTTGTCCAAAATATCTGGCCTGGAAAATGGACTTCGGCCGGCTTTGACGCTGCAGCTGGATCGGGCTTGACGAGAGCTGTCGAATGCCGTATAGAAGTTTGTCAGAGGAGGAGGTGGTGGGCTGCTAGCCTAATTCTACCGTTAAGTTGCGTTCCCGCTTTAAGTTGCGGCGCCAAGGCAAGTTTGAGGGGGCGATCGCAACTTAACGCGGGAATGACTGTATAACGTTTCCAGTCAGTCAGTCTGGCAATCAGCAATTCAGCATACATCTCTAGGGTACAGTCATTCACGCCTTAAGTTCAGTGTTTTTTTTAAGGTTTTCGTTACTAGTGGCGCTAGGCCACTTGTGGCGTTTCGAACTATGAAAACTTCAGTTTACTCGGCCAATGTGTGGCTTTAAGCCAATTAAAATTGGGCTTGGCACGGCCACGTGTGGCGGGCTGGCTTTTTGGTGCAGCAAATGACCCTACCGGCAGCGGGGTCAGCGCGGCGCGGCGCCGTACTGGCATTCCAAGTTCAAAGTAGTTCAGAACAGTATGTTTAATTATCTTAAGTTCAAACTAGTAGAATTTATTAGAATCATTCACGCCTTAAGTTGGGTTCACGCCTGAAGTTGGGTTGACCAAAAACCTCGAACCCAACTTAAGGCGTGAATGCCTGTACACAAGGCGGGCGAGCGTCTCCGTCTCAGGCATCGGCGCCGGGCGTACTTGGTAAATTAACAACAACGATTACCACTACAGCCACTGCTTAACAAAACGATTACTGAAGTGCCGAAAGTCGAAACACATAGTCAATGCAATGCAGTACAGTACTGTATGGCTGGCGAGTGACTGGAACTGAGGCGCCAGCCGCCAGGCCGCCAGCCAGCTGAAGCCAGAAAATGCACACAAGCTGCAGTCTGCACAGTGCACTCTGGTCTCTGGCAGCGGGCCACTTGCCACTTGGCACTTGGCCGGGCTCTACGTACATGCACTATGCAGTCAGTAAGTCAGTCAGTCATAGTAATACTCATAGTAGTTCTAGTACTAGGGAGGCTTGTGGCGGAACGCCGGCCGGAAGACCGGCTGACACCGCCAATTGTGGCGTAGCCTGTACTAGAGTGAACTTCAGGCACGGCCACCCTGTGGCGAAACGAAACTACAAAGTAGAACAGCACGGCCAAATTGTGGCTTCTTGGGTGCCCTGTCCAAGTGGGTGGCACCGCCACATTTTGCCAAAAAAAGTGCCACACCGCCACATTTGGCGGTGTATCGCCACTAAAAAAAACACTGCTTAAGTTGGGTTCGTGGTTTTTGAAGGGTCAACCCAACTTAAGGCGTGAACCCAACTTAAGGCGTGAATGACTCTACTCAATTCTACTAATTTTTTCCAGGTAAATAGGTGTACGTTTATTCCAAATATAGCCAGTAATGAATCCCTGCCTGGAATCCCTGCTAAACCTAGCCCTGCTAAACCTCAATTCTACTAATTTGAACTAAAGATAAAAAAACATAGTATTCTGAACTACTTTGAACTAATTACGCCGGAATTCAATTCGACCCAACTTAAGCCAACCCAACTTAAGGCGTGTACACTGTGTTGTGCGCTGTCAGCGGCAACGGTTGAAAAGTCACCTTTTCGGCCGGCGGTTACACGTTGGTGGTACAGTACAGTACAGACTGTAGACGATGGAGTGCGCCGCGCATCGCGGGTGATTTAGAGTCCCTCCCAGATGCCTCGTGGAAAGTAAAGACTGAAGCTTATTGCGTACGGTTCTGCGTAGTAACTAGTACCTGTGGATTTGCGTTGTCCACTATGTACTGTATGTAGCAAACGAGCGGCCTGGGCTACAGTACAGTAAAGCGGCCAGAGCATCAGATTCAGGGCCCGCGCTGTTACGTGGTCCTCCAGATGGGGAAATTGGGAAAAACAGAAGGCTGGACATGGGCTGGAGAGGCGGAAACCTTGGCCTTGCAAGTTGCAACGCATGACACCCAAGTACTACTGGGTAGTTCAGGGTTTGCCACTGCACAGATGAGCGTGGCATCCATAATAAATCTGCGTGGTCACAGTGAATGCAGGAATAAACAGACATGTTGGTGGTATGGAACCGGCTATGTCGTATTATGTGACAGCGTGAAAGGAGGCGATATGCGAGAAAATGGGGTGTGCCCCTCCGTCGGCTAATTTACGTTATGCATAACATGCACCAAGTAGGTTAACGTACCCAAACGGCTGGCCCTAGAATGAGCTGGCAAGATCCACGCGTATTAAATAAGCAAGAGAAAAACGTTTGAACTTTTTAATATAACGAGCAGATGGCGCCTGACCCCGAGCTTGGCACCCTCGTTGACAACATTCAGAGCATTGCTGACAATGCAAACAAAACGGGTACCATGCCTGATGCCATTGCCCTCTACACGGCCTTTTCAGACCTCTACGAATGCATCGCGGTCGTGGACAAGGTAACCTAGGATCTTTCTTTGATTACAGTAACAGCCCTCGCGTCCAAACTTGCAGATAAGATGAACAATTGCGAATTGGCTCACGTAGCTGATGTGGTGCCTGCGAGTCTGCTCTTCCGCTTTGGCTGCGTGCCTGTGGTCTACCTTCAGAGCATATTAGTTCAGCACCAGCGCCGCTGTGAGGATGCACTGCAGGCTATTCTGTTCAGAGGTGTTCCGTCGCCAATCCGCGTGCTGGCAGCGGATTGCATCTGCAAGCTGTCTCTCCGAGGAGAGTCCATTTCATGCTATGCGCAATCCAGCCAGTTCCAGGGGTGGCTGGCGAAATGGTCCTCGAAAACAGCGGGCAGTGGGGACGCCGCTGCACGTATCGGTACGTTTGTCAAGCATATACGTTCCCGTTTTCACCGCAGGGCCACACAACACCAATGTATCCCTGTTGTGCTTCCTTGACCCCCCACACATGCATGCACACATGCAGCCTGTAACGCGGTCATGCTTGCACGTGCAGGTATCCTTGCTAGTCCAGGTCTTGTGTATAGGAAACTTGAAGGAGCGAGGGATAATATCACAGTTCCAAAGATCACTCCAGTTTTCGGTGGTAAATTTGTAAACTGCCCTCCCGAAAGTGCCCCCGTCGCCCTCGTTGTGGGATATGCCATGCTGTCATCCGCCCCTCTCCCTACCGGCAATGTTGATGGTTCTGCAGACATCCGTTCAGGCAGGGACTATCATCCACGCCTAGACGGCTGTCATCCATGTTGCTCAGGCAGACTCGGCTTCTCCAGGTCGACTTTTTCCCTCCAATCTCTGAGCAGCGCCTCTTATCACATTATCTGTCTTTCAGGCGCTCCATGTCTTCCACTTTTTCCCTCCCTGCCTTGTCATACGTGCCATTCTTGTCACGCATGCCATTCTTCTGCCCCCCCAGGTGTCCTGCACGCCCTGGGAGCCCTGTTCCAGGCGCAAGGGCAGAAACTGGGCACGGGCCTGGGCGCGGTGGTCACCAATGCGGCCAAGCACGTCAAGGCAACCGAGGTAAGCATGCCAGTGCATTGCTTGGAGAGGAGTGTGTTAACAAGGTAAGCATGCCGGTTAATTTTTTGGAGAGGAGGATGTTAGCTTATGAGTCTGGTAGTCCGGTTGCGGAGATCAGAATAAGGTGACTACCGTTATTAGATTTAAAAAGTCTTACCATGAAGGAGGAGTAAAGTCAACACCCCGTAGCCATCACCGCTTGAAGCACTTTGTGCAAGGTCAACAACTAGAAAATGGAAGTTTGTTTGCTCACTCAAACAATTCCAGTTCCTGAGCGTCACACGCCTGGGAACGATGCAAAGGGACACGGCACATCTGCCGCGACATAGTGTCTGGCGCACGTCACTGGTCGGCGCGGAGCTTACATAGCAGAAGGCTGTTTGTGTGGCCTGCCAGTCATTTGGGTGGGTAGGCCTGCTGGTGACTCCCATGGATACGGGACTAACGGGGCATACACTTCAGAGTAAGAGCTCTCCCACTCACCCGGACCTACGGAACAGGTTCTTTACAAATGCAGGTTTAAGCCGGCGAGTTTAGGAGTGACAGGACTATCATCCCATTCTGTACAAGTTTAGTGGGGTCCACTGCGCCCTTCAGAATGGGCCTTTTCACATTATATATATAATATTTTAATATTTTAATATTTTAATATTTTAATATTTTTGGGTGGCCTGCCAGTTGTTGGGTTGGCCTGCCAGCGGCTCGCATGGCCTCTCAGTGATTTGTGTGGAGAGATTTGTGTGCTGGTAGGTGCGCCTAGTGGCGGAACTAAAATATATAGAGTATGTTTGCCCCCCTGAATGTTGTCTGTTTCAATCTTTGGATTCTCCTTCCTCGCTCCTCAATTCTGTGCGTGAGTGTTTGTCCTCCACTGCTCCTCTCGTTGTTTAGTGGGGTTTGGGGGTACCTTCATGGGAACCCGTGGCGCAGTCACAATATTTATCTTGAACCTTGATTCCTGCCCCCACCCCACACACACACCGCCCTTTGTGCCCACCCACCCCACCCCATCCCACTCCACCCCGTGTGTCCCCCCCCATCCCCCCTCGTCCCCACCCCCACCCCACCCCACCCAACCCCCCCTTACCCCTGTCCCCCCCCCCCCCAGGCCAACGTGCGTGAGGCCGCGGTGAGGCTGCTGGGCAACGCCATCGGGGGCGTGGGCGTGGGTGCGTCGGCCGCGGCGCTGGCGGAGACCCTCAAGGCCATCGGCCGCGTGGTGTCAGACCGCCACGTGCCCGTACGGGTGGCAGCAGCGGCGTGCCTCAACGCGATCGCATCCACAGGAGATGGCGGCCTGTTTGTGACGGGCGGGTTTGAGACCTGCATCTCCCTCTGCGTCAAGGTGGGTGTGTTATTACTGCAATAGATCATATTCATAGTATTTTTTCTTCTTGCTGTCAAGTTGTTTCTGACCGTGGGGTTTGAGACCTGCATCTCCCTCCAAGGTGATCGAGGAAAGAAGATCGCAGAGCGCTTGTTAGCCCATGTTATAGTGAGAGTGCGATCTTTGCCTTGGTGGGTGCATGAGTATATCCGTGTTGTCGAGGTTAGTTGTTTGAGATCTGCCTCTCCCTCTGCGGCAAGGTGAGTGTCGAGGTACCCTCCTTATTACTCCTCACCCAGTTTCTCTGTTCTCCTTGTTTGGCGATGTGATTACGAGCGGGTGTCGGGGGTAATGGTGCATGTGTGTGGAATGTGAGGGGCACTGTGGGGCAAGCGTACCAGCTGGCCCTAATGCTTGCGCATGATAAACGACTTTCCTCATTTTAGCATTAGCAGGGAGCGAGGGAGTTACGCGGCATGCACAGGGGGCGTCATGAGTGGCGCGTCCGCCCTTTGCTCCCACAGCATGCGTCACAACCATGATAATCACCAGAATTATTATTATTATTATTATTATTACTACTCAGTATTATTATTATTATTATTACCACCATAATTACAATTATGGTCGACTAATCCTCCAGGCTGTGTACAATTATGGTGGTGGCGCTGATATAGTCGTGGCGCCATTCCTGCGCAGTGCTTGGGAAGAACAGGCTTGCGTCATTTTTCAACGACACAAGCTCTTATCACGAGCTGTGGCTGACAATGCGCGTGTCTCCGTACTGGGCACGAGCCAGCTGCGTGCGCTCAATATCCTGTGTGCAGCCACATTTAAATATAATTATTTCATTTTTATGTAGACTCAATGTACTCAGCCGCCCTCACATCCATGCTGTCCCCTCTTCAGCATCGCCGTCGGCTTCATCGGATATGTACCACATTTGAGGCCTTGTAACCCCCTGCTAGCATCTGTCACATACGTTGGCTGCTTGGTTTTCCGTGTGATGTCTGTCAAATTTTTTCTGCAAAATTTGTGTCACCCCACGCAGGGTGTGGAGGACGCCGCGGCGCCCGTCCGCGACGGCTTTGCGGCGGCGCTGGGCAAATTCGTCGCGCTCACCTTCCAGCCCAGCGCGGTGGTAGGTCGAGAGCATCGTTGTCATACCCAGGGTGCATGGATAAATATTTTGTGTCCCGTGTGCTAGCACCAAGTGTGAGCACAGCCTATTCTGGAGTCCTGGGCTTGGTTCTTCAGCCATGCCGTCCACCCCGCTGCACCCTGCGCCCCACTCCACCCCATCCTCTTCGCGGCTTCTTCTTCCCCGCACATGCCAGGGCCAGGGGAGCTTGAGCCGCTGGCTCTAGGAGAGTGTGAAAACAAAAAGCTTGAAATAGTAAAGTTCTTAAATACGAGCGAAATGGCCTGCAGGGATTCTGGATGATCAGAGCATGAAGCGTTGCCACCATTGCCCCCCCCTCCCCCCCTCATTTCCTGGGCAAGAATGTCTGTGGTGGATGCACGCATGATGCGGTCCATGGGCGGCCCGGTGTGGCATCGCACAAGTAGCACAGAGATGGCTAGATCGTCCTCTTCTCATCTGCGTAGTGGTAATCTAAGCAGTGATCACGTAGCAATGGCACGCGCTGATCGAGTGCGTGGTGCCGGTTGTATAGCCATGCATGGGCAACTCATCCTCTTTTCCTGCCCTTCCCCTTCCCTGGTCACTGGCCGCTGTTTGTGGATGTTGATGTTTGCACGAGCAGGCTCAGGTGGCCCAGATCAAGTCTACGCGCCAGCTGGCGGCGACCAAGAAGATGCTCGAGGGAGCGGTCGTCAGCTCACTCGTCGTGCCATTCTGCCGAGGTACGAGCCCTTGCTGCGCTGCCACACGGGCCCCGCCCCAATTTATGAGCTGCCTCGCCCCCCTTTCCCTGTGCAGCCCCCCCCCGCCCCCCCCCCCACACACACCATTTTGGGTGTATCACACACCCAACATGTGCCCGATCTACCCACCCGGCTAGCCTCATCCCCAGCCTACGCCCTTAACTTCCAGCATACGCATGTTAGCTTGCAGCATATGTTTGGCTTTGCATGTGCATGGAATTGCATGCTAAGATGGCAACCGGGCAGCCGTACTCGCAATGCATCTTAGATGGTTAATTTCGTGGGTTGCAGGGGATGGATGGGGTCTTTTCCGTAGGGTTGGGGTTTTCCATTCTACCGTCGGCCCATGGGCACCATCAGGAGCGGCCTCCAAAGTATCCTGTGTGAAGCCTGTTTTTCACGTAAAGCTCAACATCAGTGTTTTCGAAACTATCGCAATTATATCATATTTGTTCATTTGCTGATCTACCCCCCATTCTCTCTCCCCCCCCCCTGGCCCCCTGCCCACCGCCACCACACACACACACACAAATACACACGCACATGCACTCACATTATTCTGCTTTCTTCCCCTCCCTCTTCTTGCCTACCCACCAGCATCGAGTGCGAACGCGAGGAACACGCGCGTGGCGCTGGCCATGGCGTGGGTGGAGATGTTCCACGTGAGTGCTCCCATGCGCTCGTGTATCAAGTCCTAGTGTGCAGGGCGGTGTCCCGCCACTTCGTGTGTGGGTGCCTGTGTGGAAGTGGCCCAGGCACGTTTCTTTCCGATGACCCCGTGGCCATATCAATGAGACAACCAGCGCAGGCATGGCATTACTGTATACTGTAGTGGCCATGGTACGCCTGAGACAACCAGTGCAGGCCGTAAATCTGGAGATTCCATAGATATCGTGAGGGTAATTCTAGGGAAAGGACTATTCCTTGTCCCATGGCGGCGATGCTCCACGCGAGCCATCCAGTCATTGATGCTGTTTGCACCTGCTTGAAAGCTTCAAGGTCATTTGCATCCCCCTTCAGGGCATCTCAGGCGTGCCGGACACTCATGTCATTTGCTACCGTTTTCTTTCATGCTGCGGTTCACCTGTCCTCTCCTCCACCTCCTCTTAATGCCAGAGCATCCAAGGCGTGCCGCACACCCTCATGGACACTCTTTTCACCGTTGTCCCTCCACGTCTCCCTGTCCCCTCTCTGCCCACCTCCCCCTTTCAGAGCATCCAAGGCATGCCGGACGTGGACGACGCCAAGCTGGCGGAGCTGGCCACGCACGCGCTGCACATGCTGTCGCCCAACCTGAGCGGGGAGCCGGCAGCGGAGCTGTTCAACCCGACGACGTGGAAGGGACAGACGGGCGTCATGGCGCACGCACAGGTATGGCGCGAGGGCAAGGGGGGCCACGCACTGCTCGGAAAGTGCTTCACATACATGGTTTACTGCTTCACATACATAGTATAGTGCTCTGCATACATAGTATAGTGCTCTACATACATAGTATAGTGCTTCACATACATAGTATAGTGCTCTACATACATAGTATAGTGCTCTACATACATAGTAATGTGCTTCCCATCGGCGTGATGGCTCACCGCTAGCATGAGATCATGGCCAGGGCACCGAGCTCTGCTTGTATCGTGCCCTGAAACAGGGGTCATGGTGCACGCACAGGCATGAGATACAAGGGCACCACGCACTGCCTGCGTATTGCAATCCATCGGCGTTATGGTGCAGGCATGCGCAGGTAGGAGAATTTCAAGGGGCACACACCCACACTGGTGGTGGCTGTGTGGTGTAGCACAGGCATCATCATGGCATAGCACGCGCAGGTACACGGCAAGAGCAACGTGTGTGCTTCCTGTGGCCAGGGGGATATGGATGCTCCAGTGGGCAAGGGGGCGATCGCCTCTCTCTTTGTATGGTTGGATAGGTATGCGCATTGGAGGGTATTCATGCGAGGGTGTTCTTGGTTCTCCTGGCTACTTCCCCTTTTATATTGTCTGCGGGATTTCCCTGAGGTGGCACATCAATGCTCCGATTGGTAGTTCTTATCTACTGCGTCGGGATTCCCGTACGTTGGCCTGTTTATGCTCATCTTGGTGGTCCCTGTCAGCTCACATGGGCATGGATGGGCTCGCACTGACTCGCACCTTCTTGGACTGTGTGCCTCGCCTTGGCTCCCCACTCTTTGGAGCGCCTTCCTTGTGGCTCGTCTCTGTCATTCTTTGCTCATCTCATTCTTTGCTCATCCACCGAACCTCGGTCCCTCTGCCGTGGCTGCCGAACGTATTCCGCAGGCGTGCGTGCTGTACATTGTGCGCGTGGGCGTGATGGAGCGCATGCCGGAGAGCGGGCAGAAGGTGCTGCTCGACGTGCTCGTCAAGGAGGTGGGTGTGAACGGGAAGGAATATACGTGGGAAGGGGCCGGTTTGTATGCTGTTATTGTGTAGTAAATGGATAGGTATGGCTGAGAGTGGCCAGCATGTGCTGCTCGACGTGCTGATGAAAGAGGCGGGTGGCAAACATGGAAAAAGGGCAGCTCAGGTTTAATATAGATAGGTGCATGTGCGGTATGCTAGAAGGTGTTGTTCGACATGCTCGGGAAAGAGGGGGGCCCAAGAGGGAAAGGGAGGGGCCAAGAATAGATAGACAAAGCCTTTTTTCGAATGCTCTCATATTACTTCGATGAACGACTGACTGACTGGTCGCCCACAGCTGTCCTGCACCACGGAGTTCAATGCCTTCATCTTGCTTCCGTGACTGTTTTGTGAACCTATGGTTCACCTTTTCATGCCTGTGTGTCACGCAGCAGCTGTCCACACTGTGGGAGGGTGCTTGATGACCTGTATTCTACACCTGTTCTGTGCCCAGTGTGTGCCCAGTGTGTGCCCAGTGTGTGCCCAGTGTGTGCCCAGTGTGTGCCCAGTGCGTGCCCAGTGTGTGCCTAATATTTATCACATCGTATCGCGCAGCTGTTGCTGTATCTTGAAACTAGTTTTGTTGTAACGAATTGATTGACCCATTATTGATGAATGCGTACCGCGCAGCTGTCCAACACCGTGGAGGTTGCTTCGATCCCTTCATCGAGCCTTTCATGAAAACATCTTATTTATTGAACCTTCCAAGACAACATCTTATTTATTGAACCTTTCATGAAAACATCTTATTTATTGAACCTTTCATGAAAACATCTTATTTATTGAACCTTTCAAGAGAACATCTTATACCTTATACCTTATACCTAATACCTTATACCTATTTTGCGCCTGCGTATCCTGCAGCTCTCTAACACAGGGGGGAGCTCTTCAACGCCTGTATCTGACTTTTATGGTTGTTTTCTGGACCTGGTCGTGCACATATTGTCGACACCCTCGTGTCATGCAGCTGTCCAACACGGTGGAGGGCATCGCCAACGATGCGATGGACGCGGTGGCGCTGCGCCTGCTGGTCAACCTCATGGCACTCGTGGGCGAGGTAAAAAAAAAAAATTGTTATCTTGGAAAAAAGCTTGTAGCGGAGATATTGCAAGCAAGAAAAAGAGAAGGGAGGTTTCTCTCAGGGTTGTGGGGGAGGGGAAGTTGGGTGAGTACCAGGAAGCAGTGGATGGCATGCAAGCGACATGCATCGGGGGGACGCGCCACCACGCAACATCATGGCGCTCGTGGGGGTGGGAGGTGAGCGGGGACAACCGTGGCTCAAGCCACATGATACTACCAACTGTGGCTCAAAAGACGCGTGTACAAGAAATAAATAAATAGATAGGTAGATAAATGCACGCGTTACAGGCTCGCGGAGACGCGAGAAGAGACTGTGCTTGGTGCGGAACAGGAATGTGCAACGGAGGGGGGGGGGGCACGGATGGCGCATGGGAAGCCAATGTTTGGTCAATGGTTGGAAAATGTTCAAGGCAGGAGTGGACATGAAAGAAGGTTTTGCCGGGTCCCTACATTCATTCGTTTTTGCGCTCCCTGGATGGCCGGGGGACTTGCACATTGTTGACGCTTGGTAACAAGTCCACGATGCCGTTTTCCAAGTCAACGATGCCGTTTTCTTGCTTGGTGTGAAGTTCCTCAATCTATTCATGCCTGGCCAGTTCTACCATTCCTGCACCAATGTGACCGCAGTCCTGCCCTTTTTTTCCCCTCGAGCTAGTAACATGGCTGGTTAGTAGCCCTTACGAGTGACCTTAGTAGCCCTTACTAACACAGGCGGTCGCGTTGTTTGCACGGTGATCCCACGGTCGAACATCCTGCAGGTGGAGGCCTCGTCCGAGGAGGCTCTGGAAGAGGCCATGACCAAGAAGCTGTCGTCGCCCGTGGGACTTGTGCGCATCGAGGCGGCGCTCGGCGTGGCAGCGCTCGCAAAGGTGTTCCCCGGCTCCACGAGCCGGCTCATCTCATCCGGGGTGGACCGACTCGCCAAGCTGCGCAGCAAGCTCGAGGTCAAGGTGAGGCAAAGGGTCCATCTCATGATTGTGAGGCCGGCTTCACAACCAATATGTTTCGCATCGGAGTGATTGGGTTTGACTTTTATAGCGGCCACCATGTGGCACAAAAAGGTAGATATGCTTACTGCATTGTCGCCCGCGGGAGTTGCTGAGTATGACAGGCGATGTGCGCTTAACAAATGCATTTCTCTTTTTGCCCCTTTTCTCCCCCCTCTTCCCTCCTGCCCCCTCCCTCCTGCCCTCGTTACTCCCCCTCCTCACGACCCCTCCCCACCCGCCCCCTACCATTTGCCCCACCCCTCCTCTCCTCGCTCCTCCCTCCTGCTGCCTCTCTCCCGGCCCCACCCTGCAGGGTGACCCCCAGAAGCTGCGGACCGTGCTGGACGCGCTCCACGGCTACGCGCTGATGATCTCCGCCATCCTCGCCGCACTCCCCCAGATGCCGCTCGGCGTGCCGTCCAGGTATGGACTTGGTAGACTTGCGCAGCGCTGCGCCCTTTTGTTTGCCCTGCAGTGCGCGGTACAATGTGGGTAAGGTAATCTAGTATAGGACAGTGGAGTTCCAGCACTGCTGCGGATGCCGCTCGGCGTGCCGTCCAGGTGCAGACCAGGATGCGTCATGCCTAGTTGGTTGCAAGGTGGTTTGCCCTGATAGTCACGTGCCCGCTCGCCTAGCCGGCCAGGTACGCTCTTGTCATAAGAGGTGTATTATGCTCTATCATACTCTGTCTTGATTGCATCGTGACTCAGTTGGCAGTATCATTATTGTCGCAGCCGCAGATTCCGCTCGGCACGCCGCCCAGTTACGGGGAGTTGTATATATGATTGAGAAGTCTGGTTGGGTAACGCAAAGCATTGTTTGTTTGTGCCCTTGCCTTCGCCCACCCCTGCATACTCGCCGAGTTCGTGGCCACCCAGTTTTGTCACCTTCCCACTTGCCTGTGTTTGGCTTTTTCCTGGTTTTACCATGTGCCTGCTCGGCTCCCCTTCCCACCGCCTCACGCACCTCAGTGTCTGCTCACCTTATCCACTCTCATGCTGGCGTGCCTGTGCTTGGCTGTACATTTTCGCCTAGCTCTTTCTCCCATAACGATCCATTGGTCACTTAATCAACGACCTCATTCAAAAAAAAAGTTAAATTTAAAAACGATAGAGAATTGAGAAAATATTCTCAATCGCCTTCTATGATTGATTTGAATGCTTATCCCACAGCCTCACATAGTCGACGCTCCCTCAGCTTCTCCCCTTTCGGCTCGCTTGCCTATTTGCTCATTCGCGTGCTTTCCTCCTCGCCCCTGCTTTTCTCCTCGCGCCCCCTTCGCGCCACAGCCTCTCCCAGTCGGTGCTGGTCATCTTATCCTTCCATCGCTGATTCCCTGTATTGGGCCATATCGTTGTTTGCACGCTCGCATGTATTACTCCCCTTCGTGCCACAGCCTCACCCAGTCGGTGCTGGTCATCGCCGTCGAGATGGCGCAAGGCGCATCCAAGAGCCCCGCCGTGCGCGCGGCCGAACGTGGCGCCGCGTGGAACCTGCTCGCCGCGCTCATCCTGTGCATCCCCGCGGAGGTGACCAGCACGCGGCCACCTCGACATTTGCCGCTCTACACTAGTGCTATTCGAGAGTAGCAGTTGCCATATATGTGTTGTGCTTGCTCGCCGCACGTATCCTGTCGCGGAGGTGAAACATGCGGATTAACCTGGGATTAACCCTGTAAGTCTTAGTTTATATTTCTTGTGTACCGACAACAAAAGGAGCAAACTCCATCCGTCTTGTTTCTACTGTCTGTCTTACCATCCTTCCCCCCCTCACGGTGCTGGCCCGTCCTTAGTTGCCACCCATGTCCGTCCCATCACCCACAACCCATCCACTTTGTCCAAGCTGTCTGTCTTACCATCCGTCACCCCCTCGTGGTCCTTGCCCGTCCTCGGATGCACAACAAATGGGCATCCCATCACCCACAACCCATCCACTTTGTCCAAGCTGTCTGTCTTACCATCCGTCACCCCCTCGTGGTCCTTGCCCGTCCTCGGATGCACAACAAATGGGCATCCCATCCACCCCACCGCAGGAGCGCAACCCGTCCATTTTGCCGCTGTGGGACATCCCCTTTGACGACAACGCGCTGGAGCGGCTCGAGGTGCTCAAGAACAATGAGTCCACGCTCGTCGCCGAGATGTGGTGGGTGGATCGCTATCTATATTATAGCAAGAGGCTTGTGATACTAAGAACATGTTAGGGTACCATATAACTAGTTCATGCTGGTTGTTGGAATGCTGTGTGTTCACCATCGCAATATAGGAAAGGGCTTCTCATAGTAATTAGCATGCGATCATAGGATTTACGAGTCCACGTTTGTTGCCAAGACGTAATGTGCCCACCACCGGTTTACTGTAGGCCGGATGTGATGATGCTGTGCCGATGATGATGAACCCCTTTATATAAGGGGGTAAGGGGTTTGCTTTATATAGCGCTTTATATCATAACACACTATATCATGGCGCTTTATATCATAACACACTATATCATGGCGCTCTATCATCATAACACACTATATCATGGCGCTTTACATCATAGCGCTCCTGTACTCATGTGGTGTGCATGTGCCATCTGGCCATCTGGCCACCATCAGCTTCCCTCGTGCAAGCCTGCTATCTCTTTCCACCGTTTTGATCGGTAAATGCTTGGGTTAGTCAGTAACAGTCCAACACAAAGCCATGCCCATGTCATCGCTCCCTTTAATGGGCAGGTTGACCCACTGTTGCACCTTTTGATTGGCCGGTTGACCCCGCTGTTGCTTCCTTTGCTCGGCCGGGCGACCCATTGTTGCTCCCTTTGGTTGGCCGGGCGACCCATTGTTGCTCCCTTTGGTTGGCCGGTCGACCCACTGTTGCTCTTTTCTCTCTTGCTGAGCTCCCCTGTCGTTTTTGCCCACCCTTTCCTGTCGGCTGGTGGCGGCGATACCCGCAGCTGGTGGGTAGCGGCAATGGAGGCGCTGCAAGCATTAATTATGAGGGACATCCAGCCGCTGCTGGCCAAGGGGCAGCGCCCGCCCCAGCTGGCGGCCGTATTGCAGCACCTCACTGTGTAAGCCCCCCCCCCCCCCATCCCCTCCCCCCCCCACCCCCTTCCTCTATTTCTGTGTGTCTGTGTGTGTGTGTGTTTCTGTCTCTCTCACACATGCACACATTTTCATTAGCGATGTGTGGCCGCGTCATTATATGGGTGCATGATGGGATGCCTACCCTGCACTTGTCTTGGCCGATTCCTCATACTTGCCTTGGCTCCCCCTTACAATGGTCCTATAATACAATGGTCCTATAGTGTCTCACCGCTGCCGTGCCACTGTCATTGCTCCCCCCACCAACTCACCCGCACTCATCTTGTCCTCTTCCCCTGCTCAACTTCTTCCCCCTGCCTTCCCCCGGAACGCTAAGCCCAACCTAACGCCCACCCCCGGCTTCTCGCCTCGTTTTCCCTTCCGTTACCCCCACGCTGCCACCCCTACTCCTCACCTGGTTCTGTTGGATGGTGCACAGCACTCTCCACCTCTGTGCACCTTGTCTGCCCTGCACCGCTGCCCCCCACTCCCTGCCATCGCTGCCCTTCCCCCCCTGCACTCACACCACTGCCCACCACTGCTCCATTCCCACTGCCCTTTTCCCCCCTCACCCTCACCCTCACCCCGCCTACGCACCCTACTTCCCCCGCCCTCCCATCAGCGCGCTGTCCATGATCCTCTCGCCGATGATGTCGCCCTCGTCCACACCCAACCCGGCGGCGCCCAACACGGGCCACTGGGTGCGCCTCTTCACCCTGCGCACGCTCGAAGCCTTCCGCGCGCTGCCCTCGGCCAGCCTGTACCGCGCCAACCATGCGGCGCTGCTGGAGATTTGCAGCGCGCCCTTCCGGTAGGTGGCCCCATAATCAGTGCTGCATGCCCTTCCAGTTGGTGTGTGGCAAGTAGGCAACCCACCCTTCCGGTATGCGGCCGGGGAAAAGGATGAGGAAAAGGTCTGTACTGGTATGTGCTATTAGATAGGCACCACATGAACTGGTATGTGCTATTAGATAGGCACCACATGAACTGGTATGTGCTATTAGATAGGCACCGCACTCGTCCAGTAAGGTGGCCAAGGAACATTGGCACTGCGTCTTTTTTTCTGGGTCTGGATGTGGACTGCGCTCTTGCGGTTGGTGGCCAAGGGAAATGAAATAACACAACTTCCTAAAATAGCGTCCATCAGTCTGGTGGCCAAGGAAAAGGACAAGAGAAAGGGCCCTGTCGGAACATGCTGGTAGATAGGCATTTATGGTAGGTTGCATGGAAATAGGTCTCGTGCCTTCCTGGCATATCCCTGCCTAGCTCATCTATGTCTTGGCGTGGATGCAAGTGCAATTGTCTGTCACACTTACGCTTAAATCGACTAATGCAGTCCTCTGGGGGTGTGACAGGGTAAGACAAGAAACCTGACATCATGGCCTACTTCCTGTCGGCGGCGTGCCATGGGACCCTGGTTGATATGCCAAGCTCGTACGTGCCCCAGGATGGCTACCACCACGGCATGTATTTATTTTTTTTCTTTCTTTTTGACTGTGCACATGGCATTTATCCCTGTGCCATGCGTTCCTGCAGGGATGTGACCACGGCGGTCGCCACTTCGTTGCTGGACCGCATGCTCGACCCGACCGATGCCGTGCTGGGCCCGCTCGTGCCCGGCAGGTGAGGGGATAACTCTATACTAATAGATAAGATACTACTAGTACTACTAGTAGTACATCATTTCATAAGATGCCAACATTCTCTGCCAGCGGATGCTCTGCTGTGTTCTGCTCGTGCCAGGCAGGTGAGGGGCTGAGTTTATAATATGAGAGTTTATCGCTTGTCATGGTACTAGTGTCATATCTTGTCCAACGGATGTGGTGCTGTGTTCTGTTCCGCTCATGCCAGGCAGGTGAGGGGACGAGTTTGCATTACGACGGTTTATAGATCGTCATGGTATCACACAACTCTTTGCTAACGGATGCGGTGCTGTGCTGTGTTCCGCTCGTGTCGGTTGGTGTGTGGCCGCCTTGTCGGCCTGGTGGTCTCACCACCGCGTCCCAAGTGGAACGTTTTTTTCATGGCATCACATCCAGCACTCCGTTGCACTGTTATGTTGATGGTGATGTTCGTTACCCATATGGCGGCCCATCCCATCTTCACCTGCCATTGCATGTGCTCTCCCAATCTCGTTCACCCTGCGTCTCTCTCTCTCTCTCTCTCTCTCTCTCTCTCTCTCTCTCTCTCTCTCTCTCTCTCTCTCTCTCTCTCTCTCTCTCTCTCACACACACACACACACACACACACACACACACACACACACACACTCACTCACTCACTCACTCACTCACTCACTCACTCACTCACTCACTCACTCACTCACTCACTCACTCACTCACTCACTCACTCACTCACTCACTCACTCACTCACTCACTCACTCACTCACTCACTCACTCACTCACTCACTCACTCACTCACTCACTCACTCACTCACTCACACAGACACACACCACGTTTCTCACATACTCCCCCCCCACGTTTCTCACATGCTCCCCCCCCCACGTTTCTCACATACCTCCCCTCACGTTTCTCACACACTCCCCCTCACGTTTCTCACATACACACACACACACACACACACACACACACACACACACACACACACACACACACACACACACACACACACACACACATCCATCGTTGCTGTGTCCCCTGCCTGTCCCGCCGGCGGCGACGACCTGCAGGGATAGCCTGGAGGACCAGCTGCGTGCGTTCGAGGGCGGCATGGACGGCCTGCTTCCGTGCCTGTGGAATGACGGAGATAGCCACGCGCAGTTCCGACTGGTGAGATGCCGCGCTTTTCTCTCATACGTCCCGTGTGTGGAACAAACAGGGGACATCCATCCGTTTTGGAACGATAAAGATGCCGATAGCCATGCGCATTTTCCCCCAGTAACGTGCTGCGTGCACGTGCTTGGGCTAGAAGCAAACAGGCAAAAGTTTACCTCCCCAGACCCTCCCATGAGTACCTCCCTCTGCAGTTCTCTGTCGCGTCTCCTGCCTGGCCGCCTTCCACCGAGCTATACTGTAGCTTTGAATTATGATGCCGAAGAAAGGGAAACAAGGAACGAAGAGAGATCACGGTCTGACACTACGAAGACACGGAGGCCCCTGCACGTGCGATGCGGTGCTCACATCCCAAGTCTGTGCTGTTTCTTTCTGTGCTATTCCTACTATACTTTGCAATTTTACTCGTACATCTCACAAGGTCATGCTGGTCTCTTACCCTCCTGCACCAAACTCTTTCTTCCACTCCTCCTCCTTCCCCGTCTTTTTCATTTCCGCACCACGGCTGCATGCCCCACCAAAAGGGGGCAGGCCGAAAGAGGGACAACAAAAACACTGCCTGCTCGTCATCAAAAGGCATTCCCGCGGCAGTCATCATGCAGGCCCTCGTTCGTGAAGGTGCCTGTTGGGTCCGGACCGGACTGTTAACAGAAACACTGAAGCCTGTCGTGGTTTTCTCCTCTTAGAGACCTGCTGTTGCTGCGGCCCACCGTGCCTGTCAACCCGGGGCCCCTGCAGGCACGCCCCCTCGCGGTGGAGCTGGTTGACCTCGAGCTGATCATGTTCGGCCTGCTCTTCTCCAAACAGGTGGGCACGCATGTCTAAAGACCATGTGGGGGCTAACATACCATGTCCGGCCTGCCTTCTCCAAGCAGGGGAGGGCCATATCCAACACACCATACTAGTCTATTTTGAGGTGGTGTGTGTTCTGCAAGCGCATGCCACACCTTCCATGTCATTTCCGGTCTGCTCTTCTCCTACAAGGGGAGAGCCATATCATTAAACATGTCATACTAGTTGGTTTAACAAGAAGCTACTTCACGCCACCTGCACTTGGATTTCTACCTAATAACACCACTGAGGTAAATAAGCCGCCCCGCCCTTCCCCCCCCCCCCGCCCCCCTTACACACACACACACGATCACCTTCCTCGGCCCTTCGTAAGTTCCCCCCTCCCCTTTCCATGCCGCCCTGCAATCCTCTACTCTTTTCTCCCCTCCCCCCCTCCCCAGTCGACCAAGCACCGCCAACCACTTCTCGCCCTGGTTCAGCGCGCGGTGGGCGAGGCCAAGCGCAAGGAGAAGTACCGCATGCCCAACCAGGCCAACACGTGCGCGGGGCTGCTCATGGCCATGCGGGCCGCCGCGTCCGGGGGGGCGGGCGTCGCGGTCGTGAGCGGACGGCAGTCGGCCTCGGCGTCGCGGCAGACCCCGGAGCTGACCGTGACTGTGCAGCAGATATTCCAGGCACGTTGCAGTGTTTAATGCGAGCGCCCTCAAGTGATGGCTCACCGTGACAGACTTGCAGTGCAGCATATACGCTAGTCCACGCAGGTTGCCATTGGATGAGAGCGTGTGGGCATGTTTGGAGTATTGGTGGGGATGCTAGCACAGGGCTCACACTGAGAATGCAGCAGATTCGCAGGTTGGCATATTTCAGCCAGGTTATGGTATGTTATGCCATGGTTGGGATGCGGGTGGCGAGCAGGGTAGCTCACGTGGGGATGATGTGCCGGTGCAGCACAAGTTGCAGGCAGGCGGAGCCGATGTTCCATGAGGTTGGCAGAGGGTCGTGGTGGGGATGTCGAGCAACCGGAGGCTTTGAATGGTACTGATAGGGCGCACCGGGATGCTGCAGCACATATTGACCGTTAAGTTGCTCGAGGGGGGCACCGTTATGGCAGGCGTGGTCTTAGAAACTCTAAATCCAGGAACACTAAATCCAGGTTGAGGGTGGTGGTAGAGGAAAAAGGATGTTGGTGGGGATGTAGAGGAAAAGGAAGACAACGGTGGCGGTGGTGGTGGTTCACGGTGATCGTGCAGCAAATATGTGTCCCCAGGGCGGTCATCGGGTCCTGGGCGAGGTTGGAATGAGGATTGTGATGTGAGAATATTGTGTGTGAAAGTTGTGAGTAGGGGAGGGTATGGGGGGTATGGGGGGCCACGTTGCCGGTATGGGGTCGATGGCACTCGGCTTGATGGTGCAGGGTGGGTTCCAAGCACGTCTGGGTGGTGTGGGGATGCTGGTCAGGAACGGGAGGTTGTTCATGAACGCTTCTATGACACTGCAGACGTTCCAGGTAGGAACGAACACTTGTCCTTGGTAATCTTGTTGTGCCAATAATGGCATGCATGCACACACACACACACACACATACACACACACACAAACACATCCACACATATCCCTCACCAGGCCGTGCTGAGCCAGGACGGCATTGGGCCAGAGCATCGGCGCGCGGCGGCCGAGGTGCTGGGCCTGCTGGCGCGCATGGGCGATGACGCATACGCGGCGCACCTGGTGAGGGCTGTCACTTTTACCCTAAACCCTAATGTGGCACTTTTTTCCTTCCTATATTTACTATATATGTACTACTATGAATATATGTGTAGTACTATATTTCCTATTTTGCGATTCTGTTGGCCTGGTGTCGTTGCTTGTGCCATCAATTTGCTGATGATATTGTTTTCAGTCTCGAAAACCTTGCCTCCTGGACTTCAATCGTTTTAAAACCAAATGAAAACTTTCAATATCTGTGGGACTCTTCTCATGGCGGGGCAGTCTTGTAGGTTGTATACGTCCACTTGGACCAACCTCTCGTACGTGTTTCTCGCCTTGCGTGATGCCAACGCGCACACTCCTTGGATTATATATATTCTCACCCCCGTAATTTATCATTCTCAGTAGATATACATGATCATATGACTGGGCTTTCTTATTTTCTGTGTTCCGCGGAATCTCAGTTTGGGGCAGCTAGCGTTTTCATTTGTGTTGCTTTCTGGCGACAACATTATCATATGATATCTTATCATTGCCACAACCACAGTGCCGTGCCCAGCCGTGCTGGCGTGGCGTCTTGCCGCTACCCATGCCATGTGCCGCAACTCGCCACAGATGTCGCGTGACATGCCTTGATGGGATGCAACGCGCTGCTACTCCCAACTGCCCGCCGCGACATTGCGCGGTGTGCTGCCAAGTACTGCTTACACTGTGGCGCCCTCTCAAACTGTACCCTGCCATGGCACAGTGCATCGTGCTGGTGTTCTGCTCCTATCGGCCTGCTGTGCTGTGGCATGCTGCATTGCGCTGCTGCTCACACTGCGGCGCCCTCCCCCAAACCACCACCCTACCAAACACCGTGACGTGCTCCTGCCATAATGTCGTGTGTGGTTGGCCATGCGGATGCCCGGTCCCTTGCCGGTGGCGTGACGTGGCCCAGGTGCGCACGAGCCTCAAGCTGGCTGGCTCCCCCGGCACGGGCGACAACTCCATCTACGCGCTCGCGGTCGGCTGCATCAACCGCAGGTAGGGTGCATAGTCCACAGGTGTGCGTGGTGTGCCATTCATGGGTGCATCGACCGCAGGTAGGGCGCACCAACCGGTAAGGCAAGCGGGCTATGTGGTGGGTGCATCCACTGCTGGGACGTGGAGCGAGTCACAAGGAACCAAGCAAGCAAGCTTTCAGAGTCAGACTACTTGGGGGAATCGGACCTTGCGCTGTTATAAAGCTCGAGGCGGTGCATGTGTGTTGGGGGGTGGGGGGGGGCTGCCTAGTGTTATCCTTGCTTTCTGTCACGAACCCCTTGGTCCACCTCGCCTTCCTGTCCTCCTTTGCGCTTGCCTAGTGACCTCTGTTTCTGGCTCTTGTCCCTCTCACGTGTTTGCGATCTCCACTTTTTTTAGCTTCCCATCCGTACGTGCGCCGCGACACACCTGTCCCTGACCCGCCTCGCGATCGACCGATCGCACAAGTGCCGCTATACATCTCTCGCTTCTTGACCCTGCTCGTGATGGTCTCACTGCGCCTGCTGGTCTCGTTGATGTGCGGGCGGCTGGTCTCATGGATGCCTGCTCTTCCTTCCCTGCCGCAGCGTGGGCGGGATGACGCTATCGGGCCTCGTGCGCGCGACCGTCACGGAGCTCATGTGGCTAGCCAAGGTGGACGCGGGCAAGCCGCGCTGCATCTGGCCGCTGCACGCGCTGTGGCTAACCGCCAACGTGGCGGGCATGTCCTTCATGCCCCACGTGACGGTGCGTGATTAGCTAGAATTGCCTAAAGCTCGCGACTGAGGTACGTGACTGTGCTTATGCTTGCACGATCATGCGCATGATTCGCGAATGTTACGGTGTTCGCAAGCATATAAATCGTTTCAGTTTTTTCTTGCCTTTAAAAATAGTAAAATACTTTGTGCGTTTTGAGTCGCTACTCTGCGGTTCGCAGGAAGCGCTGCGCCTGCTGGTCTCCACCGACATGAATTATGAACCCTTCACGTTTCCCCATTGTAAATATTTGTTTAATTTAACTATTGTGTTAATCCTGTCACCGTGCAAGAGGCGCTCCACCTGTGTGGCTCGTGCCGGATGGTCGACTTGCCTCACACATGTCCGATTGATGCGGGTGGCACCCACATTCCTGCCCCATAATCCTGTCACGCCGCAGGAGGCGCTCCCCCTGGTCTCATGCTGACGGTTGACTTGCCCTTCACGCTCCCCTATGGATTGATGTGATACTTTTATAACACGGTTCACGCCGCAGGAGGTGCTCCACCTGCTTGTCTCGGGCCTTATGTTGATGGAGGAGGAGACGGCGCTCTACGAGCAGTGCGTGGGCCGCATCGTCAACGCGATCGTGGGCGTGATGGGGCCCGAGCTTGCGCCCGCCTCCACCATCTTCAAACTGTGCCGGGTAAGGCGAGCTGTTTTGTGTATTTGTTTGGTTTTATTGTGTTTGGTGGGGGGGTTGAGCTACAAGTTGGCACGCACCTCCGCCATCAGTTCAAGTTGTGATGGGTACGGTGAGCTCCTATGTTTGTCATGTGGTGTTTGTCGTATTGTTTTGAAGGGGTCTGTGAGCGGGCGCCCACCTGAACCATCTTAAAGTTGTTATGGGTAAAACGAGCTGCTATATAGTTAGTTTTATAGTGTTTATTGCATATAATGGGGTCTTTAAGCTGGCACCCCCTCCACCATCTTCAAGCTGTGCCGGGGATGGCAGCGTAGGCAGCGGGATGTGGAAATGAGAAGACGGGCCGACGCCCATCAGCTGATCATAGCAGGTTATTCAGCACTCCTGTGCCCACCTGCGCATGACGGTGCCCAACCCATCCTCATGGCCCTGCCTCGATGGTCGTTCACTTGCCTTCCTGCGTTGATGCTCATATTTCTGTGTTTGCCCTGCACATATGCCTGCCTGGCTGCCTGCCTATACGTGTGTTTGCGTCTTCGTGCTTTTTTTCCCGCCCCGCAGATGCTCATCTCTCAGATCAAGCGCTCGCCGGCCGCGTCCGCCCAGCTCGAGTATGTCATTTTTTTCTCCTTTTTTTTCTTTGATGTGCTTTGGCTCCATTTCGGCATGATAAGTCCAGCCTGTCCAGGGAATACATCGATACCCGCACAAAGCGAGTTTTGCGACAGACGCCTACACTGTGTAGACTTGTATGCCTGCACGTCATGCAAAGCAGCTGCACATCATCCACGCAAGGCAAATAGGCTGCTACTCGGCAGTGGCTTGATTTTGCCCCTAGAGCGCGACTGCCAGCTCTTTGGAGGATCTTTTTCTCATGGTCCATTGCACCGTCATGGGTACTTCAAATTGTGCAAACTAACAGCCAATACGTACTCATTCTCACATTGGCGTCCCCCGCCATGAACCTCTTTCCCACCCACCCCCTTCCCTTTGCTGCCCTTTTTCATGCAGGTGTGTCTTGTACGCGCAGCAGCTGGTCCTCCTCGCCCCGCAGGCAGTGCCGGCCTTCTCTCACATCCCCATGCTGCGCGCCACGCTGTGCTCCCGCCAGGTACGTAGTGCCGGGAGGTATTACAAGGAAACCCCCAAGGTGGTCTGCATGGCAAAGCAGTACGTTCTCTGCTGCTGTGTGAGACGCTGTGCTCCCATCAGGTACCCCCTTGGATCCCCCCACCCCACCCCACCCCCGAAAGCGGTTGCTTTGCAGAATGACAGGGTTACGTATATCTATGGTTGTTGCGTGGATATGATGCGCTCCCATACCAGATACTCCCAACGGAGTTATGTTTCTAATTAATTAATTAATACCAGGTAGCGTCGGGCTCTCCCAGGGCCGGGCGTGGGGTGGGGTGGTCTGGGGGCGATGGCAAGCTGAAGATGGCCATGTCCGGGCTGTAGTCAATGCAGGCCTTCACTAATAACTTGTTCGGGAATCTGTGTGAGTGTGTGTGTGTGTCTGTGTGTTTCTCCCACTTTCGTTCTGTAAATAGGAGCTTACACTTCACTTCCTTGTTGTGTGTGGGACCCTGCTCATGCATCGCCCGTTCGCTGATCTCACCCGCTGATGCCACCAGCCCGCGCTGCGCGCGGCCGCGGTGGTGACGCTGCAGCACCTGGTGGAGAGGGACCCGGTACGTGCCTGCCGGCGTCTGCTCCACCCATTCTGGTGCATTGCTGTAACCGTGTTGTCCATGTCAACTCTCGTCTATTGGTGGGTTGGATTCCATCTTGCATGTTTCCCATGGTCCAAGCATGCTTGTGCGCGTGTTTCCTCACTCCCTCGCATGTGCCGTGGTGCCTACCTTTTTTTTTTTTGTCGGCCCCACCCTCTCTCTTGTCTCGTCCCTCGCTCCTCCCTCTCACCCTCTTTCATGTGATCAGAAACCAATGCCTGTCCATCAAAAGGGGTTTGCCTTGCGAAGCCCTGGTTCTTTCCCTTCCTGCTTCCGTATCTTTCTTGCGGCATGTTCACGGGCTCTCTCATTGGGCTGTCCCCCCCCTGAGCCTAGCACGCCCCTCACCTTTCGTCCTCCCGCCCGCGTGCCCCCCTTGACCGCATCCTCCCCCCCTGTTTGCCCCCCCCCCCCCCCTCCACCCCTCCTAGCCCCCCTCCTCACGTGTGCTTTCCGTGGTCGCTTCAATGTCCCCATGTCCCCCGTGACAATCACAGCATTCGCACGATGAATTAAAGTTCTCCTTCCGTCTGAAAATCAGTGTCATGGTGTGTGCGCCTCCCCTGATACCACCTCCGGCATGTTTGAGCGCGTGTGCTCGCCTGCTGGCATCTTATTCGATGTGCGCCCTCGTTGGGTCCCCGTGTGTGCGCCTCCATCGTGTTCCCTGGCTGCCTGGCCCCGTTTGGTTGCCCCCTTGGACTGCGCCTCTTATGCGTGGCGTGTGCCAGATGGCCATGGTGCCGTACCGTGTGGAGGAGGACCTGTTCTCGGCGCTCGACTCAGAGACGGATGCCAGGTGTGGGCAAGGAAACAGAAAATGTGGGGATGTTTCAAAGGGACAGATAGGACGCCAGGTGAGGGGGGGGGAGAAATAGCATCCTTTTTCAAGACACGTGCCATGGGCATCCTTTATCAAGACATATGCCAGGTGAGGCGGGGTGGCTAAAGCTAGGTGAGGGGTTAGGCCAGCAAGGGCACGTATTGTACAAGGGTGAGGGCGGGGTGGGGATAGGGGGGGCGCGGGGCGGGGGGGGCGGGAGGGGGGGGGGGGCAGGGCAAGGGGGGGGCGGGAGGATGGCATGACGAAGAATATTTAGAGCAGTTGAAAGCCTGGTGAGGGGAGGGAGAACACATGCGGTTGTCAGATAGGCAAGTGAGGAGGCAGGCAGACAAGGTCCGCGCATGTAGGCATCCGGTGGGGTGTTCAGACCAGTGGAGGTGCATGGATTGTTATGCACATCCCTGTGCCACATGGCATCATAGACATGGCCACAGTGGCCATGGTCGGCCTTGAGAGCACTTGCATGGTGGACCAACTTCCCCATCTGTGTTCATGCAAGATGGTGGGCGGCCTGCGTTGTCCCCCTGCCCCTGGTGGGCTTTCGCTCGCTATCATGCACTCGTTATCACACACTCCCCTGCGCGGGCCGGACCGTTCCTTATCTCGCTTCCCATTGTGCTCTCTCCCCGTGGTGCTCTTCCCGTTACAGCATCATTGTCAAGGTGCAGGGCATCCTCAAGACCATGTTGCAGGCATCCGCCCCCACGTGCCCCAGCCGATGGGTGAAGCTCTGCAGCGACGTGGTACGTGCCGCCGCCATGTGGGGGGTACGAGGTGGCCATGTTTGGCATGTAAGCCGTGTAGGCCCTCCAAACGTTGGCCTCCATGGAATGTGACCATGCCTTTGCAAGGGGTTGCTTTCCGCAAAGCCAATTGGCCCGCAAAGCCGAGATAACCATCGATTTTGGATGGGCGCATTTGTGTGGGTAGCTAGATAAGACTAGATGCCTGTGCGTGATGAGGATGGGGTGTGTGTATGGGTAGTTAAACAAGGCTAGATAGCTGTGTGTGCTGAGGACGGGATATGTGGGTGGGTGGCTATATAAGACTAGATAGCTGTGCGTTATGAGGATGGGATACGGTGACGAGAACTGAGAAGGGCAAGCACACCTACACAATGCAACCCAGTTTGGGGCCACCGGGGGGTGAGGCGTAGTTTAGGTCGAGCACAAGGGCGATCACATGGTCAATGTCCGAAGTCTGGCTTGCATATGGTTGGGGGACGGTGACAGGAACAACACCTGGCTGGCGTAGTGGGGTTTGCTTGGTCATCAACCGACACATCGCAGACACCACGCCGATCCACTTGAGATTCTCAGGTTACGCATGGGTGCCACAACCTCGGCAAGGATGCCACAACCTCGGCGACCACGTCGTTGGTGCGACGGAGGAGTGACGCTGCTGGGATGCCCATGCGCACTTACAAGGCGTAGCTGGCAAGCCTGAGCGCAAGTTGCCCATTTTCCCGTCGTACCCACGAAGTGGTCGTCAAGGTTGTGGCGTGCTCGTTGGTGGCATCTTGTCCATGGCCTAGGAATCTCACGTGGATCGGCGTGGGGTCTGCACAGTCAGTGCGTCGGTTGATGACCAAGCACCCCCCAACACGCCTGCTGCAGGTCTTGTCACCGGCCCCTGTCTAGACGCATCGTTGACTCTTGACATTGGCCATGCCGTCGACCTTTTGACACATAACCGTGGTCGCCTCCCTGTGGCCCGGACATGGCCTGCTTAATGCTCGTGTGTTTCCCCTTCTCGCCAGCGCATCCCGTCCCATCAGCATCGCTGACTCTTGACATCAACCATGCCGTTCACACCTTGGATAAGAAATCTACCATCGTCAGGTGGAAAGCCTATAATCTCCCACATGCTTGCGACACCCTTTCCAGGAAGTCCCCATCTTTGATTGTACCGTCGGCGGTAGTGTCAATGTTCCCGAGTCTAGCGACTCATTAACACATGGCCCTTGGCTCACCGGAACTTGGGCTCACCATGTATACTGCCACAGTCAGCCTGCCTGCCCTCCTCTCCTCCATGTATGGCCCTGCTTTCCAACGGCTGTGCCTTCCCACCACCGCCTCCCTCCCCATTACCACTCCCTCAAAAACCCTCCCTGTCCACATCTCCTCTGTGCCTCCCCATCCCCTCTCATGGCCCCTTCCTTTATGTCCCCTTTAGCGTCCTCTCATGGCACCCCCGTTTATGTCTCCTCTCTTCCCCACTGCGGCCCAATCACCCCTCCCTCGATTCCCCTCGCATTCTCCCCTATACTGCCCCAGGTGCTGGGCATTGGCATCCTGGTCGCCCCAGCCGACGCCGCCCCCAACAAGCCGGAAGACGTCGCCGCGGCCGCATCATCTGGCAAGGCTGCGGCCGCATCGGCCGACGATGGCAAGGACCGCGACGACGACGACGGTGACCGTGACCGGGAAGACTATGACGACGACGACGAGGGCGGGGGCGGCGGGAACCGGGGGGCGGCCCGGGGGGGCAATGCGAGCGCCCGGGATGCCGGCAAACGTACCGGGGACCAAGCAGCCAAAGCGGAGCGGGCCATCCCGCGCCTCCGCACTCGGCTGTTTGCGGGAGAGTGTGCGGTCTCCCTCCCCTCCCTCGTGGGGGAGGCGCGCGAACACTTTGACCTGGCGGCCGCCACTGAGCGCGGCGCGGGCAAGGACTGGCTCGTGCTGCACCTGGCCGACCTTGTCGGACTCGGGTACAAGGTGGGCTCTTATTTATAGACTACTGTGATGCCTCGACTACAAGTTGGGCTCAGGTGTACATCATGGTGTAGTACTTGTTGCATCAGCTACAAGGCGGGCTCATGCTTGGACATATTATGCCTATTCAATGTTACATAGCGCTTGGCTTCAAGGTCGGCTCATATTGTGTCATGTATGGCCTTGACTACAAGTTTGGCTCATGCTTATGTACATATTTCACTCTTTATTTTGTATATGCCTCAATTACAAGGTGGGTGGGTGCTTGTGTACTATGCGTGGCCTCAGCTCTTAAGTCGGGCTGACTGCTAAACGTGGCTCGGGGTATATGGTGGGCCTATGTTTCTGTTAACATGTTTTCACGCAGGAAAGTTTTTTTTTGGTAGCTACAGCTCTTCCTATTTCACATGTCACTTGCGTTTGCACGTGCTTAATGTATCATTCTCAATAAATGCATATGGCCTTGCACACAAGGTGACATTCACGGTATCAAGCAGCAACACTATGGGAATCCTCGTGGCATTCACCGCTAACCCGTTTCGTCACTCGTTCAGCATGTTTATATATATATATATACATATACATAGGATCCTTCACGGTCGCCACCTGACAATGGCAGCACCTTTTCATTTCAGCCGCTTTTCTTCTGCTGCTTCTTCTTCCTCCTGCTCCTCCTCCTCCTCCTCCTCCTCCTCCTCCTCCTCCTCCTCCTCCTCCTCCTCCTCCTCCTCCTCCTCCTCCTCCTCCTCCTCCTCCTCCTCCTCCTCCTCCTCCTCCTCCTCCTCCTCCTCCTCCTCCTCCTCCTCCTCCTCCTCCTCCTCCTCCTCCTCCTCCTCCTCCTCCTCCTCCTCCTCCTCCTCTTCTTCTTCTCCTTTCAACGGGTTCCCATAGTCCCTGGGCATTCACATCCCGTGGTCCTCACCCTCGCTTCCGATTTCCCCTCGCATGCGCCGCATGTGTTCACTTGCCTCCGCATCACTCTCCGTGCTAAAATTCAACCCCCCAACCCCCCCACCCCCCATCACGTTGATGGCTGCTTGCGCCCATTTGCGCCCACTTGTGCCCACTTACCCCCCTCTGCATGCTCTGACGCATGGGCAGGTGGCCACCGGCTCCATGGAGGCGCTTCGCCCCTGTGGCATCGCGCTGCTGCTGGAGATCATGCGCAAGGTGGGTGCAAAAAGTTTTTTTAGCATGTACCTGGTGTATACGCCTTAGTGTGGTGTGTAAACGATGCTTAAGAGGCGGTCAGGAGATCATGCGCACGGGAGATCATGCGGTGGGTGCGAGGTTGGAGTATGTCAGTTGTAGGCCAGTTGTATAGGTATGGGAGGGATATGCGTAGGTATGGGGAGGATAGATGTGTGTGGGACATGGTGTCGGGGTGAAAAATGTTGTGGGGTCCATGTGCCCGATGGATCGGCATAGCGCAGGCAGAATGCGTTCAGGTGGCACGAGGTCATGCGCGAGGTGGGAGCAACTGTTTCAGCCGTTGGTTTCGTTTCGGACGTTTCCTCTTATTCATGCGGCGTGCACGAGTCTGGAACGTCTGTGCTCGGTGCCGGCTCCGTGTTGGGATACCCCTTATAGTGCCTAGTCCAGATCGTAAACTTGGGCAAATGCAGTGTTGGAGTGCTTACTCGCGCCATGGCCGCACGCGGCGCGTCGATGTACCGTACATGCAGTGTGTATAAACATCTGAACGTGTTATTGTGTGCACGTGTCACTTAGCTATGGGTTCCAGTCATGCATTGGCAACATGAATGAACCGTAAATTAGGAACATCCACAGCAAGTAAGGACAATTAGCCAAGGGAATTAACCACTGCATCTATCTGTCTATCAATGAGGCGCCCAGTCTGTAGTCTCATGTGGGCAGTTCCTACCGTATGATCTGCCATCTCCCACTTCGTTTGTTGACGCCTGCCATGCGGTGTCCTTGGTCCACCGCGGATGTCTGTAGGTTGGTGGATGCCTGTCCGTTGGTGGATGCCTGAACGCGCGGATGCCTGTCCATGCTATGTTCATGCCATGTGCCGATGCCATGTGATCATGCCATGTGCAGATGACTGTTCGTGTGTTCCTGCCATGTGCTGATGACTGTCCGTGTGTACATGCCATGTGCTGATGACTGTGTGTGTGTTCATGCCATGTGTCCCAGTTTGCGGACACGGAGGACCCCGACTACGAGGGCCACATCCTGCTGGAGCAGTACCAGGTATGTACATCCCTGTGGCCGCCATGTAGCAGTTTTTTAATCAGTAGCCGCCGTGAACCTGTCCCAGGGAGTAGCCGATAGGTGGAAGCGAGTCGCGAGCGCGCCCTCCTTGCTGGTTGTGGCGAGCGCGCTGTCCTGCGGCTGGGTGGACGCGTGAGCTGCGATCGTCGCACATTGGATGGGACATTTGGGATACGAGGGGGCTGTCCTGTTGGAGCAGGGCACGGTAGTTAACTGTGGATGGTAGGTTGCGCCGCGTGCATGACTTATCGGTCGTGGTTGCAGTAGGCCGCAGTCTCCTTGGATAGTACCAGGTAGCGGCCGTCTCGTCTTTGCTGGTACTGCGGTCCATAAACACACCACCAGGCCAACCCAACAGCACGTTTCGCCTTTTTCTTCCTCTCTCCCCCGGTTGTAGAACGGCCCGTGGCGTTGTAATATAATGCTGGCTGTATAACGCTGGCTATATGACTATGGCAACTAAGCGGTGGCTAGATAACGCTGGCTACATGGCTGTGGCTATATAACGCTGGCTATATAACGCTGGCTATATAACGCTGGCTATATGCCGCTGGCTGTATGACGTTAGCGTGCCATTAATGATCATCCCTGTTTCACGTCGTTGGTGGAGTGCAAGGGTGGTCAACCCCATAGTGACGTTAGCGTGCTCATCCCATAATTCCATGGCGCTTCTGTTTTCACGCGGCTGATCACCATTGACGATGCTACTCCTGACACTGACAATCCTCACCTTTGCAACCTGTCCCTTGCGCTCTCCCCCTATCCCCCACGGCCCCCCCTCCCCCCCCTCCCCACACCTTGTTCCCCATGCGCTTCCTCCATGTTTTCCCCCCCCTTCCCCCCCCTTCCCCCCCCGCCCCCATGTGCTCTTCCCCTCCCCTTTCCCCCGGTTCTGGGCCATGGCCACAGGCCCAGTTTGTGTCGGCGCTCCGCTCGGCGCTTGAGCCCTCCTCGATGCCGCTGCTGGCAGCCGCGGGCGCCAAGCTGGCCGCCACGGTAGGTGGACAGCGCCGGTTTTAACGACGACAGGAACCACCGATCAAACAGCAGAATCAGTTGTTCAAGTTTTGAAAACCAATGCATTATCCAAGTAGTGACATGGATAGGGAGAGCATCTGCACCCAGCTCGCAGCGATAGCTTCCTTCCCCGGCTTTCTGATCGCTTCCCCCTTCTTTCCTGTCAAACTAATTCCCGTTGTCCGCGCGTCCGTCATGGAAGCCATGCTGACTGCCAACGCGGTAATGTTCCTCCGTGCACGCATGCGCACGACGTTGGTCTGCGCCCCCTGTCGTGCGAATGCCCTTTGGTGATAAGCAAAGCTTGGGCAGTTTTATCCCGGGCGGGTCCACCCTTGACCTCTTCATCGGATGCCTCGATTTCATCCGTCACTGCCCATTCCCCGCGTGCCAATCCATCCTGCTGTGGCGGACTGGTGATGGAGGAACTGTTGATGGTCCCAAGCCATCGCTGAACCGACCGTTTATGGCCGCCTTGATGATCGCTTGGACGGCTACGTCTCATGCCGGTGACCCCACACCTATGGGGTCAGCTTGTTTGGGCGCAGTGTCACTTTGCGGTTGAAGGGATGTCCCGGTGGTCACGGTCCCTTTACGATTGCCTCGCGCTTCCGTATCACGCTTGTGTCGATGGTTGGATTGGGCGATGTCGCGGGCGGTTGTGTTGCGTTCGCATTGATGGCCGCTTGGCGAGTGCTTCGTGATCGCGTGGACGGTTGGATGCCCTAAACCCGAAACAGTGACTGTTGGGTGGACGGTAATGCGTTGACCGTTGCGTCAACATCTCTTTGGCGGTTGCATGACGGTCGCCATGTGGTTGCCTAGCCTTGCGGTCATATGTCCGGTCGATGACCCTTTACTGTTATTTTCATATTGCTGCTATGTTTACTGTTATGTTCATATTGCTGCTACCCTTTACTGTTGTGTTCATATTGCTGCTACCCTTTACTGTTATGTCCATATTGCTGCTATGTTTACTGTTATGTTCATATTGCTGCTATGTTTACTGCTATGTTGATATTGCTGCTATGTTTACTGTTATGTTCATATTGCTGCTATGTGCGCGTGACGGTGCATCAACGGTTGCCCTGCGCTTGTGTTGCTGGTATCGGTGGCGGACGGCAGGTGATCATCTCACGTGTGCCCGCGGGCGACGCAGACACGCTGCGCCGCATGATGGCCATCATCCTCAAGCCGCTGTCCAACTGGGAGGGGCTCGAGTACCACCCCTATTCCGAGTGGGTGGGCACCAAGGTGAGCCGCCTTGCATGGGTTATCCCGCCGTGTGAAGAGGCACCTGCATAAACTATCAAGTATCGATTCTTGTCATTACCCTGGTGTTCTCTGTCTTTCTTTTTTCTATATTTTCCTCTGTCTTTCTTTTTTCTGTACTTTCCTCTGGCTTTCTTTTTTCTATATTTTCCTCTGTCTTTCTTTTTTCTATATTTTCCTCTGGCTTTTTTTCTATATTTTCCTCTGGCTTTCTTTTTTCTATATTTTCCTCTGTCTTTCTTTTTTCTATATTTTCCTCTGGCTTTCTTTTTTCTATATTTTCCTCTGGCTTTCTTTTTTCTATATTTTCCTCTGGCTTTCTTTTTTCTATATTTTCCTCTGGCTTTCTTTTTTCTATATTTTCCTCTGTCTTTCTGTTTTCTATATTTTCCTCTGGCTTTCTTTTTTCTATATTTTCCCTTACCTCTTTACGAGTGTGTGAGGTGAGGCTCCCGGTGTGAGTCAACCTGTGTGAACTCGTTTTTTCTTTCCTGTTTGGCAACGCTTGCCTCTTTGATGGCGCGCCGGTGATGGCCCTGCCACAATCAGGGGCATGAGGCCACCGAGAGCTAGGCATCAGAAAGTGGGCGATAGAAAGTGTTTCATGACTGCCCCTTGGTGACAGGATCGGATCCCGGGTGAAGTTCTCCATACAAAACCTTGTACGAAGCGGACCGGTTGTGAAGTTAGTACGACATCCGAAATCCTGAAATGAGTAGGATCGGTTGTCCTTGGTATGGGCAATGGAGCTGCACGTGACCAAAGTCGATTTAATGAACCATCAGTTAATTTTTCGAGCATGCCACAGTTGTATCGCATCTGTTATAAGCGGTCTGTTTTTTAAAGCCATAAGAGGTATGATCTGTTCTCTTGTTCCCGTCCCATGTGCGCATGGTGCTCTTCAAATCAATACACCAGCATGTCCAGAACTTGGACAAGTTTTAGACTAGTACTAGTGATGAGCACTGCCCCTACCACTTGCCCCAGGTACGTGGGGAGCTGCTCAAGTGGATGTATTAATCAATACCTCATTATGCTTTGAATATGGCCCCAACAAATGTGGCCCCCATAAACTTGGATAGGAACAAGTGTGCGGCCCCGAATGTGCGCGTGGACCTACTCTGGTCGCTGTACCAGCACACTCGGACCTTGTCTAATTATGAGCATGTAAGAGCGATGATCTTATTACTGCACCAACCGAACCCGTCAGGTGCGCGTGGAACTGCTCAAGTCGCTAGCGATCATCCTCGCCTTCAGCCGCGACACGACGCCCGCACCCAAGCGCAGTGGTGGCCGCGGTGGCTTCTCTTCTTCTTCCTTCCGCCATGACGACGACGAGGAGGACGACGAGGGCCGCTCGCTGCTGCTGGAGGAGATGCGGCCCCACTTGGCCCGCCTTCGCACCCTGTGGATGTCGCTGCTCAAGGACTACACGGTCGCGCGTTCCAACCTGCCGCAGGTGCAGGTGGGTGGCTACCTGCTGAGGAGGTTGGACCACCGGCAGGTGGCAGTGTGATGTCGTTGGGTACTGTGGATGAGGCTGGACAAGGACTAGTAGTACATGGTCAGCGGTCTAACCTGCGGCAGGTGCATGTGAGGGCACAACCTGGTGAACACTCTCTTTATTACTTTTGAATTATAGAGTATTTCATTTATAATTATTTATTATCAATATTGTGTCTCTCTGTGGCAGGCGGCAATGGTATGTGATAGGTTGGCAATCGCTGACAAGTAGCACAAGACTCCAAGCGACAGTTCCGGGTAGCTCAAGCTGCAGGTGAGCTGATAGTCTTTGGTTCCCTATGGATAGGTGGCCATCGTGAACTCTGTCAGGTGCAGATGAGGTGAGCACTTGGAGGGACAAACACACTGGGAACCATGCCGTTAATAGCTGTTGATCAATGCGCATGATTACTATGGTGTGGCTCCAGGGTGATCTGCCCGCCCAATCTGCTGTGACCGCAGGTGAGGAATGTGGATGTTGCTGCTATGCACGTAGGAGCATTCACATAGCAGCATGCACAACATGCTACTATGATCCCAGCATGTTGGATACAGGCGAACGGCGTGACTGCGGCTATGGTGCCGCCTTGGGAAACGGGTATAGATTCCATCAAGCCGACAACCTAAGACATGTTTTGTTTGCCAACCCCACGCCCATCACCATTCCTTTCTCCGTTCCCCTTCCTCTCCCATTCCCCTCCCCTTCTGATGCCCCTCACCCCCCTCTTCCTCTAACCAGTTGTCACCCGTCTGCAATCCATCCGACTCCCCCCCCCCCGCCCCCGGACCCCCCCCAGAGCATGTACACGCCGTGTATCCACTACGGGCCGTCCGTGTCAGCCGAGGACCCTGTGTGGGACTTCCTGCAGGCCGCCTGGTCCCCCGTTCTGCTTGCCCTCGTCCCGACGCCCGAGTGCTTCACCCGCACGCGCAAGCCCCGGCTCAAGCGTGCCGCCACCGCAAAGCTCCCTACGGTCGCCGTCACCACCCAGCCGGCTGCAGCCGCCCCGTCCGCGCCATCCCTAGCCAAGCCGCAAGCCGCATCATCCGTGGCATCGGCCGCCAAGGGGCGCAAGTCGGTGCCCGCTTCAGGCCACGACTCTGACGATGAAGGGGACCGCCACGGCGGTGGGTTTGGAGACGATGACGATGACGACTGGGACGGGTTCGAGTCTGCCAAGCCAGAGGCAGGGGAGGACAAGGGCACGCCCGGCATGGGCGGGCGGGCCGTCGGCAGCAGCAGCAAGAAGGCCACGCTGGCGGGGGGGCGCGGGTCCCCCCCCGGCGGGAGCGAATCAGGCGGCGCGTCCCCTGTGGGGGCGGTCATGCCGGCCAATCAGTGGGCCTCGGATGACGACGGCGAGGGGAATGTCTCAGTGTCCCAGCCAGGGGGGTCCGCCTTGGCCCAAGACGGGCAAGGGTTTGACGATGACGGGTTTGAGGAGGAAGAGTGGAACGAGGCTCCGCCCGCAGAGGTCACCCCGGTGGCCCCACAGGCCAAGTCCCCGGTCCCGGCACCCCAGCGGGAGGCTGTCGCTCCTGTGACGGATCCTATTGGCACGAGTGGTGGGGTCTCGGCTGTCGGGTCGGTCCCGTCTGCTGGCATCCCCGGTGGGGACGGTCATGAGGACGACGACGAATGGAATGCGTTTGGTCAGGCCGAGGCTTTACCAGTGCCCGCGACAGCTCCTGCCCCAGCCCCTACTACTGCAGTAGCGGCACCTGCGAATACTGCTGGTCCGTCACCGCCTGCGGAGGGCATGGCGGCCGGTGCGGACGACGACAGCGAGTGGGGCGCGTTTGACCAGGCCGACGCGACCAGTGCCGCGGTGCCAGCTGTCGCGGCAGGGGCGGCCCCGACGGCACCAGAGATGCCCGCACCGGCGGCCCCAGCGGCCCCGGGAGACGACGAGTGGGATGCCTTCCAAGGGGATGGGGCAGTGGCAGAGGGGAGAGTTGCGGGTGACAGTGCGGCTGCTCATGCTGCTGCTACTGCTGCCTCTGCTGCTGGTGCTACAGATGCAGCGACGGCTGGGGGGGATGCAAGTGGCGGGGATGACGAGTGGGGCGCGTTTGGAGAGGCCGGCGCTGGCACTGCGGACGACGGCACGCCCGCGTCGGTGGTTCCGGCGGCCAGCTTTAATGCTCAGCCAGAAGGCCCTTCTCCGGATGCCGCTGGTGCTTTTGGTGCTCCTGCGGCGGTCACTGCTGCCGTCGTGGAGGAGGATGACTGGAACAATTTTGAGGGCGATGTGGGTGGGGGTTCTGGTGGGGTAGAGGGGGATGCGGGCGGGAAGCCCGTCGGTGAGGCCGTGGCTAGCGTGTCGGCGGAGCCGGTGCGTGCGATCGCGCCAGCTGGCAGTGGGGAGACCCCGTTTGACGACGTGGATTTGTCCGACGATGTGCCGACGGCAGCGGAGACGGTGGCCAGCGGCGACGATGATTCCCACAACCCGTTTGCAGGCGGCGGGCCTGCGGACGCGGATGCGGACGATAGCAGTAACCCGTTTGCTGACAAGAGAACCGTTGACACGGGGGAACTTGACGGCAGTAATCCTTTTGCGGGCGGGGCCATTGATGGCACTAACCCGTTTGATGATGATGGCCCTGTGGATGTGGCGCTGGCTGCGGGGGATGGCACCAACCCGTTTGATGATGATGGCCCGGTGGGGGGGGCGCCGGCTGCGGGGGATGGGACCAACCCGTTTGATGATGACGGCCCGGTGGGGGGGGCACCGGCTGCGGGGGAGGGGACCAACCCGTTTGATGATGACGGCGGGCCTGCGGCTGCTGGTGCCGGTGGAGTGGGGGATGGGTCCAACCCGTTTGATGACGAACCGGCGGGGGCGGCCGTTGGCGATGGCACGAATCCTTTCGATGACGAGCCAGCGGGGTCAGCGGTGGCGGTAGCAGCGGTAGGTGATGGCTCCAACCCGTTTGATGACGAGGATCCCAAGGGTGAGGACAACAGCCATAACCCCTTTGCGGAGGAGGTAGGGGCGGGCGGGGAGGGGCATGGCGAGGGCTGGAACCCGTTTGAGGGGGAGGGGGGGGCTCCACCGGAGTCTGCCCTTGCGGCCGGTGGAGGGGATGCATGGAACCCGTTTGAGGGGGAGGGGGGGAGGCACCGCCCCCGCCGCCACCCCCGCCCCCGCCCCCGCCCCCGCCACCACCCCCGCCCCCGCCCCCGCCCCCGCCCCCGCCCCGCCACCACCCCCGTTAGAATTGCTGCCAGCGTTGGTGGTCCCGCCGCCATCACCGCCCGAATCCCCGGTCGCAGGGGGGGGGCGCTGGTGGCACCTGGCGGGCTTTCAGGCGAGCATGGGCTTGGGCGCGCTCTTGGGATCATCAAGCGTGGGCTTGGGGGGCGACGCGGGTTCCCCGTACGGCATTCTGCGGCTGCGCCGCGTGCCATCCCCACCCCCCGCGCCACCCCCTCCCGAGGACCCCTCTCCACCCCCAGGTTGGCCAATGGATGGGGACGGACCCGGTGCGCCACCCCCGCCGTTGCCCGCGCCACCCCCGACGGATGCTCCACAGGACGGCGACGATGATGATTTCGGGACGTTTGTTGCGCCGCCGCCGCCTGCCGAGGAGGGCACTCCTCCCCTGGGGTCTCCCGAGGATCCCGAACCAATGGCATCCAAGGGTGCAGGTGACAGCAGTGAAGGGGGCGAGGCGCCTGCAGCCAAGGGGGGCGCCGCAGAGTCGTCCTCGCCCCCAGAGGAGGGCACCGGGGAGGGCGGCGGGGGTGCTGGGGAGGAGCCCGCGGGGGGCTCGCCCTCCGGGGGTGGAACGCCCACACCGGGGGCCAAGGGTGAGGAACAAGGTGCTGAGGAGGGAGAGGATAGTAAGGAGGGACATGGTGATCGGGGACAAGATGATGCAGAGGAGTGGGTATCGGTGACCACGCCCACGGGCGTGGAGGCGAACGGTGAGGAGCGCCAGGGGGAAGAGGAGGGTGAGGCCACGGGAACACAGGCAAGGGGGGCAGGCGGAGAGGACGAGGATGTCAAGAGGGGTGCAGAGGATGAGGGTCCCGGGGCCGATGCGTCACATGCAGAGCATGGAGATGCAGGTGCGGAGGGGGAGGACGCAGGGGTGGTGTCTGGCCCTGCTGCTGGGGGGGATTCTGCGGTTCCTGAGGTGGGTGCGGACGCCTCGGCTATGCACGAGGAAGGCAAGCCGGAGACACGGGATGATGGCGTTGCCGCTGGCAGCGCCATGGCGGAGGCGCAGGGGCAAGAAGTGGAAGAGGAGTTTGGGGAGGTGGTGGCTGCCCCCCCGGTGCAGGCAAGCACAGAGGAAGAGGAGTTTGGGGAGGTGGTGGCTGCCGCCCCCGTGCAGGCAAGCGCAGAGGAAGAGGAGTTTGGGAAGGTGGTGGCTGCCCCCCCGGTGCAGGCAAGCGCAGAGGAAGAGGAGTTTGGGGAGGTGGTGGCTGCCCCCCCGGTGCAGGCAAGCGCAGAGGAAGAGGAGTTTGGGGAGGTGGTGGCTGCCCCCCCGGTGCAGGCAAGCGCAGAGGAAGAGGAGTTTGGGGAGGTGGTGGCTGCCCCCCTGGTGCGGGCAAGCGCAGAGGAAGAGGAGTTTGGGGAGGTGGTGGCTGCCCCCCCGGTGCAGGCAAGCGCAGAGGAAGAGGAGTTTGGGGAGGTGGTGGCTGCCCCCCTGGTGCGGGCAAGCGCAGAGGAAGAGGAGTTTGGGGAGATGGCGGCTGCCCTCCCCGTGCAGGCAATCGGAGAGGAAGAGCTTGGGGAGGTGGTGGCTGCCCCCCCCGTGCAGGCAAGCGCAGAGGAAGAGGAGTTTGGGGAGGTGGTGGCTGCCCCCCCGGTGCAGGCAAGCGCAGAGGAAGAGGAGTTTAGGGAGGTGGTGGCTGCCCCCCCCGTGCAGACAAGCGCAGAGGAAGAGGAGTTTGGGGAGGTGGTGGCTGCCCCCCCGGTGCAGGCAAGCGCAGAGGAAGAGGAGTTTGGGGAGGTGGTGGCTGCCCCCCCCGTGCAGACAAGCGCAGAGGAAGAGGAGTTTGGGGAGGTGGTGGCTGCCCCCCCGGTGCAGGCAAGCGCAGAGGAAAAGGAGTTTGGGGAGGTGGTGGGTGCTTCGCAGGTGGTGAAGGAGGGAATGGAAGAGAAGGCCACAGATGCCTCGTTCGAGGATGGTGTGACGGAGGCCAAAGAGAACGAGGAGAAGGCAGAGGGTGTGACGGAGGAGGGAGAGCCCCAGGGTGGCATTCACGACGACGTGCCCAAGGGCGTGCAGGAGGAGGGGAGCGTCGTGGAGGGGAGTATCAAGCAGGACGTGCAGGAAGGAGGCATGACGGCGTCAACGTCCACCGCGGAGCTCTCCGAGACAGAAAGCGACGGGTCAGTGCTTCGCAAGGCGGTCGCGGGCGCCCAGGCCGCCTGGGGCATGTTTGCTTCGGATGATGCGCTGGCCTCGGAGGGTGCTTCGGACCCAGTGACCCCCATGGGGGGGGCCAGTGCTGGCATTGGTGCGGATGCGAGCGGTGGGGGTGGGGAGGGCGGGGTCGAGGGAGGGTTGGTGGAGGAGGGGGTCGCCATGTCCCCCATCGCAGAGGGGGGACCAGGGTCGGGGGATGAGGGCGGGGATACGGGGGGGGCCCTGGCGACAATGGCAGTGGTCGAGGAGGGTGGTAGTGAAGGCCAGGAGATACCAGCAGTGGTGAAGGAGGTTGTGGACGAGTCGGCGGTGGCCGTGTCGGCGGATGCTGCCTCTACTCCTGGTGAGGTCGTTGGAGGGGAGGATGTTGCGCTGCATGAAGTGGAGGCGGCCGCTCATGATGCTGGAGACGTCACTGCTGCTGGCCATGAGGTTGATGACCCTGCGACTCCTGCTGCGGCAGCGGAGGAGGAAGAGGAGGTGGTGGCGGATGAAATCAGAGAGCCCGTGGAGTTGGAACCAGAACCAGAGACCAAGCTGTCGGAACCAGAGCGCGACGCGGACACGGGACCAGCAGCGGAGGTACTCGTCGAAGCGGAGGTGCAAGCAGAAGCACCCATGGAAGCGGACGTGCAAGCAGAAGCACCCATGGAAGCGGACGTGCAAGCAGAAGCACCCGTCACTGCCTCGGATGCGGTTCCCGCCCTCCCTGAGGAGTTGCCTGCTATGGCTGCCACGACTGAGGATTTGCCTGAGGAGTCAGTGGCTGAGTTGCCCAAGGGTTCATCTGAGGAGCCACCCGAGGAGCTGCCCGAGGAGGCCGTACAGCCGGGCGAGAATGCCAGCACGATGGTTGCTGTGCCACCTCAGGCTGGGGATGGTGACGACTGGGGCAAGGGAGGGGATGGAGGGGATGGCCGATGGGTGGCCGCGCCCTCGGGTGATGCGGCGGCGGGTGGTGTCGAGAGTGAGGAGGCTGGTGCCTCGCAGTTGCCAGAAGTTGAAGCGGAAATGGAAGCGCGAGACGGGCCAGTGGGGCCAGCGGAGGGAGAGCGGGAAGCGGAGGCGGCAGCAGCTGTGGTGGAGGAAGGGCTCGTGGAGGGTCATGCGGGGGAGGAGGGTCGAGTGAGCGAGGAAGACGTGGGTGAGGAGGTCAAGCCAGCTGCTCCAGTGGAGGCCTCTCAGGTGGAGGACGAGGAGGGGGCGACATTTGAGGGTTCTGTTGTGGAAGGGGAGCAAGGGGAGGAGGTTGGCGAGTTTGTTGGTGCTGCTGCCACGGTGGGCGCTGCGGGTCTTGACATCCATGCTGAGAGGTCCATGGAGAGTGCCGTGGATGGTGACGATGATGCGCGACCGTCGATGGACAGCGCTGCCGTCACCCAGCCGTCGATAGACAACGCTGCGGGCGGGCAGCCCTCCGATGACGCCACCGCTGCCGAGGACGACGAGTTTGGGGATTTCAGCGCGCCGGTGGTGGATGCGCCGGTGGTCGAGGCCCCCGATTTGGAACTGCAGGCAGCGGACGGACAGGAAAGCGCCGCCGCCGTGGCGGAAGCTGGTGCGGAAGCCGAGGCGGACGTGGCGGTGGCGCAGAGTATCGAGGAGTTGGCTTTTGTGAAAGCAGAGCCTCTGCAGCCGCCAGCGATATCGCAAGCAGAGGGAGGCGACGACTGGGGGGGTGACAGTGGCTGGGTGTCGAGTGGGGCTGGGTTGCCATCAGTGGAGGGCGCGGATGCCAGCAATGCGGGCGGGGGCGCTATCGATGCTGTCCAGGATGATAGCAGTGCTGGCGCCGAGCCCCTTCCGGCTGCTGGCGATGCACCTGCTGAGGGTGCTATGGAGGCAGAAGTTGCAGCGGCAGAGGTGACGGTGGTCAGCGTTGCGGTTGTCGGGGATGCCTCGGGGTCTGATGGCCACCCGGAAGGGGCTGCTGCCACTGCCACCGCAGCAGGGGATGATGACTTTGACGATGAGTTTGAGTGGGCGCCGGCGCCGGAGCCTGCTTCGCAGTCGCCAGACGCCATGCCTGCTGCGGCGGCTGCGGTGACGTCTAGGGGCGGTAGCTTTGGGGGGCTACCAGGTGGCGACGCAGGACTGGCCGCGTGGAGCGACAGCGAGCGCGCTGCGGAGGACGGCGAAGAGAAGCGCTCGACCGTGAGCGATGCCGAGGACAAGCGGTCGAGCGCGGGCGAGGGCGAGAATGAGCCACGCTGGAGCGTAGGTGAGAAGGAGTCGCCCTGGGCGGTGGCGGGTGCTAGCAGCGGGGCCAAGGGAGGGGACGCGGGTGCCAGCAGCGAGGAGGAGAGCATGACCAACCCGACGGCGGCGACGGACGCCAGCACACGGAGCAAGGTGGCCGTGCCGGTGCCGACTGACGATGAGGCAGAGGCAGAGGAGAGGGACCACGTCGCCGAGCAGTGGCGGTGGGGAGGGGCCCAGGGTGGGGCAGGGGGCGGGGATGCGGACGCAAGCACGCCGACCTCGGTCAGCGGCTCGGTGGCAGGCCGGGGGGAGGATCACGGGGAAAAGGGGAGGAGCGGGACGGAGGGAGGGGTCACCCCGGTGGCATCGTCATCCTTGTCCTCATCGTCCACAGTGCCTGCGATCTCGGTCCCTGGGGCCTCCGTGCCAGCTGTCACCACGCCTGCAGTCGCGGCTGCAGCGGCGGTTGCTGCCCCGGGGGGCAAGTCGTTAGCTGCCGAGGAGAAAGAAGAGGAGTTGGAGCCTGAGCTGGCAGCGGCAGCCGCGGTGCTGAGTGCGCCCGAGTACGTGCAGGCGTACGCCACGGCGTTGTTGCTGCTGTGCGACGCGGGGATGAGTCAGCCTGCGGGTCGGCCCGGCGGCGGCAGCGACGGCGGTGCCATGCTGGGGGTGTACTCGACCCCCGCGCGCATGGGGGCGAGCGAGCCCCACTTGTTCGCAATGTCACCGCGTGCCAGCGTGAGCGCCGGTGGCCCGGGGGGGCCCGGTGCGCCGGTCGCGTGCCCTACGGTCATGCCCCAGGAACAAGGGTGGGCGTTCCGAGCGCTAAAGTGGCTGCTGGCGTCTCCTGCGGCGTATTGTGAGGAGCGCTTCTCCATGGAGCTATGCCGCGAGCTGCTGCAGGTAAAGGGTGTTTTTCCAATGAAAAACACTGGGTACTTTTCCCCCCACACACATGTTAAATGTTGATCAGCGTTTTTTTTTTATCTTGCTTTCTTTCCCAGTTTTTACTCCCCCTTATTGTAAGGCATGTTGATGCCGCTGAATGTTATTGTTTGGTCCGTTGCTCTTTTCCAATGGTGGATGCCCCGGCGCATGTGCACTCGCCAATTGAACCACCACAACCACCCACACTTGCAACCAGCCGCACTTGTGTGGCTAGTTGTGTGTCTACTTGTGTGGCCATGTGATGCTGGGCATGGGTAAGAATCCACTGACTTTTGTGTGAATGCGCACCATTGATCCAACCACACTCGTGCTTTTTTTGCGGGATGGGAAGGTAGGCTTGCTTTGTTGTTCTTGTCGCTTACGCTCTCATCCTGCCACCCCGCCATTTATATTGACATTACTGCCCCCCCCCCACTCATTCAACAATCGGATGCTCTTGGATGTGGGTTTGTATCTCCTAGACTTTCGTGCACATGCCCATCATCATCGTCGTCGTCGTCGTCGTCGTCATCATCATCATCATCATCATCATCATCATCATCATCATCATCATCATCATCATCATCATCATCATCATCATCATCATCATCATCATCATCATCATCATCATCATCATCATCATCATCATCATCATCATCATCATCATCATCATCATCATCATCATCATCATCATCATCATCATCATCATACCATCGCCACACCCCCATCTTGGCATGAGCCATCCGCTGTGGCTGGACTTGGATATGTATGTGCTAAGCTTTTGTGCTCATGCCCCGCGTCATCATCATTACCACCGTGAAACCCGCCTTCTGGTGTGGGCCATCAGATGCTGCTGGACGTGAAGGTCGGCGACGAAGGGCTGCTGCTGGAGATTGCGCGTGTGGCGCGGCTGGTGGGTGGCGCCTGCTGTACCTAGTGCCGGTGCTGTGGTGCCATTATGGTGCTAATATGGTGCTAGTATGGTGCTAGTATGGTGCCATTACAGGATGGGGTTTTCTTGGGCAGGATCGCAGGCTTGCGCGCTGCTTTGGAGTTCCCTGCTACCTCCAACGTGTTGCAACTGCCATTCGCACGCTTTCTGGGGCATTTCTAACCCCTTGTCATCCACGGGGTTTCGTGGGCATCGCCCACGATCCATTCACCTCTTTCTGGGGCATTTCTCTCCCCTTGTCATCCACGGGCTGCTGCACACATGACACCTGGCGCTGCGCGCAGGTGGTAGAGACGGCCCCTGTCCCGTTCCTGGCGGACAGCGTCGTGTGCGTGTCCACGCTGGAGCTGCTCGTCAGCCTGCTGTGGCGCTGTATGCCTGAGTGAGTGGATGTTGACCTCTCAAGGAGGGGCTGTCGCGTTCGCGAACCATACCATCCTGGGCCATTACTTGGAATACCTAAACAGCAATAGCACTCTCATGTGTGTGATACACGATATTATATTTAAGGGTCTATGGCTCTCATGTTACGTTTGCTTCCATCATTGTGTGTTGCCCCCATACCCTGCTGATGTCAATGCATGTGCAAGTGCGTTAAGGGGTGCTTCCAAAGCGGTCGTTGGGAAAGGATGGACAACCAGCGGCGGTGTGTTTTTCGATGTTTCGTTACATCTCTACATTTATCATGTCTATATTTATCTCGTATTATATGCAAATTTTTGTTATACCTGATGTCATGTGATTCAATAACAAACTGATGTCATGTGATTCAATAACAAAGGTATGTCATGTAATCGGACCCGCGCTCATGGCTATGCCATGCCACGCCATGCTCTGTCATGCATTGTCGTGCATTGTCATGCATTGTCATGCCATGCCTTGCACTGTCATCCCACGTCCACGGACAGTGGAAGTCACGTCCAGTTTTGGTTTCGGGCCTTGGTCATTTCGGGCCCGGCGGTTGCGTGCCAACGCGGTGGTGCAGTGCTTAGGGTAGTTGGACGGCGTCGACAACCGAGAACGATTATGTGTGGATTGGATGGATTATGTGTGGAATGTGGGCATCTAGAAAGAGCAACAAGACCAGTCAGTTAAATGAAGTTGTTTGGGCGGACCTAATCTTACCAACTGCTTTCGGCATCTGTTGAGTTCTGGATACTACTATCTAATCTTACCAACTCCTGGTAAGCCCACGGCTGGCATGCTCACCCAACCAGCCAGCCAGCCAGCCAGCCAGCCAACCAACCAACCAACCAACCAGCTAGCCAGCCAGCCAGTCAGCCAGCCAGCCAGCCAGCCAGCCAGCCAGCCAGCCAGCCAACCAACCAGCCAGCCCACCGACCGACCGAGCAACCAACCAACCAACCAACCAACCAACCAACCAACCAACCAACCAACCAACCAACCAACCAACCAACCAACCAACCAACCAACCAACCAACCAACCAACCAACCAACCAACCAACCTTTGTTTTGGGGGGTAGTCTTTTTGAAAAAATGATTAACCCCATTTAAAAATAACTTACGTCACCGCCGGATATTGGCAGGCTCATGCGCGTGGCGCGGGAGGACGGTGCCGAGGACGAGGTGGTGGATGGCGCGCCCCTCCCCCCACCCCACCCCCACAGGGAGCAAGGGGTGGACCCGGCCAAGGAGCCGGTGGTGGCGGAGGGGCTCGAGGCGGTCGCGCGGCTGTGCGAGCGAAGCAGCAACACGGTGAGTCGTCCGCCGCCTCTGCATTCGTGGACTGTGATCATCGTGGTGGGCAGGTCAGGCTGTGTCGGCCATATTTCTGCACCCGTCTACCTTATGTTCAACACACCAGCACCAGCAATGCATCGAGCAGTCTGTTACCTTGGCTGTGCTGGCTTGATGATAGATCATTGTGGGGAGCAGGCCAGGCTATGTCGGTCAAATTGTTTTACACCCATCTGCCTTATGTTCAAAACAGAAGCAGCACGGTGAGTCGGCTACATCCACTGGGTGCCCCGTCCCACCCTTACATCATGCTCATTATCTAACCTACGCCACACATACCACATGTGCCCTTCCAGGTGGCGGTGGGGATCATCCCCTGCACTCCCACACTCAGGCGCCATCATGTGTCACGTATTGACCATCATACGTCACTCCTGTGCCCTTACAGATGGCGGTGGAGATCATCCCCCGCGTGCTCTGCTTCAGCCTGCACCTGCTGCACGTGCCGCTCTCCCCCTCCATGGTCCACACCGTGCTGTCGTTTGTCACCCGCGTGGTCGCTGCCAGCAAGGTGTCTGCGCACGCCGCCAGCCTGCCCGGTACGTGGCAATTTGAACGAGAAATGTTTGGTGGAAACAACCTGCCTGAAACCTTTTCTACCCTACGCTATGTGGCACTAGGTGCCCGGTACGTCTCAGTCATGCGCCTCGCCAATGCCAGCCTGCACAGCATACGGCAGTAACCTGCCTGAAACCTTTCTACATGTGGCGCCGTGTGCCCGGTACGTGGCAGTCATTCATTCACACCAAACATTATTTTGTGCGGCGTTGCTTGCTACGTGCGTGAAAAATAATCGGCACAGGGCGTCCTCCCATGCCCAATGGCATGCCCAGTACATACTCTCACGCTCTCACACTCTCACTCATGCAATATTCATGTGGGTGCACCATGTGTGGAGTGGCACACAATCACATGCCCAGAACATATGTAGGGAGTGGCATACAATCACATGCCCAGAACATATGTAGGGAGTGGCACACAATCACATGCCCAGAACATATGTAGGGAGTGGCACACAATCACAGGCCCAGAAAATATATAGGGAGTGGCACCATGAGCCATCAGCACGTTGCAATCCTCAGTGTGTTGCAATCGTTTCCTAGTTTCACCCCCTGCCACTTTCCTATTTTCAATGTTCCGCCCTGCCACTTCCCCCCCACACCGCCCCCCCGCAGTGCCGGAGCAAGGCGACTCCCCCCGCGGGTTCATGTACGCGCCCAAGCCCCCCCAGTGGGGCTGGCAGCAGCACGCCCAAGTGGTGGCGGCCGCAAACCGCAGCGTGGCAAGGCTGCTCGAGACTGCCGCCGCCGCCGCCACCTATTCTGGCGCCCGCGAGCCGACCCTGCGCGACCAGCAGCTGGGCCACATCCCTCTGCTCGTCTCCTGCATGGCCGACCTGGTGGCAGGGCTGGAGCCTGTCGAGGCAGGGGGGGGAGGGCAAGCCTCAGAAGTGGCCGTGGGCGGCGCGCACGTGCATGGCCACGGGGGCGAGGAGCACGATGTCCAGCTGGCGTCGGTGATCCACGCGTGCGGCTGCCTGGTCCGCAGCTTCCACAGCGGCAGCGACGAGGTATGGTGGCGGCGGTTACACTTTTTTTTTCCTTACGGCTGGGCTTGCAGCAGTCGCACTGTTTCGTGTCTTTTCTTTTTTATTTTTGGTAGCTGGGCTTGCAGCAGGGATTGCTGGCTTTGTCCTCCTAGGCTGGCCATCCGCGTGCTTCGCTTCTATTTCATTTGTCTTTTGTGCGGGGTGACGACGCGGAGCCATATGTGCATGTCCACATTCCCAGTGTCACGGTGGCTGGCCTCAACCTGCACCCCAGCTCCCTGTGATTGACGCATGCCACGTTGCCCGCCTGACACATAGGTTGCCTAATGAAAAGTTCATGTTGTTAGCCAAATTGCTGCTGTGTCTGCGGCCTGTGTCGCTATGTCTGCGGCGTGTTGGGCCTACTGCTCGGGCCTATCGGTCGGGGTTGTTGATTTGGCCTATTGGTCGGGAGTATGGATTGGGCCTAAGGGTCGGGATGATTGATTTGTATTTTTGCTGGGTGTTCCCGTGGCATCCACAGACCAAGCTGGCGCTCCTCTCAGCCCTGCGCACCCTGGTGATGGAGACCGGAGATGCCGCGCCCACGCCAGCAACCACGGCTGCCACCACCACCGGGGGCGCGGCGCAGCAGGGGGCAGCGGACGCGTTCGCCACCCGCGCTACTGCCGCGCGTCACTCCGCGGCGCGCAAGCAGTTTGCGCTGGATGGGTTCCTGGTGCTCGGGCCGGAGCTGCTTGAGGTGCTGCGCACGGCGCCACTGGTGGGTGGGGGAGAATATAGAGTTAGGAGGGGAGTGAGAAAGGGAGGAGGGGGGGAAGGGGCGGAGGAGGGGAGCGGGGCAGGGAGCAGGGGTGCAGGGGGGTAAAGGGCCAGGGGGGCAGGGGGGCAGGGAGGACGGTGTAGGAGGCCAGGTGAAGCACCTATGCACGTAGATTCGGGGGGATTCTCGAGGCTAAGTTCAGCAAAGGTGTCAAGCATTATCGTGTGAATGCTGTGTATAGCAGAAACACCCTGTGGGTCGGAGCATAGAAGCCTTCCTGTTAGGAAGCAAGACAGTCTTCTCCTTGTTACCTTGGCGGGTGTCCGGCCACGACATGTGGTCGAGGCTCCTTCTCATGTACAAGTGCAGGGGATGTTTTCAGTAGTGTGCGCCACTTAGCCAATACGTGTGCCCCGGCATGCCCACAGAGTGCTGCTCAAGGCCCTCCCTCCCACTCTCCCATAGCTGGCAGGGCGTGGCTATGATGGCTATGGCCCTTCCTGTCCCGTGCATGGCGGTGATGGTGCTCGGCTTCACTACAAACCGCTGCGCCCTTCATAGGCACCACCCATCAGCCGGACTCGCAAGCACGCTTGCCTCACTCCCTTTCCTGGCTATGAGAACGGTTTAGAGCCCGCTGGCGTTTGCTATTTCCCCTTGGTAATCGGGATGTTTTTCCTTTTGGCGCTCATAGCTCATATGCTTCTCCATACACCTTGCCCTTGTTGATTTTTGAATTCTTCTCCTCGGGTGTTTGTTGTCATTGTTGTTGTTGCTTCTCTGTGGTCCGTGGTTTGCCAATTGCTTGTCTGTGGTTTGTTCGTGGTTTTCCCGCGCTAATTTACTCGTCCCCGCCAGGCGACGATCGAGGGTGTCCCCCTCACGCTCGCGTCCGAATGCATCAAGACGGTCGTCCTCCTCCACTCGCTTCTGGACGCCGACACGTCCGCCGACCCCGCCACCAAGCGTGGGGCGCTCGCCCTCCTCCTCCACACGGTCATGCACGTGTCCTCGGTGACGTCCGGCAGCGACGCGACGGGCCAGGGCGCGCAAGTCCTCGCGGCCTTCGCCGCCAAGCTCGTCATGCACGTGGCCACCAACAGCGCGGCGGCGTTCAAGGAGTTTGTCGCCGAGCTCTCGGTCGACATGCGGCAGCGGCTCCAGGCGGTGCTGCGCGCGGCGCTGCAGCGGCAGGAGCAGCAGCAGCAGCAGGCGCAGCAGCAGCAGCAGCAGCAGCAGGCGGCGGCCGCAGCGACCGCGAGCGCAGGGCGGCCGGGAATGCTGGCGCCCCCAGGCGCGCTCAAGGCGCCGCCGATTGTGGTCCCAGGAAGCAACAAGCTGTTGCCACCGCCCGCCGTCACGGTCCGGAAGACGGAGAGCGGTGCGTTCATGCTGTCGGCACCACGTTAAAGTGGCGGGTTGGTGCTGTCCGCGCCGCATTTAAGAACCGCACGTGCAGGCTGTCAAGTGAAACAGCTATTACTTGACGCTACAACGCGGCTATCAATTTCGCGACTTCAATCGGCGCGATTGTGCGGGCAACGCCGCATGACAATGGTGCGTTTGTTGCTGTTGGCGGCGCGGACGGTTGGCGGAGGGTTTGTGCTGTCGGCGTTGCGATGGGGAAGGAATGCGGCGCTTTGCTGATGGCGACCGGGCTGGTTTTGGCTCGCCAAAGGAATGATCAAGCTGTCCTAACTGTTTAGGCTAACCCCAAACAGCCCAGGGTCAACATCAGCAATATGTGGATGATATCAAGGAGACAACCAATCAAGGATATGGCCAGCGTGGGCTGATGCATACTTGAGATATCCACTGCGGGGGCTGATAATTTTGGTTGTCTCATTGGATTTGTACGGAGTGGCTGTACGATCATTTTGGATGTATTTGAGCCCATGGTGGCTTGGTGAGCGATCGATAGGCGGTCGTAATGCGAAGGTACAATCTGTGCAAGTTCTGATGGAATCGAGGATGGGCAATTGTGAGGAATAGGACCTTGAAATTTGTTTAGCAGGGGTCAAATAAGTTAGTAGTTTTTAGAGTCGTACACTGCAGGTAGCCCGAAGGCAGGCTCTGGTGTTGTATCCCAGAACTGTCATGATTTCAGGCATGTGTCAGGCGTCTAGCTTCTTGATGCATCGATGCATGGGGAGTCCTGATTACCGCTGCCACACACAGGGTATGTCCACAGGCTGGACATTGATCTTTGTCATTAAGTGAGGCAACTACTTTTTATCCATGAGACAACCAGCGCCTGGAGACAACTACTTTTTATGTTTACCAGCAGGAATAAATTGAAAAACAACTTATTTCTACCATTCACGTGCTTGACTCCCTGATCGACGCACGCATGATTGCGCATATGCAATGCAACGTACACGGTACATATCAATAAGAGACAAACAGCTGATGATGTTCATCATAATTCATTTTGCGCGATCACGTTGGGGATCCAACGCGGATTGAGCACGTGTACAGTGCTTGACTTTGAACCCGCATGATTGACAAGGAGAAATGGGCTGCCATCTGCGATAAGCACCTTCCTGAGGGGTATGCTCCTGTTTTCTCCCCACGGGCCCCGCGGCCCATTGCTAGCCAGGGCAGAAGTCCGCAGGTGGAGGTCATTGGCCCTGAGGATAGCCGCTACACTACCGCCTCGTCTGCCATTACAGTAGAGGACAGATCGGATGAGGATTACATCCCCATCTAGTGCTTAATGGTTGGGGAATGATGCAGACGATATTTGTTTAAACTTTTGTGTAATTATTTTTTTCTAATGAGATTAGCATAGTACTCCGTGGCATGCCTTTGCGCATTAATTAATTAATGAATTAGACTCGTGCTCCCGTTGGGGAGTCACGGAGCATTAACCCCGATGGATGGATGGATGGATGGGTGCAAACATTTCTACCGGTCTAATCTATCTACATTGGCTACATACTACATCTATCTAACAGCATTCTAACTACAACATCTATCTAGGCAGCCGCACGCTGCCCTAGGGGGAGCTATCTGGCGTGCCTCCCGCGGGATTGCACACGCGGGCGCTTCCCCACTGGGGGGGGCTCGTTGTCCTCTATGACCTGGGCCCACTTGGCCTTGTCCATCATCTTCTTCCAAATCACGGAGAGGCCTAGGCCCCCCATGTCCTCTACTAGCTGTTCTTTGAAGGTGCGGGCCTTGCGGCGTCTAACATCACTGCGCCCAGCCCACGTCAGGAGGTGCCGGCCAGGCTGGGCTGGTCGCAGTCCTGCGGGGGGGGCACGTGAGGTGTCTACCTGGTTGGTGCGAGCTAGGTGCCCTACTAGCTGCAGGCGGCGTTGCTTAATGGTGCTGGTGATATAGGGCAGGCCCTGGTACAGGTCCGCCTCATTGCGGACATGAGCAGCATATCCTACTCTGAAAATGGAACGCAGCATGCTGGTGACCGCGCCGCGTCCAGCTTGCGGGCCAGGTCGGCGGTGAGGGTCCACGTCTCGGCTCCATACGTGAGAACAGGAAGGACGAGGACCTTGAACAGGTCCTGTTTCTCGATCTTGCCCAGGGGCTTGCGCCACAGGGCCCGGTACTGGCGTAAAGCGTGCCAGGCGAGGGAGATGCGATGGTCCACATCAACCTCGCAGCTGGGGAGCAGGCTGCCCAGTGCTCAGCTAAACGCGGTCCCGATACAGGACTCGAGAGCCGTCTAGGAGATAGAGGGGCGGCGGTGAGTTGGTGAGCCCAACCGCCAGGGCCTCTGTCTTCTTGCTGACCTCAAGCCCCACTGCACGCGCCTCGAGAGCCAGGCAGTCAAGCCATGTCTGCACGTGCTCAGTGTCCTCGAAGAGGGTGGTGTCGTCTGCGTAGATGATGTCTGCCAGCCGAATCTCCGTGTCCGCACCGCCATGCCAGAATTTGTTAGCAACCTGCACTCCTGGTTCCCTGCCCACGATGCGGGCAAATCGCTTGCGCGCCTGAATCATTACGTATTCGACAACAATAATGAACAGGTAGGGCGACAGCACGCAGCCCTGCCACACACCCTTCTGTAAAGGGCATGGGGGCGTGGTCCCTTTGCGCATGCATGACACGCAAGTACTTACTTACTTACTTGGAGGGCCAGCATCCGCGGGCCCCTTGCATCGGTCAGCGGCGGACCTGGACGTATCGTATAATGGGCGCCGACGCCTTAATAATGTCCATGCATGCATGTAGCGCTTACCCGCGGGTTACTAAGCCATAGCCCGCGGGCTATGGCTGATATCTTGCTCCGCCGCACGCGGGGCCTGACTTTGCGGTGCAGCACGGTTATTATTATTATATAGGCTGTTTTGCTTCATTCCCTGTGGTGTGGAACTCGTATCCCATGCCGCCGGTAGTTATTTTGTCGTGGTATCTCTTGTTAGCGTTGACTTTGTCTATTTGGTGCCTTCGATCACTCTGACTTGTAAGTGAATTATATTTTTTTACTATCAAGGAGACAAGGTGTTCCAACTATACACATATTCATCGTGCACACAATTCAGGCCTACCTATAGAGACGCATCCGACCCATGTGGCGCAGAAGGTGGATTGCCGCAATGCGTTCAATGCTGTCACCAAGGCGCTAGCATCTTTGAGGCCGCCAGCGAGGCGTTCCCTTACCTTCTTGCGTGGACAGCAGTCTGCTACGGCGAACCCACTCAACTCTCCTTCCTCATGGCGGATGGGACCGACGTACTGACTTGCCCACCACGCTCCTTGTTATGATATGCTCACGCGGGTCTTATCGCACCCACAGAACTTGCCGAATCGTCTATCGTGTCCGATTACTGCTGTGGCATGCCTCTGGCATGAAGGATCTCGAAAGGCTGGGGTCTCTTCCCTTTCTTCCTGATGTACACATACAGGGATTACATTTGAAGCACTCCGCCGGTGCTCCGCGACAGACTCGATCTCAACAAACGGGAGCATGAGTTTACTTAATAATTGCCGGCGGATGGGACGTAAATTCGCCGCAACACCGCGCTGCCATGGCCCATAAGCCGGGCCGGGGAACTGGAAGTGACCTATAAATGCACCGTCTGGGTCGCGACAAAGTGGGCCCGGCCGGACGCAGCGAAATAACACAGCAGCCACCCTGCGAGTGTGTCACGTCCGTGATCATTTACGTCCGTGCACTCAAGAAGTTACGCGGTTGCCGTAATCGGAATCGTTACCGACGTTTGGTTGGTTCCGATTCAGTAGGCCGCAGGCTTTGTTCCTTGGGCCGGTGTGGAGCGCCGCGCCGGAAAGGCCTGAATTTCTAGAGTGACAGTCTTAGGTGACCTGACTTAGGTTCAGGCACAAGACTTTGGGGCGCAAAGCCTTGGTGGCTTGCGCAATATTCCGGTGCGTGACATTTGGCAGTTACGAATCTTTTGTATTGTCCAGACGGAATGATGTTCAGTCCATCGGACAAAGTTAGATACGCAGATCGTAGTGTGCGGTGTGCTGGCTCGCACGTGGCTGTCGAACAGACTTGCTAAGCATTTTGCTGGCAGTCTAACTGCACGTCAGGCGGCTTGCTGGCAAATGCGACAGCGCATGGATGCCGGGATTTTTGGAGGTATTTAGGAGCACGGCAGCGGCCATGGTGGTCGTTGTTCGCTCGTTACTCTCCCTCACAACTTGGTGTTGTCGTCAAGGGGTTTAATAGTGGAACAATCCGGAGCAGCCCCCGAGAGTGGTTGCAATGAGTAATTGTCATGAGATTGGTTGACGGAAGTGATAACTGTTTGGTTTCGTCAAGATGATGTGTGTATTGTGGGCGAGACTCGGGAAGGAACCCGGTCGTCGTTGGCCAGTGAGCCATAGCTGGGGTAAGCGGGATAGGTAGACAGGATAGGGGGCGCTAAAGGACACTGCCAGCCGTAAGCCAAGCGGAGCAGTGTGGCGTCACCCGAGGCCTGCTAGGTTATCAAGAACCGCTTAGCCTTATTTGGACAGTGACGCACAAGTACGACATTATACGACTAGACAACACTTGTATTCTTGTCGATGTCTTTTGAAATTAAATGTGAATGGTTTGGTTGCTTTCCAAATATATAAAGCATCATGGTTTTATTCTACACCTGGCTGGCTACGGAATTGCCTGTCATGAGGTCGGCGGCCAAGTATGTCCGTGACCTGCATCTCACACTGGATTTTATATAGTGGATCACACACAAGAGTACTCTATTGCTATGGATATGCCTTCCAAGTGATAGGCTAGGATATAATGGCACGTAAACGCGACAAGTGCATGAGGGCAATCCAGGACAGGCGGTTCCGCATGCTGGTAAAACGAGGACCATGTCTGGTCAGGTCCACCACGGGGCATGACAGTAGTCTCACCCTCAAGGTTAAGGACGGGTCTTCCCACCGCTGGCAGCACTTGTGAAAGAATTAACTCCGGCGCCGTCTTAATTAGTCAATTCAATAAAACACGTGAGTCCCGTTGGCCGGGGAGTCACAGAGCACCAGAGTGCTTTTCATCCCTGAGCTAGTGTGCACAGCGGCCAGTGCATGGGCAGAAAGCCCCCCTTCCCGTCACTTCATAGTTCATACCACAGGCATGCCACAGCTTGGTGCCGACTATATCAGACCCGTCGAAATCAATTCGATCCGGCATCCCCTGTATATCATGGCGACGTGGGCAAATTAACAAGCTCAGTAGCAGTGCTAGCTAGGCGAGGCGCATAGCGCTGGGCTGGCCGCTGATGTCTGTTGGTTACTGGTTAACTAGGCTAGTAGAGGCATGCATGGTTATGTTCTAACCTGCATTGGTGTTGCACGCGTGGGATGGCTAGTGTCAATGAATTAAGGTTAAGGTTGCATCACCCAACAAGGGGCATAAGCTATAGTGTCATGCAGCCTACCTATGGTATTGCATTGAATTGAATTGAATTGAATTGTAACATAACTCCGTTGGGAGTATATGTAGCACATAGCCCTTGAGAGGGGGCATATGGCCTATCATATATCCTAAGCTACTTCCTGCAAGGGTGGGGATGTAAAGGACCCTTGCTCTAGGTGCACCAGGGCACTTGCATCCCCATGATCTTCACGCTATGCCCAGTGAAGGGGGAGCCTGCCATGGGGAAGATCAGCATATAGCTATACAAAGAAGCTAGGGCATGGCGTCTCAGCAGAGAGTTACTCCCTGCATGGGCACAACATAACTAAATAAAGCTAGGCATCATCTGGAGTGTGGCTCATCATAGGCACAAATGTACATGATTAAATAAAGCGCGTGGCTTAGCTGGGATAGTGCCTCTACTCTCTAGGAGGCGTACATGTACATGGCCACGGTCTATCTATTCTACACTACTACTGCTGTTACTATTCCCCTAAGCTGGGGCGTCTGGAGTCGCTGGGGCCGCGGGGGTCGCCTGCCAGGGCTTGTGGCCGACGTAGATGGCAGCCCCCTTCCAGTACACCGGCTGCCCCGCCTTGGTCTGCCGGAGCTGGAGGTAGGTCGGCCATAGCTCCCGTCGCCGTTGTTGCTGCGCCAGGGTCAAGTCGTCATCAAGGGTGAAGAGAGTCTTAGTCGAGCCGCTTGCGGCGTCTGAGAAAAGAAATCTTGTCCGCCGGGGTCTTAAAGGTGAGAAGGAGCGGGGGCGGCCCTGCCTTACCCCGCGCGCGGGGAAGGCGGTGGGCGACCAGCTCGATCTCACCAGTAAGGCCCATGCGATCAAGGATTTCTCTGTCATCAAAAGCACGCGCAAGCTTCTCGGAATTCTCACCTTCCTCCATCTTGAGGCTCTTGACAATGACGTTGAGGCTGCGCTTGGCGAGCTCGGCCTCCTCGCGGAGGTCAAGCGTCTGCCGTTGGAGCTGGGCTGCGACGGCGGAGGTGGTGGAGGTGGTGTGTTGCTTAAGCATGTCCGCCCAGGTGGTGATGGAAGGAGCATCGCCGGCCAGGCCAGCCGGGGCTGGCTTGGCGGCAATGTCCTTCACCGCCTGGGCGGTGAGGCCTGCGGTGTTCTGCAGAACCTCGATAGCGATGGCGTTATCCTTAAGACGCTGGTCGATGTCGCGGAGCTGGGCGGTGATGGAGTCGGTGGAGGCGGAGGGGGAAGGGGGGGATGAGGCGAGGAGGGCGGCGGTGGCGGTGGGGATGGTGGGGTCCGAGCTCAGCAGCCAGCGTGCGACCCACATGCTGCCACATCTGCAGCAATGGGCGTCACGTGCTGTGAGAGGGCGGCGTGGAGGTGGTGGACGAAGGTGGATTCGGTAATGGGGGCGGGGTGCAGAAGGTCATCGGCCGAGCGCTTAGTGAGGGTAAAGAGAGCTGCGAGCTGAAGGCGGGGGCGAGACCAGCCGGCCAGGTTGGTCGACGAGTCTGAGACGCGATGGGAATACCGGCCGTCAGCTCCGTTGCGGAAAGACTGGGTGTTGAGATGGAGTTGCTGGCACAGGGCCAGCAGTGAGGCGGGTGACCCGTAAAACACGAGCTCCAGTATCTTGATGGGTGCATGGCATGTCGAAAAAGGCAGGCCTGTTGACGTCGAAGGTGGTAAAGAGCCTATCAACGTCAAAATCACGGCGGCTCAGACCAGCCAGGTTCGCCTGGGTGACTGCGCTTTGGGTCAGGCGATGCAGAGGGCGAGGAAAGCCCGGGAGGGTTCTGGGCGACCACCAGTGCGCGACTATAGTGTCACCATTGCCTTCCGGCCCTGATGGCGAAGCTGCAGCCGGAGCTGCAGAAGTTTCATTGCCGAGCGCAGCCGTCAGGCTGCGTTGCGTCGATATGGGCGTTTGCTCATCGTATATTGCGTAATAATAGTAGCGTCGGAAAAATTTATCAGCATGTGCGTCTTAGAAAGACGAGGCGATTGTGATATTCACGACGTACTAAATTCGGTGCTCAAATATGTGAAAGTTATGAGCTCCGCTGTCAGCCATGGCTACCTCGTGGCTCGTGGCTGGTGGTATTGCATCAGTGGTTGTATTGCACCCGTGGACAGTGTTGCGCCCCGGCACCATGCATGCTGCGGATCGAGAGCGCTCTGTGGCCTGCCCACTAGCGGCAGTGAGAGAAGCTATACAGGGCAAGTCTCGAGGAACAAGTCTCGAGTGGACACGTGTGTAGTACTCCTACACACACAGATCTCGAATGATTTATCGAGTACCAAATCCGACAGGCTTGCGTCACTCCCCGGAAAGGAGAACTTTTGCGGATCGGACTGTAGACGTCAGTCGGCGATGCCTTAGGATCCGGAGACGTCCGTCCTGTAGTCAGCAAAAATGGGTGCGAGAGGCCGGTCCCCAGTTCGATTCCGGCCTGGATTCATTTGCAGATCGCGTTTTCCGCGGACCGGCACTGAACGCAAATGGTTTTCACCTTTGCGGCGTGCCAAATCAGAAAATCAGAATATAGGGCGCCCTCCCTCCTTCTCGTTGTGTATATCGGGTTGAAGGTTCCTTTACTCTGTATTAACACCCACGTGACGCAGTCAAGTGCTCATTAATTAATTAATCCGCCAGACTGGGGCCCATTAATTAATTAAACCGTTGGGGAGTCACGGAGCATTAACCGGCCCAATGGATGGATGGATGGATGGATGGATGGATGGATGGATGGATGGATGGATGGATGGATGGATGGATGGATGGATGGATGGATGGATGGATGGATGGATGGATGGATGGATGGATGGATGGATGGATGGATGGATGGATGGATGGATGGATGGATGGATGGATGGATGGATGGATGGATGGATGGATGGATGGATGGATGGATGGATGGATGGATGGATGGATGGATGGATGGATGGATGGATGGATGGATGGATGGATGGATGGATGGATGGATGGATGGATGGATGGATGGATGGATGGATGGATGGATGGATGGATGGATGGATGGATGGATGGATGGATGGATGGATGGATGGATGGATGGATGGATGGATGGATGGATGGGAGGGGTACACGCAATCCTACCGGTCTAAGCTATCTACAAGCTATCTACAAGCTATCTACAAGCTATCTACAAAACAGTCCTACTATAGATTTTAGACCCTGTTGGATAGGAGCGCCCTGCCGGGCACCATGGGCGCTGAAAAATCGAACTCCTGACCCATGCATATACTCACCAACATCGCCTGTGCCTCACCACATCCCAGCAATGACCCTCCTTTATTCCAGTTTTGTTTTTGTTATTATTATTACTCTTAACTTTGTCTTTATTTCTTATTGTTCGCATTGTTACCGTTTACATTTTCCTTTCTTTTTTCTTTATTTTCTGTTTTTTCTTTTTTCCCTTTGTAATGTATACTCCTTACTTATTCTTTAAGCCCCTTCGTATATGTGTGTATGCGTTCCCTCTTTTCCTTCTTAGTTTTGGTTGTTTGTGTTGGTCGTTGTGGTGGTGGTGGTGGCCGGTGGTGGTGGTGGTGGTGGCCGGTGGTGGTGGTGGTGGTGGTGGTGGTGGTGGTGGTGGTGGTGGTGGTGGTGGTGGTGGTGGTGGTGGTGGTGGTGGTGGTGGTGGTGGTGGTGGTGGTGGTGGTGGTGGTGGTGGTGGTGGTGGTGGTGGTGGTGGTGGTGGTGGTGGTGGTGGTGGTGGTGGTGGTGGTGGTGGTGGTGGTGGTGGTGGTGGTGGTGGTGGTGGTGGTGGTGGTGGTGGTGGTGGTGGTGGTGGTGGTGGTGGTGGTGGTGGTGGTCGTGTGTGTCAGTGTGTGTACATGTGTGTGTGTGTGTGTTTGTGTGTGTGTGTGTTTTCCCATCATCAACCTTTCTTGTTACCCTCTGTCTCCCTCCATGCAGGTCTACCTAGAGATAGCCACGCGCGGCTCCCGCGGCCTTCGCGTCTTTCCTCTCAGACAACTACCCTAGTCCTTCCACGGCGTTGGATCGCCATGCGTCCAGGCATAGTTGTCTCACTTCATAGATCTATATGGTGCCCGCGACCATAGGGGTCTTGTCTAGCATGCCGTCTGGACGTGTGCAAACACGCTCCTTCCCCACTACAGGGGGGCGGGGGGTTGTTGTCCTCTATGACCTGGGCCCACTTGGCCTCGTCCATGATCTGTTTCCAAATCACCGAGAGGCCTATAGGCCCCCCATGGCCCATGCATGCATGGCCCCGAACTCCTCGCAACAACAAAGGGGATGACCCGGCCGGTAGGTCCCCACATTGCCGTAGGAGGCAAACTTAATTGTCGCGCTCGGCCACAACGGCATCTGGAGCGTTGCTGGCCGGCATCAACAGCCGCCCGGAGGATGAGGCGATCGGAGCTAGAGCGGCTGAGCCCACAGAGACATCAATGAGCTAGCAGGCCGGTGGCAACCCTGCCCAAATGTTAGTCTAGCCGGTAATGCCGGGCCGGTGGTGCATGGGGGGAATGGAAGGCCGCCCCATCCGCGTCCTCACACTAGTGACGGTGGAGTGGGGAAAGACCGACAGAACCAAGGCACACGTACCAGCCGCGGAGGAGAGCGCAGTACGTATGGAGATATAGAGGAACCAGTCTTGGATGCATGTATGTGCAACAGGGACCTTGATCCCCGGCTAGTGGCACTAAAGTCAGTGTCTCCCCACGGCCCCCGCGGCCGTTGCTAGCTAGACAGTAGACATGCAGGGTTCCCTTAGGTAAAGAAGTAATTTGTGCCCCTGAGGTTACAACTACAAGCTACCGCCAAGCTTGTTGATCTGCCATTACTGTAGAATGTACAGCTCAGGATGAGGAACTGTGTCCCCATCTATTGCAGAGCTTTAGCTAGCTAGGTATAAATGTCGGGGCATGGATGCAGATCAACAATCTTTAGTTTTGATTTCTGTGCTATAATATAACGAGATTAGCATCGTGCTCGTGGCATGCCTCTGCGCATGACACGCAAGTTCTTACATATTGTCACGGGGTAACTTCAATGGCCACTGGGCCTAATATACCCAACAAGACCGGGGCCAAGGACTGCCATGCAGCCTTCACTCAATGCCAGGAAGGAAAGCCAGAGGTGCACCCATATTACCGAGGACCATGCACTTCATTTCTAGGACAGTTAGTGAGCGCAATTGAAAAGACCAAGGGCAGCTGACCCAGGGCGGCTGACGTGTAATGCGGATGATGCAAGGTGCTAAACATGGCCGCTAACATCAAGGCAGGGCCATCAGTTTGATCCGGCTGATCTTGGTGCCCAAATGCGGAACCTATGGGCGTCGCCGTAAGCCCCCTCGTCGTTCGCGGCGTGACATGTTGTGGTGAGGATCAATGAATGGATTGCAGCTCGCAACTGCGTGCCGCGGGTGCCAGCAAATGAGCAAGGGCATGATGCCATGATCCATGGGCAGAGCAGCCGGCATTTCTGCTGCTGCAACTGAGTACTGGACCAGAGGAAATTCTCGTTAGATCATGCATCGGCTGGCAGGTTTATAGCTGCAGTTGCACAAATTATTGGCCCAATGTCGGGTCATCGCACCGTGCCAAGCTCTCCAAAGTCGCCACGTGGTATCCAAGTATCTACTTGACTGATGACAGGCATGTGTACCAACGTGTGAGAGGGCCACGCCCGGTATCATGAACCTGCAGGGCAGCCAGGATGCAGCATCTGGCCCGGCAGCCCCCCTCTATCAAACTTAAAATAAGCAGTCCTGTTATAAAGTTATAATAAGCTGCCCTCTGGTTAGCAGTCCTCCTCATATATGACAAAAAGCTGTCCTCTACTTCGCTTTTATATGAGTATATTGCAGTCATACGGCATATGCTCATAATCCCAAAAGCTGTGCCCCCAGAGTGGCCGGTGCCGTCAGCTTGGGCGTCCACTGCATGTCAGTCAGCCCTTGCCGCAGCCACAGCAAAAAGATCTCCCGGGAAACCCAAGCATCCGTGGCCGCATACGTGAGCTGATTTGCGGATAGCTCCCTGGCAGCCCAGTTGGACGTCTGCTGGCGTTTGCTGATCCTGAACCCGAGAAACGACGCCGTTAACCCTCGCAGACCGGGGTTCCTCATACCCCATTTCTCGCGGGCTTCCACAGCTAAGTCCCGGAAGCAGGTTGTTCGCTTGGTGGCAAAGTGTCGCTTATTCAGCAAGTGGGACAGCTGGTTTAATCCGGCCACGTCATCCTTCACCTGCACCCCGACCTTGAGAATGGATCGAGCGGCGAGCAGGTCCGCCAACAGGGGGGGGAAACCGATGGCGCTCAACTGGAACACATACACGGCGTCTTGCGAGGCCAGCTGAAGCAAGGACGGGGCGTAATGCTCCTCATCGGAACGGAAACGAGGCTTCGTCTCCGTGTCGAACCCCAACACCTGCTCACCGCTAAGGTTGTTTACAGCCGTCGCTACTAATCCGGGCTTATCGACCAGGTGGATAGGACCTTGGTAGCGTCTTAGCGGGAGCAACGCCACCTGTGTTTTCGTCAGCTCGACCATGTCGATGGCATCGCGCTCGGCTGGATGCGGTCCAGCCCGTGATGAAATACGCCTCGAGAGACGGGTAGAAAGTGCGGTGGACGGACTGTTGGCGATGAATTTCTGCCAATTTGCGAGGCAGATGCCCAGCCGGTGCGGGTGCATGTCTGCAGACAATAAACGTAGTAGAGTCAACATCAACCTCCACTATGTTAATTGCGCCGGGAGCGACATGCTTAGCTAATGCGTTAGGCTGCGGATGATTTCATTCGACGCAACCCTCTTCGGTACCCATTCTCGGATATCCTTCCGACAGCCTCCCTCTCACAAAACAGTTGGTTTGTAGTGTCACCAAACTGAGGAGGGAGCTGCCGATTATCTTTACTTGGTTTAGAATAACTTCTAATCAGATTGGCGGATTAATTTTGGAAACGAGGCCGTTGTTGACCGCATGTACATCATTTTGCGCGCAACCATGGTACAGTTTCAGATGTTCTGGGACGACGTCCTTTCAGGCAAACCATGGCAGGCTGCCTTGCAGGCTCGGTATCATGCACACAAGTGTCCACGGTACGACATCAATATCAAGCATGGTAGTAGGAAGCAATGGAATCGGACAATTAAAAGCAAAATAACAAGTTCTTAGTAGGTGCATTCCACCATAGTGGGGAGTTGTGAGGGTCAAAGGTGGCACTGAACCCGACGACACGTGGCAGAAAAATCTGCGTGCACCTCGGTATTTTTCAACAGCCTGAGGCTTTCCCGGCATTCCCCGCAAGACGATAATTGCACATGACATATTTGACATACCAGTATGACATAGCTGCAATTTCGTAGCGTTTCGGCAAAGGTTACAACGGACATTCTGTTTTTCTAGCCTTAGTGAGTCATTTACGTGGGCTTCTGAATAAGGCGTTTCCTGCGTATGCATGGGAAATTAGCTGAAAAACAAATAGCATAATAACATTAGAATGAGGCCGGCACTTTGCTGGGCCGGCGCCTGGCTATGCCCCCATATACGCCACATGGACACAGGATGATGTGGTAGTCGTACATCACTTATATAGCTGAGAAAGAAAACGGGGACTTCCGCTAGTATAGATGCTACACTTTGCGTATTAACTTACGTGCATCAGTAGCTCAGAAATGGCGCTGCCTTCCAGGTTTAGGGATGCGCCCGTGTCGGTATTCTGGTATGTTCCACTTTCAATCGTCAGTCGTCCTAACTCCTGGGAAGCTACCTGACCGTAAGGGTCGGCCTAGTCCCTGCTTCGGTTTTGAATCCATGTGTATATTCTCGACCCTGCGCGGTGGCGGGATACCTCCTGGCCTTGCTGCATGTCATACTGAATTGCTCTCCTTCGGCTTTACGAGATTCATGGGAGACGCTAACACGTGATTCAGTTGCTGCTGTATCCCTCTCTCCCCTGCAGGGATGTGGAGGGTGTCCCTCCTCTGCCAGGTGTAAACCCAATGGCCGTCCTGTCAAAAGTGGAGTCGGCAATACGTAGCCACGGGTGCACGGGTGCGCTGTTTCTGACCGCGTACGGAGGCCCGTCGCTTGGGCCGCTGCAGCAGGCGTTGCCGCCTCGTAAGGGAATCAACATCGTGGATTTTTCTAAAGGCGAGCAAGCGCAGGAGGACTGGTAGGTGCTCTGCCCTTGCGTACTAAGGGCTTAACATGAAGGTGTGTGACGAGGTCAACGTTGTGTACGGTGGGCCATCAGCTAGCCTCATCCCCTCTCAAAGGAGCATGCCTAGCAACCGTACAATAGCTCCTCCGACGTATTTTTCTCATCATATCATGTTCACAAAGGTTGATGTAATCCCCTCACTCTTCTGCCCAACGGGCGGTCACTCACTGTTAGCGGCCAGTGGGCCCTCGGATTTGGCCTCGTCTCTGCCCTCTCGGTTGGTCAGCAGTCTTAATTGCATAGCATGTGAAATGACAGATTGCAGTGATGCGGTGTGTGCTTTGGCTCCTTGTCAGCTCAAAGTGTGAGGATGCGGGGCCCGGATGGAAGGGTAATGGGGGTGGTGGATGGAGGGGTGATGGGGGTGGTGGAGGGAGGAGGGGTGATGGGGTGGTGGAGGGAGTGGGGGTGATGGGGTGGTGGAGGGAGGGGTGCTGGGGGTGGTGGAGGGAGGGGTGCTGGGGGTGGTGGATGGAGAGGTGATGGGGGTGGCGGATGGAGGGGTGATGGGGGTGGCGGATGGAGGGGTGCTGGGGGTGGTGGAGGGAGGGTTACTGGGGGTGGTGGATGGAGGGGTGATGGGGGTGGCGGATGGAGGGGTGATGGGGGTGGCGGATGGAGGGGTGATGGGGGTGGTGGAGGGAGGGGTGCTGGGGGTGGTGGATGAGAGGTGATACAGGTGGTGGATGGAGGGGTAGTGGAGGCTGCCAGATCCAGGGGCGACGGACAGAATAATCACTTGGCTTCCCTCGCAGCAGGGCCTGGTCACCTCAGTTTGTGGGGGGGTGGATGGACAGGCAAGGGTGGTAATGGGTGGGCGGTAGACGGATGGGGCCCTGTTTGGAAAGGGACGGGCTGGGGAGGGGCTGGGGAGGGGCAGGGGAGGGTGGGAGGCAGAGCATGTGCCCCGAGGCATAGTCTTGCTACTCGCCACTTCCGTTCATCGCTGTTTGTTTATTGCAGTGGCTTCGTTACCCACATGTAAGCTGCGTGGCACTGGTGGTTTGGTGTAACCACAGAACAGGCCACCGTCAAAATGAGTTATTGGTGGATTTAGCTCATAGAATTCAAGTTGGTTGAGAGAATGCCAGCATGCGGCCAATACATTTGAGTCCGAGTAGGGCACCTTGGGTGACAGCACCCTCATGCTCTTCTGCCGGAGGAATCTATCCACTGCCAAACCCTGCCGCTGCGGGTGCTGGATACTCTCTCATTCCTTAGGTAATTACGGCCCATTCCTGACTAAACCAGTTTCTGTGGTTTGCTGACTTTCTCGCTTTCCACCTTGCGTTCAGCCCCCACCTGGTGGAGCTGCTCTTCTGGGTGCTCGACAACCACCGAGCGCCAGGTGTCATCGCGGTGATCTCCGAGGATGGCTCCTACTCGCCCATCCTCGTCAAGGTAGGAGCGGCGGCACGTGTCGCGGTAGTGTGGACCGGTGGTTGCCTGATCCATCAGTTTCCGGATTCATTCGTTAATTACACGCGCTCCCATCGGGAAGGTTGCCTGGTTCATGCCCGTGGTTGCGATCCATAGGTTGCCTGATTCATGCCCGTGGTTGCGATCCATAGTTAATGTGGTTCATGCCCGTGGTTCCCCGTTGCACTACTATTGAACAGATATCGGTATTTGTGTGTTCCACAGTAACTACCCTGTTGCACTACTATTTAACAGATATCGGTATTTGCGTGTTCCACAGTAGCTGCCCCGTTGCACTACTATTTAACAGATATCGGTATTTGTGTGTTCCACAGTAGCTGCCCTGTTGCACTACTATTTGACAGGTATCGGTGTTTGTGTGTTCCACAGTAGCTGCCTAACGGAAGAGGTAGCCACACAGCAAGTTAAGATTGTACTACTCTTTTATTAAGACATGTAGTATGTGGGTTTGTGCTATTCGCATGGCCCATTTACGTCCATCTCTCCGAGTCGCATGCCTATCAGTGGCAAAGAGCAAAGTTATTCCACGTGGTTAGGCTACTTACACATGAGGAATCCACGGTCGCTCTTCTCGTGCTGCAGCGACGTGCTCCAGCGCAGGAACTGCTTGTCCTCTCACGAGTTAGCAGTACTGGATAGGAGGATTGTGCTAATTAGGACCATAATTATGTTGAACAACAAATCGTGGTACCTACGTGGCCTATCCGTACAGGTTGGAGGTTTGGTACTAATAAGTACCATTCGTTGAATAAAAGTTGGCGGTACCGGCGTGGCCTATCCGTTGTCGCCCCTTCTCTAATGCCGCATGGCTCAGGCGCAGACAGCCTGACAGTACTTAGTCCTGACACTACTTAGTGATTTGCTGTAGTATCATCTTCATTAGTAGATCATGGCATGTGTTATCAGCGCCTTCTTATGTCGACCAGCTCAAGCTCAGGAGCTGTCGGTCCTGATACTACTGGCACGATGCACCGCCCGCCTTGGAAGTTTAAAAAGAATGAAGAATTTCTTGCACAATTTCTGCCTGACAACATTAATGCGAGCTAAGTACATACTACTGTCATATGCCACCGTGTGATGTCTGCATGGACCACCCACCCTTGGTCACGCCTCCCTCCTCGGGCGGCCAGCTCAAGCTCCGCAACTACCACGTCATCGTCATCAGCCAGGCCGCCCCTGAGGGCACCCTGGACCAGGTCTGGGATTGGAGGCAGCTGCTATCGACAGGGATGCCGGTGCCACTGGTGCGGGGAGGGGGGCCGGAGGTGCCGCCGCCCCAGGCGCAGCGTCTGCAGGTAGGCGAGTGACGGTAGCAGGTTTTTTGAAGCAGGGACGTCGCGGAGGTGCATTAGGGGTGGTATGTGGGTCAGAGGATGTTTCAAATGGACGGGGGTGATGGCAAGTTTGCAGGCGGGCTGCGGCCAGGCGGGGGGGGGGCATTTTTCTGGGGGCAGCCATGCATTTTATTGGGGCGCAGCCGCACGTGGTGTTGGCACTTCGCTTTCTTCGCATGCGTCGCAATATTGTGTATGCGTGTTCCTTTTTTTTTTTTTTTTTTTTTTTTTTTTTTTTTTTTTGTGTGTGTGTGTGTGTGTGTGTGTGTGTGTGTTTGTGTGTGTGTGTGTGTGTGTGTGTGTGTGTGTGTGTGTGTGTGTTTGTGTGTGTTTGTGTGTGCGTGTGTGTGCATGTGTATGTGCACATGTGTGTTTGGGGGGTTGTAGGGGTGTAGGGGGGTGTAGGGGGGTGCGGGTTTAGGGGGGGGGAAAGGGGGCCTTTTGTGCGTATGCACTTGTGTGCATGCGCATGCCTGTGTGGATGCCCTTCGCTCGGTCTCCGTGAGTTTGAAGTTCCAGAACGTGGCTTGGTGAATGCATGGACTGGTGAGACGATTGAGGTTTTTAGACACGCAACTCGTGCACTGTCTCTGGAACTTGTGTACTGGCAGCCGGAACTAGTAAGTCTGGATCTAGTAAGTGAGCCAACCAGTCTCAGATACTGGCAGCCTGAACTTGTGTACCATGGCAGCCGCCCCCAATCCCCATTCCCACCACCTTCCCCCTCTGTCCTCTCTCTCCCCCCGCTCTCTTCAACCCTGCTCTTAAATCTTGAATCCTACCTTCAAAAACGCTCTTGTCTGGCTCGTCCTCTCAACCGACCCTGCTCCCACCACAGGCCCCCCCGGTGCCCATGACCCCCACCAGGCCAGGAGGCACCCCCAGCTACAACCCGTTTGTGTTCGGCCAAAACAGGCCCGCCAGCGGGGGTCCCCAGCCTGCCACCCCGAAAGTGACGTCCGCCAGCTTTCCCTCCACCGCCCCTTTGCCACCGCTTTCCAGCATCTATGCACCCAGTCCGGGGCCTGCTGCTAGTTTCATGCCCTCTCCCGTCGTGCCGCCTCAAGGACCACTGACCATGCCTACTGCTCATGGACCACCCAGTGGGCTAGCAGCTAAAGGACCTCCCAACGGGCCGGCTCAAGGAGCGGGTCCGTTTCCATCTCCTACGGTCGCCCCGGCGGCTCAGGGGCCGCCAGGTGTCCCTTTCTCGCTGCGGCTCCAGCTGGCGGCCGTCCTGGTGTCCCACGAGGTGGCCGGCCAGGGACCCATGCGCATGGTGCAGATCCCGAGCGTGTTGCGGCAGCGTTTCGGGACAGAGCTGGACACAGGCGCGCTGGGGTTCCCCGAACCGATCAATCTGCTGGAGGTGGGTTTATTGTTGTTGGCTCAGGCACGCTAGTAAGGGGGCGAGCGCGTAACATGGCGCTATAGAGTTGGACCCAGGCGCGCTTAGGTTATTGTTGACCTGGGTCTATTGGCTGGTACGGTGGCTAGTAGGCTAGTAAAAAGAGTCTGCGCTGCCATTCCGGGGTTTAAGTCCATGTTTTCCTGCAGGAGTTAGCGGGTTGGCGGTACCCGTTCAAGCCGCAGAGCATGAGACCTTGAATCCTTTGCGCATGGGATATTGAGCCGAATCCTTAGCAGCTCTGTTCCAGGCCCTGATTTTTTTTTTTAGCAACGCCATTCTTCGATGTGGTAATCATTCTTCCATCGCAATGTTATTTTATGGGCAAAGCCCGTGCGCACAACGGAGGCAGGGAAGGCGCAGGTGAGAATGTTCTTGTTTGGAGGTGGCGCTATGCGAAGCCCTGTTACTAGGTATTGTGGAGATTGGGCATGACCGAGGAACTGCTCCCCCCTCCCCCCCACCCCCCACCCCTTACCCTGAGTTCATCTTCCACCCCACCCCACTTCCCACCTCACCCAAATCATTTGGCAGGCATGCCAAGACGTGCTGGCCGTAGGCGGGTTCGCCCCCGTCCCCCTGGTGCGGCCGCAAGCATACCTGCAGGAGCACGCAACCACCCTCCCGCAGGCTGCCCCGATCCTGCTGGCGCTGTACGACCTGCAGGTGTCCTCCTGGCCGCCCCACTTGCTCACGGCACAGCCGTCGTCCTGTATGGTGCCCGTGGATCGGGTACGTGAGCAGTAGCCATAGTTGCCCATGTAAAAGCCCATAAAGTAGCCCATAAAGTAGCCCATAAAGTAGCCCATAAAGTAGCCCATAAAGTAGCCCATAACGTAGCCAATAACGTAGCCAACAAAGTAGCCCATAAAGTAGCCCATAACGTAGCCAATAACGTAGCCAATAAAGTAGCCCATAACGTAGCCAATAGAGTAGCCAATAGAGTAGCCAATAGAGTAGCCAATAGAGTAGCCAATAGAGTAGCCAATAGAGTAGCCAATAGAGTAGCCAATAGAGTAGCCAATAGAGTAGCCAATAGAGTAGCCAATAGAGTAGCCAATAGAGTAGCCAATAGAGTAGCCAATAGAGTAGCCAATAGAGTAGCCAATAGAGTAGCCAATAGAGTAGCCAATAGAGTAGCCAATAGAGTAGCCAATAGAGTAGCCAATAGAGTAGCCAATAGAGTAGCCAATAGAGTAGCCAATAGAGTAGCCAATAGAGTAGCCAATAGAGTAGCCAATAGAGTAGCCAATAGAGTAGCCAATAGAGTAGCCAATATGGTAGCCAATAGAGTAGCCAATAGAGTAGCCAATAGAGTAGCCAATAGAGTAGCCAATAGAGTAGCCAATAGAGTAGCCAATAGAGTAGCCAATAGAGTAGCCAATAGAGTATCCAATAGAGTATCCAATAGAGTATCCAATAGAGTAGCCAATAGAGTAGCCAATAGAGTAGCCAATAGAGTGGCCAATATAGTAACCATTTTAGTAGCCAATAGAGTAGCCAATATGGTAGTAGTAGCCAACAGAGTAGCCAATCTATGCCAGTGGGTCCTGGCAAAATCGATCCAGTTGAGCCGGTCAGTCGTCCCTAAAAACTTGGTCCAATAGAGCTGTGGTTACTAATTATCTGCTTACTTGGGTCTGTTTTCTTCTTCTTCCAATTTCTCTGGAAGTCCATTCTGAGCTGGCCAGTAGGCATTATTTGACTTTGACTCTTCAAAAAAAAGGCTGATAAACTTTTGTTGAGAGGTCATCGGCGTTGCATGAAGGGATGCTGGTTGCAATATCGACTAATCGTAAGCATGAGTAGTTTTGTCCCCACACCCCTGCGTCTTTCTTTTCCCACGAAGGGCTCCAGTGTCCACATTAATAGGTTATAGGGATGCCCAAGCTTTCCTCCACACCCCACCCCAGGTTTATCACCGTTTCCCCCCCAGGTTTATGCCCGCAGACCCATCCCCTGGTGTCCAGGAACCGGTGGCAGAGAGGCCTGAGCTCCTCTCCACCGTCAAATGTCAACATCGACTCGCCTGCCACCCCCCCCTCTCCTGTAGGCTCCTTCACATCGCTGCTGTCATAGCTGTTGCCCCTGTATGCGCACGCATGAGCTTCTCTCCCCACTCCCCTTCAACAAGTTTTTGTGAAACCGGACTGACCCGCATAGTATCGTTAAGAGTATTATAGTAGTATTTGACTTTGCGAGACGAGATTGATTCGCATGCCCACCACCCATCATGCTTTGTTGCTGCTGCAAAGCAGCTGGTGTCCCAGTTGGCAGGCATGCCCGACCTGCACTCCACGCTCAACATGCTGGTGTCGCGACAGTACGTGGCGCGGATGGGCGACGGCGTCGCGCTGGGGTCGCACCCGTTCGGGATGAGCGTGGTGGGTGCTGCTGATGAGGACTAGGGGTGGGTGCTGCTGATGAGTGCTAGGGGTGGGTGATAATCTCTGGTAATAGTATTTATATTGTCTATCTGAAGGGGATATCTTGCGTTATATTTATATTGTCTATCTGAAGGGGATATCTTGCGTTATATTTATATTGTCTATCTGAAGGGGATATCTTGCGTTGTACGAGGCCGGAAGGAGGGTTCTTTTCGGCCTGCACGAGGGCGATTCGTACATAATTATGCGTACTGATATAAGGGCCACTACGGTAGTAGGGGTGGGTATTGATGATGAGGGTTAGGGGTGGGTTACTGCTGATGAGTATTAGTGGTGGGTATTGCTGCTGGTGGGTAGTTGTAGTGGGCTATCTATTGTGGGCTATTTGTGGCGGGTATGTGGTGGATATTGACAGCAGTGCATTGGGTGTTCTCCCTGAGCTTGAATCGTGCTGCTGTCTTGAAGTTGTACACCTGGAGAGTGCTAGCACGGTGATTTTTTTGTTTGTTTGTTTAGTATAATACTACTATTCATTTAATTACTAGCAGTAGCATGTATCCTACTCCCAATATCTTGTTCCACGCCCACACCAACCGTCGCTATCCAACCCGACCCACAACTGCAACGACAGACGTCACGATTTCGACCCGAGTCCGCAGTTGAGAGGCCTGTCTCAGCAAGTTTGACTGGGAAGGGATGTTGTGTGACAACTCCCCACGAATACTTGGTGTTGCATACTCGTGCTTTTCATAGCAGCCACGTCTAACGAACTGTCATGCGATGGTGGCTCTTGCAGTGGTTCCTGGTGGGTGGCCAGGGTAGGGTGGGGCAGGGTGTGTTTGTGGGGCGGGGGCGTGTGTGTGTGTGGGGGGGGGGGGGGGGGGTACGTGTATTGGAAAGAAGCAAATGGAAGAAGATCTCACCGATGCACATCTGCTGGATCAATTCCACTCACTTCGCTCATTTTGCCCAGTAGACAAATGTGTCAATCATGCTTTTCAAAGTGTTTATTTCGGTGGTGCGTCCTATTCAATAGCATCCGCGTTTACACCATTCATCCCCCCACATTCATTGATTCTCCCCTTTCATTCTTCTCTTTTGCCCTAACCTGGCGAACTAAGCCATCCGATCGAGGCCTTCCTGCCTAGGGCCCACGTAACTCCCCAGTCCCCGCGAATTCCTTTTTGGTGCTGGCCTAATCTGACTGACGTACTGACTTACCACGACTTACTCACTTGCTGACTTACTGACTTACCACAACTTGCTCACTTGCTGACATACTGACCCACCACGAACTTGCGTACTTTGGCCGTGTGTTTGCGTCCCCAGGGCACGTTTGCGCCATATCCAACGCGCCTCCTCCTGGCCCCCCCATCGGCACACGGTCCCACCGGCCCTTTCTCCATGGGCATGCCGCCTCCGTCGACAACCCCTGGGCGACCACAACAGGATATCCCATACGCCCCAGGGTTGGGTCCCACTGGCAACAGCCTCCCATCAATGGGAGCGCCCCCTGGTGAACGGCCTTATTTTAGCGCCCCTTTCGTGGCCCCGCCTGGTCCTGGTCCGTTTGGCAGTAATGGCCCAGCGGGGCTGGCATCCGGGCCCCCTGGGTTTCCCCCTCATCTCGCTCCGCGTTCGACATCAATACCAGGGCGACCAGAGACATCGAGCTTTCCCAGCGGCAGGAACGTCGCCCCTGCTGCGGAGCCGCTGGCCAGTCCATTCTCGGCCACCGCTTCCCCCTCCCAGCTGCCCCCCTCCGCAGCTCCCCCCTCGCTGTCCGCCAGTAGTCGACTCTCGGCCAGTATGGGTTCCGGTGCGGCCGCAGCGCTTTCCAGCGTGAGAGCTGTGTCAGCGACGGGTGCAGCGGCGGTGATGTCGGTGCCGTCTGCCAGCAGCGGGGCTCGGGGGGGGACCGCGGCGCCCCCCGCGGTGTCCTTGGAACGGGGCGGCGCGCGCATGCCGTCGTGGGTCGGTAGCACGAATAACAAGGAGAGCAAAGCGGTCTCAAAGGACTTTGAGCGGGACATCGAGACGACGGTCAAGGAGCTGAAGACGGAGCGGCTGCCCCCGCTGTCGGAGCTGGTGCGCGAGGCTATCCAGGACAAGTACCCGCGCGACGGGTCGCCGGCGGGGGACCGCGTGGGTGGGTCATCGCCTGCCCCTGTTTTTGTACCCACTGTTTAGTTAAAAAAATAATGTGGACACTGTTGCGTTAATGTTACACCCGCCAGTATTTCGACTTGTGTACACCCGCTAGCTAGTGTGCACCAAGGGAAGATGAGCGAGGGCAGACGACACGGTTCTGTAGAAGGGGACCGTGTAGGTAGGTTACTGGGTTGGAGGGGTGACTAGTTCTAGGCGGGTGGGTGGGTGGGTGGGTGGGTGGGTGGGTGGGTGGGTGGGTGGGTGGGTGGGTGGGTGGGTGGGTGGGTGGGTGGGTGGGTGGGTGGGCGGGCGGGCGGGCGGCGGGCGGGGGCGGGCGGCGGGCGGGCGGCGGGCGGGCGGCGGGCGGCGGCGGGCGGGCGGCGGGCGGGCGGGCGGGCGGGCGGGCGGGCGGGCGGGCGGGCGGGCGGCGGCGGGCGGGGCGGGCGGGCGGCGGCGGGCGGGCGGGCGGGCGGGCGGCGGGCGGCGGCGGGCGGGCGGGCGGGCGGGCGGGCGGGCGGGCGGGCGGGCGGCGGGCGGGCGGCGGGCGGGCGGGCGGGCGGGCGGGCGGGCGGGCGGCGGCGGGTGGGTGGGTGGGTGTGGGTGGGTGGGTGGGTGGGTGGGTGGGTGGGTGGGTGGGTGGGTGGGTAAGTGTGGGTGGTGGTTGGGGGGGGCTGTACCTGTACCGTTGTCGTACTGTTGCTGCGATGTGTATTGTTTTGCCACACACTTGCCCCATGTTGGGTAGGTAATTGGGTGTAGGGGATTGTTGGGTCTAATAACAGGCACACGTAGCCAACAGAACCAAGTTCTGCCACCTCAATCCCCTTGGCTTTATTCTGCTGGCTGCAACAATTCCGCACGCCCAGCGCCAACAGCCAACATGTGGCGCACTAGGATCCATCCGGATCGTTTCGGTAAGTTGGAAGCATATTCCGTCCTCATCAACTGCTCCTTCCGATTATTGCCCCCCAGAATGTGATGCTCTCTATTCGATTTGTGAGGTATCCCTTCTATACCTTTCCCAGCATGTGATGACTCCTATTGGACTGTAACCTGTCCTTTTCCGTCATGTATTATGAGCCATCCTCGCTGTCCCAGCTGCTAACGATCAGCGACATCGCTACCTGAGCCCTCGCTTGCTCAATAACATCCCATTTCCTAGATCGTGCTTCGAATTTGGGACAGCCCCCCAAAACACTCCCATGTTCTTAAGAGGGGCTGGGTCACAATATAGGAATGCCTTTTGTATTGGGTATTTATTGAGTACTCTATTGGGTATTGGATGTTCTATTGGGCATTGTCTTGTTTCCTCCATGCAGCGTCCGCAACATGCAATGTGGCCACCTGGGAGGCCACCCTGGACAAGTACATCAGCTTGAAGAAGCTCAGCCAGGATGGAGGGAGGGGAGTGGACCGCTTGATCCGGCCCACCCTGTGGAAGATGTGGGACTACGTCAAGTAAGTCTTACATATCATGGACCTCTTTTGGCGCATGATAGGGGACAGTGGTTGCTAGCCGCACACAAAGTTTTGTATGTAACGCTGTCTCCGTGAGTGTTACAGCAGAGCAATACATGTTAAATGTCCTGCTTTGCTTTTGGTCATTTGGCGACGTGGAGATGTCTTCTGCCACCGACACTGTCATGACATGCCTTGGGAAGTGTGGTTGCATGGTTTCAGTCAAGCCCCTGTTATGCCTGCTTGAAACTCTCATTAAACTTCTGTTTTTCACCCTTTTATTTTGCTGTATTTAGGCACAATAATGCCCAATTCAAGCCTCGGTTTACCACGAAACTACCCAGTTACAATCGATCGGATATTGACTAACTACAAGGGATAGGCATTTACTTAAATGTTGTGGATGGTTATTCAACTGGTTGCCACGGCTAGGTAATAAACTAGCTACAACAGATGCGATGGTGAGGGTGTAGAATTTGTAATGACACATTCGTTGGTCGGGGGTTACGCCAGCGCAGGCCAGGACATTGCAAGTGGCTCATGTAATGCATTGGCAATGGCTTGAGCAAGGGTATAGACACCGGCTTGATGTCCAACGTTTCAAAGTCCAACGGAGTCATAAGTCTTCTTTAGTTGTCTGCACGTCCCAGTTCTTGAGTTTAGCTACCCCGTGCCCACAATGACGACCACCCTGTCTGACGACCACCCTCTGCGCTTGCCCTAATGGTGAGTACTCATGCACCATCCATGGTAAAGTTGTTTTTATGCTGTGGGTAATCCATCATGCATCCTCTTTTGGTGGGACGTGTTCCATTTTACTGCCGGCTGACTTCGCCCACAACATGGCTTGCAGGCCCGACGCAAAGAACTCGTACAGTGCCCAAGTGTGGGACACGGTGAAGGCTTTTATGGGCAGCAAGGAGGGAAAGGCGGCAGTCGGCGCCGCCCAAACCAGGTACGCTGTTTCTGAGGACGTGTGACGTGGGTTGCTTGCTACAGTTCTCGTGTGCTTTTGCAGGGGTAGCTGTTGAATAATCATCTCTGGCAATGACTTAGGAGTTGAAACTGTATGTTCTTAGGAGTTGAAACTGTATGTTTAAAGGCAATGGGTGGGAAAACAATGTAATCCTGAGCCATTTTGTGGCTTGGCACGTGTCGTTCGGGATGGGTTTGTGGCAAGTGGGGGCTTATGACAAGTGTTGCGGTAGTGAATTTCATAGCATAATGGTAATGCAATATGTGGCCCTGACATGTTAATGCCGTGCAGCTTTGCAGAGTGATTGTCAACAAAGGGCAGTAACCTGAATATGGCATACCCAGGTCTTTCCTCATACAGGGTCTCTAGCAGTCATTTGCCCTGATCTTCATCGAGAATGATCTAAATGTATGGCACTTGGCCACACAGCCGCTATTCACCTGGCCATGGTAACTGTTTTTTAATCAAGATCAAGTAACCATTTATTTTTTCCTTTTCCGTGCACAATGGTGGCAGCCAGCATAGCACTCATCTCAGGGGGGCACCTGTGCAGCATTCCCAGCGAGAAGGTGGTAAGTGGTCAGCAGGGCTTTCTCTTGTTTCATTTTTCAGGCGTTGTCTTCCTGCTCTGCAGTCTGCGTCAGGTTTACGTGAGCGCTCCTACTATGCGTGTTGTTGTCCTTGCAGGTTCCAAGTTGCGAAGGAATTAAAAAAGCAGCCAGGCCTGGATGACCTGTGCCTAGGCCAGCTGTACCATATCACCACGCTGGCAATTAAGCAAGGCCTGATCCCGAAGCCGCCTTATTACTGAACAATATCATTGGCTGCCTAGCATCTTCAAAGGGACTATGTTTGAAACTTTGAATGACCCTACGTGCTGTTGCCAGGGGGATGTTGAAGTGCTAGGTTTTGCTGCATGGCGCGGCCCCACATGTCTTTGGGGTCACATGCTTCCAGGTGCAAGGCGAGGTCAACTAATAAAACATGCATGCATGGCAAGCTAATTAAGAGGCCACGTGACTCATAACTATGCACATGCTGGTGTGGGCACGGTACCATGCGCGCATATACACCACACGTACGCGTTGTTGATGTACGTCGTTGTAGTTTTGATGTGTTGGCTCTATCCTTGCCAGTACGTATGTAGAAAATAAGTTTTTTTTTTTCTATAATGTCCAGCGATGGGTGGGCAGTCCCCAAGTTCTTCCTAGCTCTTTTCATTGGGCTTTTCTTTATGTTGGCATTCATAGCGATTCGGGCCGCGGTGCCCACACCCCTGTAACTAGGACCTAGATAGCTTATACCATCCATTCCATCCCATGTTCCCCTCCCACTGAGGACTTATGCTCACGTGACGCAGTCACGTGTCTATTAATTAATTAATTAATTTCTTTATGTTGCTTGCCGATCTCACCTCGATCCGTTAATTAATTAACTAGTGAAACTCGTGCTCCCGTGAGGGAGTCACGGAGTATTAACCCCGAGGAAGGGAGGGAGGGAGGGAGGGAGGGAGGGAGGGAGGAGGGAGGGAGGGAGGGAGGGAGGGAGGGAGGGAGGGAGGGAGGGAGGGAGGGAGGGAGGGAGGAGGGAGGGAGGAGGGAGGGAGGGAGGGAGGAGGGAGGGAGGGAGGGAGGGAGGGAGGGAGGGAGGGAGGGAGGGGGGGAGGGAGGAGGGAGGGAGGGAGGAGGGAGGGAGGGAGGGAGGGAGGGAGGGAGGGAGGGAGGGAGGGAGGGAGGGAGGGAGGGATCCTCATGTCGTTGGAGCACGGTGCAGACGATATTAGTAACTTTCGTGTAATTATTTTCTAATTAGATTAGCATGGCACTCCGTGGCATTAATTAATTAATTAATTAATTAATAAGGAACATAACTTCGTTGGGAGTGTATGTAGCACATATCCCAGAGAAAGGGCATATGGCTTTTAACACATTCTAAGCTACTTCCTGCAAGGGTGGGGATGTAAACAACACTTGCTCTAGGTGCACCAAGGGCACCTGCACCACCACGATCTATTGATCAAGCTCAACCCAGGGAAGGGGAGCCTGTCATGGGGGGGGAAGATCACCATGGCTATACAAGAGCTAGGGCATGGCTTCTCGACAGAGCTAGGGCATGGCCTCCTGACGTGGGCCGGGCCCAGTGATGTTAGACGCCGCAAGGCCCGCACCTTCAAAGAACAGCTAGTAGAGGACATGGGGGGCCTAGGCCTCTCCGCGATTTGGAAGAAGATGATGGACAAGGCCAAGTGGGCCCAGGTCATAGAAGACAACGAGGCCCCCCCTGTGGGGAAGCGCCTGCGTGTGCAAACCCGTGGGAGGCACGCCAGTGCTGTATAGATAGATGTTGTAGGTAGTAATGCTGTTAGATGTAGTCGGTAGCTGATGTAGATAGCTTAGACCGGTAGGATTGTATGCATCCACCTATCCATCCATCGGGGTTAATGCTCCGTGACTCCCCAACGGGAGCACGAGTCTAATTAATTAATTAATTAATTCTCGACAGAGAGCGTCTCTCTGCACAGGCATAGCATGGCTAAATTCTTAATGCAACATCCATGGGGGGTCCCATTACAGGCATGGCTTGGCTAAATTCGGAAGGCATCATCCATGGGGGCCATTATGGGCGCACATGCGTGTGGGCCACATGCTAGGCTAAGCCTGACTTATCTACACTACTGGTATATATTTCCTAGTCTGAGGTGGCAGGAGGTGCCTGCATGCCAGGGCTTGTGGTCAACGTGTTGATGACCGCGCCCCCCTCCAGTATACCGGCTTCCACCCTGTGCTCTGCCGGAGCTGACGGTCTCGCGCCGCCGCTGTTGCTGGGCCAGGGTCAAGTCGTCATGCCCATGCGCATGACACGCAAGTACTAACTACTTACTTACTGACGTATACTTATGCTTCCCGCAGGCTCCGGGAGAAGCCTTTATATTCTCCTGCGCTATCGGGGGGTAGCATGCAACCCAGTGAACCCACCCCCACACCCGTCACGATCATGGCCGAGCGTACGTACAGTCGTCTTGGATAACGTCCGGATGACGCAGAGTTGCTGTGTGCGACTCCAGACCTGGGCGAGTGAGTCGCGCCACTTGCCTTGGCGGGTGAAGTATCCGCGTAGAAAGGTACCTCATCGGGTACTCTGCGGCATGCGCATGCCTTAAGTGCATGTTCACTTACTTACTTACTTGAGCACTGGCTTGCTGGCTTGCTGGCTTGCTCGGGCTTGCTGGCTTGCTGGCTTGCTGGCTTGCTGGCTTGCTGGCTTGCTGGCTTGCTGGCTTGCTGGCTTGCTGGCTTGCTGGCTTGCTGGCTTGCTGGCTTGCTGGCTTGCTGGCTTGCTGGCTTGCTGGCTTGCTGGCCAGTTGCTGGCTTGCTTGCTGGCTTGCTTGCTGGCTGGCTTGCTGGCTTGCTTGCTTGCTTGCTTGCTTGCTTGCTTGGTTGGTTGCTTGCTGGCTGGCTGGCTGGCTTGCTTGCTTGCTTGCTTGCTAGCTTGCTTGCTCGCTTGCTTGCTTGCTTGCTTGCTTGCTTGCTTGCTCGCTTGCTTGCTTGCTGGCTTGCTTGCTTGCTGGCTGGCTGGCTGCCGGCTGGCTGGCTGGCTGGCTGCCGGCTGGCTGGCTGGCTGGCTGGCTGGCTGGCTGGCTGGCTGGCTGGCTGGCTGGCTGGCTGGCTGGCTGGCTGGCTGGCTGGCTGGCTGGCTGGCTGGCTGGCTGGCTTGCTGGCTGGCTGGCTGGCTGGCTGGCTGGCTGGCTTGCTTGCTTCCAGTTACGTACTTACTTATGCTTCCCTCGGGAGCTAGCAAATATGCTTCTTCCCCACAGCAGGGGGGTCGTTGTCTTCTACTTGTTGAGTCCATATTGGGCCTTGTCGTGCATCTTTTTTCAGATAACGGAGAGGCCTAGCTAGCCGCCCCATATCCTCTATCAGAACTTTGCTCTTTGAATGTGCTGTCCTTGCGAACCTCGATCCATAATTTATCATTCTCAATAAATATACTCCACAATAAAACATGTCCAGTTTTTCGGTTGGCCAAGATAATTCATAACACATGGCTGGAGACATGAGATAAGACAAACTAGAAATCTACTAATGACACACGCTAGCTGCACTGATTTGCTAGCTAGAAGAAAGATCATGATCAGCACCTGTTATTGTAAACCTCAAAGAGTATATGGCAAGTAGGATCGCCTGTCACAGGATTGCAACGGGATGGGCACCAGCTACGATTCAGCACCCCCAGGGAGAATGAAAGGGGGTCATCTGTCTTCAAGATCTGGGCCCCTCGGTTTGTGTTATTCAAATCATTGTTCAGCACCATGAACCCATTGGCCAGGTAAGAGGCCACCTCTGCCTTCTTGCTGGTTTCCACAAAAGCCGTGTGGGGCGCCTGCTGGATGCCCTGCTTCTTCAGTTGGGAGGATCTCAGCCGCTCTGCAATGTGGCATTTATGGCATATGCATGGGTGCATGGAGCGTTATTGATCGATCAAGCATGCCGCATAAAACATGCATTTGGAAGTGGTCAGCATGCGCAGCTGGGGCGCAAGTGCTCGTATATAGTGGACAGATCGACATGCACGAGGGCTGTGCAGGGCTAGCTGCGCCTGATTCATTGGAGTACACAGGCACTTCAGTTCGACTGCCAACCATGTATGAAACGGAGAATAAAGGCTGGCCGCACCGTACGAAAAAAAGGTGCTTTCAAAGGGCCATGTGCAGACTGTCCTCCCCAGAAAGCTTCAACTTGTGAAACTTGCGTGCTTGCCTAGTTGCCTTAGAGATGGTGAGGATGCTGTCGGTGATTGTGCTGATGCATGCCAAGCGGCCAGTTCACAGATACGAGCATTGCCATGCAACTACTTGTGTGCAACAGCGTGGCAAGCAAGCATGATGAGCAGCAACAGGCCATCGATATGCAGCGACAGGCCATTGATGTGAGATAACAGGGTAAATGCCCTGACCCCTCCACCATCCCCCAAAACAAGTTCCATTAACTACAAGTTCCATCATTTTTTACATGAAAAGACCCCATAAATGAACGCAGAAGGGAGAAAACATTATCAGACCCATATTGCAAGCTCTGCACAAAACACATTATGAATGCGCACTGACAGGGCATCCCAAATTGCTGGCCAGCAGCAGAGGGATGCACTATGGTTATTATGCACAAGAATTGGAAGGAAATCAGAGCTGAAATGCACCATATGCAAACATGGACAGGATGTGTAGAGCATTATACGGAAAGGAACCAAAATGCATGGAAAACACAGAATCATTGAAGGAAATGTACTGGTGGTTAAAGATGACCCTGCCCTGTGCTGTTTGCTTACCAAAGATAAGCTCTGGAGCCTTGCTGAGTTGGTAGAACTTACGACATGCCCAGTTGCGCCTCCAGAAACTCAGGAAGAAAATGATCTTCCCTCTCCCTTGGTCTACACTCGGCCAAGCGCTGCCATGGGATGCCAAAAGGGCCGCCTGGACGCTGGCATGGCTTCCTCGCACATCAACCGGCGTGATGATTTTTTCCGCAGGGATAGTGGTCAGGATGTGATTCCTGAGGTCATCAAACGCTGTGATGGCATCATGTTGATCGAATGGCTCACCGGTAACATTGCTGTTGAGGTACGTAAAGGGCTGATCACAGGGCCTCCAGGCGTCAAGCTCGAACTTAACCTCCAAATCGATAAACAGCGTGACGTGCCATGGATGCTGCTCACTCCATGCCTTGATGATAGACAGACAGCCAAGGAGGCATTTGCACGTCGATTTCTGGTCAAGGTACCGTATGTGGTACACAGGAGGCGGCTTTCGCCTTGAATCAAAATGGATGTCAAGCTCGAAACATCGTACGCCTCCCTCTTCCAGTTGCCAGGTTAACGGACGGCTCTTCAGAGCCCATTCCGCCGCAAAATTAGAGAAGAAGCCAGGCTTGTGGTACGAGTTATGCGTGCATATGTTCTGAAGCTGGTTCAGGCGTAGCCCGTTTGAGGAATTCGTAAAGCTGGCGTTAACTGGGGAGTGAGAAATGCAGCTCTGGCAGCCCTCTGCACAGCTGGCGGGATTGTGGTACCAGATTCCAGCTGGTATTATGATGACGAGTGCTAAGAAGATAAACAGCCCAAAGCGACAAGTACAGGCGGAATCTTGTAAGCGTTGTCGACCATACTTGGATTTGGCCGGTTCCTCTATAGGGATGTTGAACTCTCCGTCCTTTTGCGGAGAAGCCACCGGACGACGCACTAGCTCGTATGCGCCCACAACCGGAGCGTCAGCTTCCATTCCGACCTCAGATACAAAAATGGGGGAAGGGAAAATAGGCAAGCTTTTCGCCATGGCGAAATACAAAAGCTAGGCCAAGGTGGCTGCGTCGAATCGTCAATCGGCGACGCTCAGTTGTTATGTTCCATGGATTAGCGATTTCAGATCGGATGCACACGCCTGGATCCATCGCATTGCGACGCCCACGCAACGCAGATGTGCGTGTGATAGTTATTCAAGTAGCACGTGGAACAATGTCTTGCAAGGCAGTTCTTATATAAAAATAAACAACGCGGTTTGCCCACAAATATCTAACAACCCGGCGGGTCATTTATTCAATTAACGCGAGGCACGTTGAAGTTGCAGCATTTTCCAAGGTTACGCCCAGTCCGGGCGTCGAGGAACCAGGCCTGGGCCTCAAACGTCGTGTGACAAGGTAGCGAAATTTACCTGCCCGGAATGAAGACTATGCCAAAGGTGCGTTCGTTTGTTCCCATGGCGATGCGTTGTTCATTTTGCCGGGCGTTGAAGTTACCGAGCAAAATACAGGAAAATGTGCTCATTTGCGCTGGCAAGTTGCTGGCATAATTGTGCCACACGTGCCCAAGACCCTCTACGGTAAGCACGTGGCACCGCGATGTGATTTCCGGTGAAATGGGTGTTAGTTTATTTCCATATAACAGTTAAGGTGACCCAGGTATGCCAAAAATAACGCGATGTGATTTACGGTTTACCTGGTTTGTTGTTGTTGTTGTTGTTGTTGTTGTTGTTGTTGTTGTTGTTGTTGATGTGGAGTGTGGACTGTGTCCCACGCCGCACATGGGCAGCAGAGAATCTATACTGTAGTGGCCTGTTTACCTGGTTTACCGCGCAATGCAATTATTTTACCTGGTCCAACCCGTCACATTAGGCCAGACCCAAGGGCCCGGGAGCTCGCGTACATACTGTACTGTACTGTACTGTATTGTTGTTGTTGTTGTTTATCTGTACTGTACTGTACAGTACGTGCAGCTGGTTGCACCATCGGAGAAACCTTGGGAGTTGGGACTTGGGAGCGACAGGGGCAGACATATTCGTTACGTCCGACAGAACGGGCTTTCCGCGTGCCTGAGTGAGCACCAGCACTCCAGCAGTCCAGCACTGACAGGAGTCAGGACTGCCCGGCGTAATCCCTGACATCCCCAGAGTCCCAGACCTCCCCAGACCCCAAGGCCCAAAGCCTGCGCACAGAGGGAATGAGGAATCGCGCGAGTTTGAAACTTTGAATTGGATCTATGGCCCGGACGTATGTAAAATTGGCAATTCTTGCCATAACTCATGCATAACTAATTAGTTCCTAGCTAAGGCCAGTAATACCTAGCTAAGGCCAGTAAGTTACGTAGTGTGGCGCGCAGGTTGAGCACGCTATGTTATTAATGAAAGACGGGCGTAGGATGCATTTGTGAATTTCGGTATATGGACTGCATTGTTAGCCCATTGTTTCAGAAGTGAAAAAAGGAAGTTGTGCTGTCATAGGTTATTTCGGGAGACAACGTGACGAGCCGGAGGAAGGAGTAAGAGAGGCGTCTGCTCCTGTATAGCAATTATGGAAAGGGCAGGCGGAAACCGAAAGGCCGTGCTTTAGATGTTGGTGTGGTGAAGATCTTCGTGGTAGTAATTATTCACGTCAGCAGGCAAGCATGGCGAGTGCCGAGAAAATAATTCGATGGCTGGAAGATGAAATGGGCTACCCGCAACAAGCCGTGGGTGGGGGCAAGGTTGACGCTGCTTCCATCCGCAGCGTTTGCAGAGGAAATATGATTCCGGTTTGGGAGTTTCTGCTCACCAGGGTCCGTAGTGACACCGACACGATCCGGAGAAACCTGCTGGTCCAAGGCGCGTCGGGAGCATTGGACGGGCGTTCCGGCCTGGACGACACCCCCGCGCGGCGTGCATTGCTGTCGCAGCGCGCGATTGCGTTGGATAACCTCGAAAGGCAGCGTGAGCGCACGCGTGATGTGGAACGGGAGCTACGGCAGCAGATGCAAGAGCTATCGGTCGCCAAGGCGCGGGCCGAGCGCGAGGCGGCCGAGGAGATGGACCGGGAGATGCGCGCCGCGCTGCTCGAGTCGTACGACATGCGTTGCGCCGAGCTGGCGCAGCTGTTCTCCACCACGCAGCAGCACCTGCAGGCATCCGTGAAGCGCGCGCGCCGAGGGACGCTGGTCCCTGCCCAGGGTTCCAACAACCCTTCTCCTGCCACTTGGCGGGACGACAATGCGGTTCCCGTCTACGAACTTCGGTCCTTTTCCGCTCAAGCCACCCCCTCTTCTTCTGGCGGCCAGGGTGCAGGGGCAGTGGGCACGGCGCGTCAGGCAGAATTAGAGCAGGCTTGTGCTGCCATACGGGACCGGCTCCTGCAGCAGGCCGGCATCACCCCCCCCTCCGCCCCTACTGACCCCTCGACAATCCCCCTTGATGACCCGTCCTTCCATCTCCATCCCTCGGCATCCTCATCGCACGAGGCCGACGCGATCGTTTTCCACCCCCGGTCTAAAAATAGCGGTGACTGGTCTAAAAATAGCGACGACCAAGTCGACCCGTTCCCGGGCGTCCCGGTAGCCAGCATCACGGAGTCGCTCGTGGCCAGCCCATTAGAGCTGGTGCGCATGCTGGCAAGTGCCACGGGATCTGCCGCCGATCGCATCTCCCGCGAGGCCGAGCACGTGGACTTGGCCGGTGACGCGCGGCGGTTGCAATATCCCCTCGACGACAATGCTGCTGGCCCCGGTAGTTATGCTGGCAGCGGCCCGGGGGCCAGTAATGCGGGCCGTTTCCGTGGCAGCGCCGCTGCTGCGGGTGCTAACAGTGGCGGTGATGCGACCACAGCCCGCGATGAAAGCACGATCGCGGGTCGTTCTGGCAATGGTGGTGGCGGTGGTGGTGGTGGCGGCGGTGGTGGTGGCAGCGGTGCGGATATCGGCATCATTCCCTCCGGCGTGGGCGCGTTGCTGGAGCAGCGGCGTGCGGCCCACGTGGAGCAGTTCCTTGCGACTGAGCGCCTGCTGAACGAGGTGTCCGTGATGGCCTGCGAGGCGAGGCGCGCCCGGGAGCAGCTCGTGAGGAGCGTGACCGCGGGCGGTGGCAGCAACAACGCTGCGTTGACGGCCGGCAGCAACAATGACGGCGGTCTGGGTACGGCAGGTGGCACCTACGACTATGGGGTGGCAGGAGGCAGCAGTGATGTGATGGGGGAAGGCGAGCTCAGCGTCCGGTCGGACTACGGTGGCGGGGAGTATGCATATAATGGCAACTATGGTCACGGGGCGGATGACGGTATAGACTCCATCAGCGCCCTTGCTGGTTACCCCAGGGGGAAGAGCGGGCGGAGCGCTGGCGGGCGCGTGGGCGGGGATGTACCGTCGTCCCCATTGGCGCCGTCATCCCCATTCTCTGGCGTGCCGGATGGTGGCATGAGCATGGAAACAGGCACTAGTCGTTATGTTAGTGGCAGGGGCGGAGGTGGCATGGACGCCTCATCGCAGGGTGCCTTCATGCGGCACCTGCTTGAGCTGCACGAGCGCGAGTGCCGGCTGGCAGAGGATCGAGCGGCGCTTGCGTTGCTGCGGGGGGAGGTGCGCCGGCTGCGGGCCCAGAGGGAGGAGCGTAAGGGGGCGGAGGCCGCCCTCAAGGAGGCGTTGGCGAGGATCCGGGGGGCGGAGGCGCGCCGGAGGGCAATGGACGGCGCCGCGCGTGCGCTCATCTTGGCCAGCGCGGTGAGGCTTGCTTGTGGTGTGGGCGATCGTGTCCTGTGCAGTGAGGCGGTGGGGAACAGCAAAAGCAAGTTGGGGCTTGTTCTGGCTCCTCTTGGCCACCGTGCGAAGGCTTGGGATCAATATGACTGGGCTTGTGATTGGGCGCGTGATTGGGCGCGTGATTAGGCTTGTGATTGGGCTTGTGATTGGGCTTGTGATTGGGCTTGTGATTGGGCTTGTGACTGGGCTTGTGATTGGGCTTGTGACTGGGCTTGTGATTGGGCTTGTTGTGGTTGGGCTTGTGATTGGGCCTGTGGTTGGGCCTGGTTTCGCTAATATTGGCCAGCGTGGCATGCACAGTGGGGATTAAGGATAGGCCAGCTGGTGAGGTGGCCTTTCCTTACTGCTCAGGGTGATCATTTATTTACCTAGCTATATGTTTCCTAGTAACATGTCACCTTGCTACATGTTACAGTCATTCACGCCTTAAGTTGGGTTCGAGGGTTTCTTCGGGTCAACCCAACTTAAGGCGTGAACCCAACTTAAGGCGTTAAGTTACCATAACTTGCGACCCCCATCCCTGCTGATGGGCTTCAGGGTGTCTTTTGATAGCTCTCGTCAAGGCCGATTGAACAGCACTAAAGATCTTCACCCCCAAGGTCGTATTTCGGGTCTAAACTTGGATGCAAGTCATCAAACCGGCTGTAGGCAGGTGAAGCACCCCACCGTGCAAGCCATAACTGCCTAAACTTGGTGTGCTACGTCCTGTAGGGCATGCACATTCCATGAGTAATTGTCATTTGGCGGTAAGCGGAGCCACGCGAAGAGTCGGGAAGAGGCGCCGTGGCTATTTACGCCCTCTAGCCTCGACTTCCTAGCATCGACGCAAACAGTGAATCCCGTGGCCATGGCCACTATCTGACAGACTGACACCAGGACAGGCGGGTCTAATAACGTTGAACGGTTTGCACGTGAATTTGCCAACAACGTTGCTGATCCCGGCGAAATATGTCGCCATGTCGGAGAGCGCAGCAACCCTCATTATGTCCGACAAGAAGGCCATAGCCCGTTCAAAAGGCTGACCACAGCCATCAGCCATATTACAATGGTCGGGTGGCCAAACGGCAGGCCGCTGCCTTGAGCCCGTTCATAGACAATGCCAGTCGGTGACCAAGATCCGCAGTGAATTCTAGGTGTTAACTGAAGTGTTGGGTGGCGCGGGCTGGCGACCATCTAAAAGGTGCGGCAGTCAAAAACAGTGCCACACCGCGCTCATAGAAGCCCATTCACGCCTTAAGTTGGGTTTTTGCTAGTACAGCCATCAGCCTTAAGTTGGGTTCGCCATGAAGCCAACTGCGACCCAACTTAAGGCGTGAGCCCAACTTAAGCCGACCCAACCTAAGGCGTGAATGACTGTACCTAGTAACATGTCAGCTAGCTACATGTTACCTGGCATGTCGCATGCCGGTGGGGTATTGCATGTCGCATGGAGGTGGGATGGTGCTGCCTTGGAGCGGACCTACTCTTGTCTGGGGGCATGATGCAGACGATCTTTTTTTTAGCTGTTGTGTTAACTGTTATTATAATGAGATTACCATATTACTCCGCGGCATGCCCCTGCGCATGGCACTAAGTACTTACTTATTTACCTACTTATTGTTGTCTGGCAACCCCCCCACAACTTGGGCCCTTCCCCCCCACGCACACCTTGGGCCCATCCCCTGCCTAACACCCGAACCCACTGGATAACCATTCCTTCCCCTAATAAAATAACAATAATAATTATTATAATAACAAATCCTTCCCCTATTACCCCATCCAAGGTGCCCCCATTCTCCCTTCCCCCCCTTTCCTCCTCTGTTTCTCTCGTTTGTTTCCCGTGTTTGCGTGTCGTGTCCCTTAACCTCATTCACTGCCTCATGCATGGCCTCATGCATGGCCTCATTCACTGCCTCATGCATGGCCTCATGCATGGCCTCATGCATGGCCTCATGCATGGCCTCATGCATGGCCTCATGCATGGCCTCATGCATGGCCTCATGCATGGCCTCATGCATGGCCTCATGCATGGCCTCATGCATGGCCTCATGCATGGCCTCATGCATGGCCTCATTCGTTGCCTCAAATCTTTTGCTCCCACCGTTCCTGTTTGCGCATTGACTGGCAACCTCGTCTGTTCGCATGGCCCTTGCCTTGCCCCCTATCTCCTTTGCCCCCAGAACGACGTCACAGTGTGGGAGCAACAGCTCGACGCGGAGCGCCGATTCATCGCGACCGCGCTGGCGCCCTTCAAGGAGGTTATCCTGGCGTACGCGCGCCGCGCCCGCGGGACCGTGGAGCGTGAGGTGGCCGCGTTTATGGCCGCGCCCGTCACCAGCGTGGCCCCGCACGCATCCACATCCTCCAGCTCCACCTTTGGATCTGGTCCCACGATCGCCACCACAAGCACGGACACATCTCTCCTCCACCCTGGCCATGATGCCCCCCCTCCCGACAGCTCCCCCGGTCCATCGAGCCATGCATCTGCGGAGCCACGTCGAGCGCAGGGTGGTACGTCGGGTAGTGCCAGCGCCAGCCAGGACCTGCTGCGTGCGTTCAACCGCGCCATGTTGACCGACGGCGTGGCGGACACCAGTGGTGCAGGTTCCTCCATCACCACTCCCGCCCACGATCATCACCGCCTTCCTCACGACCCTCATGACCACCGTGCTCGGAGGGCCGGGCCACACCTGCAGGGACAGCAGCTCACCCTCATGCAGCGGCTCGGCCCCTCTGTGCCCCTCCTCCACCGCATGGACGCGGCGACAGCTGGCGGCCTCAGCCGCTCCTACGGGATGCCCGACCCTGCGCTGGCCGCCGTGTTGGCTGCCGCGGCCTCCCAGGGGGACCTGGTTGGTCCCAGGGCCCCGGAGGCCCTTCTGCTGGCGCTCGCGGGGCGAAGACGCGACGCGGGGGACCTGGCCCGCGTGCTGGCGTCCGCACGCTTCGGGCTGGATCTCGCCGAGGGCGCCCTGGCAGGGTGCCGGTCAAGCGCAGGAAGGCTGTGCGACGCGGCCGGTGAGGGGGATCGGGAGGCGGAGGGTGTGTGGCTTCCGCGGCTGGAGGCGGCGACGAGTGACGCGAGGGCGGCGCTGGCCACGGTGCCGAGGGTCCAGGCGGCGTGTGACGAGTGGTGGTCGCTACCGGGGGGCCTCGCGTGTGAGTCGGTCAAGGTGGAGGGTCGCAGCGTGCGCGAATGGCTCGCGGCCGTGCGGCAGCTGCACGCGACGCTACGGGGGCGGATGCCCAAGGCGCGGTGAGAAGGGTTGGGGAGATGGTGGGAGCTGCCCCAGTCTCAAGGAAATGGGTGTGGGAGGGGAGGGGGATGGTGGGAGCTGCCCAAGTCTCGATGAGGGGGGAGATGGTGGGGAAGATGGGGAAAGGTGAGGACTGCCCGCACGATGAGGATTGGGGGGGGGGGGGGGATGGGGGCTGCCCCGAGGCGCATTAACGTTTTGTGAGGGGGGTTGCTCTCCTCTGGGGTCAGCTTGCTTGGGGGCGTAGCATGAGGGAGAATGCGGGGACGCTGCCCAAACATGAGGACGGGTTTGGGGAAGGCTGCCCCATAGCACGATAAGGAGGGTTGGGAATGCAAGGCGCGTGGAAGAGTGTTGGGGAAAGGT